>CM075350.1:119995000-120335000 GCA_037693485.1 Kitagawia praeruptora
AAATAATTTACATTTTCTATTTTTTTTTATTAAAATATATTACATTCTCTATGTTTTATAATTAAAACTGGTCCTTTTACAAAAATAAGATTGACAATTACCTATGAGCTTATTAAAAATAATTAACCGATTACTTTTTTCAACTAAAATATATTACCTTTTCTAATTTTTTATATCTAAAACTCATCCTTTTCCAAAAATAACAATTTGTCTTTTCTGTTTTTTTCTCACATGCAATTTTATTTAATAAACTTATAATATTATAATTTCTAATAACTAACCGATTACATTCTCAATTTAAATAATTTACCTTTTTTATTTCTTTTAACAAAAACACCACTACAGATAATTCAATTTAATAAAATAGTAATAATACAATTTCTAATAACTAACCAATTAATTATTTCAACTAAAACATGTTACCTTTTCTATTTTTTAACTAAACCTTTTTTTTCAAATATATGAAGGATAATTCTATTTAATAATATAATATAATATCAGTATAACTATTAATAATAACTAATTAAGTTTTTTCAGTTAAAACAAATTTAATTATTATCTAATCATACCATATAAAAATTTTAAACATTCAAAATTCATGTCTAATAATTTTCAATTCATATTGAACAAAAAAGTATATTATCGGGTAATTTGAAAATACAAAGAATGCAAATATCATCACTATTACCAACTTTTAAGATAAATTAATTTGCATAAGTTAACATCGTGTTTTTTTATTAATAATTATTATAATTCATAATTTAGTACAAGTATAATATTTTTAAAATATTTGAGGAAAATAAATAAACTATCACGTGCCTTGCACGGGTTATAAGCTAATATATATATATATATATATATATATATATATATATATATATATATATATATATATATATAAGCTTTTGCTCAAGTGAGAACCCTATTGGGTGAGATATGAGATCTAATCTCAATCATCTATTTTTTAAATTACTTTAATCTCAACCATATATTTAAATTTAATCTCTATCACTATTCCTTCCTTCCACCATCGACCACCCGCGACTGACGCTCCACCATCCACCCTCCCACCTCCCTCCTTCCCTGATATGTCCCAGTTGTACACCATGAGATTGTAGAAGGGGGGGGGGTTGAATACAATCTCAACAAAATTCTTTCGAATTTATGAGGTCTTGATAGATTGTTATAAGAACGTAAACAAAATAAGATGAGTAGAATATCTAAAGCATATACAACACACGATATAAAAAATCTCAGGTGGGTTGGCTTATCAGCTTGATCCACCTGATGGTTGTATTTGAAGATAATTCTCTGCATAATAATACACAGCTGCGGGTACACGGTTTTAGTGTTTACAAGAAAACCTAAAGCTATCAGCCTTGTGATCAGTGTTTTCTTCTCTACTAAAACTATGCTACTCATACAGCTTATTTAAAACTATATGAAGACAAGTAAGTTACATAAAATGTAATGATACATTTTTGATATAACTTGTCACACACACATACTCAAAGTGATTTCCATTTCTGGAATTATCTTGAAAGTCTTCTCTTCTTGATTTGGACAATCACAATAGGCTTTGAGACAGTGCATGTTTCTTTCTTCAAAAGTGACTAAGTTCTTGAGGTGACTTAGCTTCCAAGCCCACGTGATGCTTTCTGCACAAGATCATTTTACTTTTGGATCTTTGTCTCTGAAAGTAGCTTTAGCAAAAGTGTTAATCCTTTTGAAAGTCAATAAGCCTTTCTGCTTATTGAGCTGTGCTAGAGCTTCCCAGACATAACGGCTGATCTTTATGCATTTGTCGAAATATCCTTTGAATCTTTCAGTAGGTGTGTAATCATGTTGGAGGTTGCTTCCACTCTTATTGTTGCCCTTGAAGTCGAATAAACAGTGACTGATTTCACCTTTCACTTGGAAGAGTTTGAGCCTTCGAATATCTACAATTTGACTCCCTACTCGTAACATCCTCTGTGTAAATGATCAATGCCTAATCGTCACGGGTTGCAAAGTAATTCTGGGTTTAAACTTTATTCGATATGTTCCATTAGAGATCTATGATAATTTTGTGAAACTGGTTGAGTTCTCGAACAGATAAATCTTGAGTTCTCGAATGATGATTTATCGAATATCCTTCTGAGATGACTTCTCGATTAGTGCTTGATGTAGACTTCTCGAATAGAACAATCTGAGTTCTCGAATTGGCAATTCTCGAATAGTTCATTTCACAGACTTCTCGAATAGTTCTTTTTTACAGACTTCTCGAATAGATCAATCTGACTTCTCGAACGGATCAGTCTGACTTCTCGAACTAGGACTTCTCGAATAAAACCCTTTGAGTAGATTTCTCGAATAACTTCTCGAACTCTTCTTTCCTTGATTTCTCGAACTTACTTGCATGGTTTTAGCAAACTCTCTTTTGATTACTGATATCTGACTTTAGCATCTCCAGGCTTGTTACTGAAATAAATCCTAACTGTATGCAGAGTTTCATCCTTAAGATATTGCTATAGTTGATCTGCATTTTAGTTGGCTTCCTGATTTGTTCATCAGCTCCGATTCCTTGATTCATTTTCTTTCTTGTGGTATTTGTTATCATCATCCACATCCATGCATAACTCAACAATCTCCCCCTATTTATGACTCCAAGATAAAGAGGCATAAATCCAGAGATTGATGATAACAAAAACCACTCTTCAGATTCTTCTTTCATTATGACAGAAAATTTTGATCAAGCTTCCTTGACACAGTATCTGAGTTGTACCAACTTCACTTGATCCACTAAGAACTGCTCCCCCAATGTATGGCATCCATTTCTGAGAGTTGTTTTGTATCCACTAGTTGCTGTTCTTCTGAGATATAGTTCTTAGTTTACAAATTTCTCCCCCTTTTGGTGTTAAGAAGATTCTGAACTGAACTATAACTTCTCCCCCTTTTTTGTTATCAGCAAAAAGAAGAATAAAGTGATGTAGTACCTCAGTAAAATCAGATAAAATAAAGAAGATGCTGCTCACTCTAATCTCTCTGATTTTGCATCAGGATCTCATCCTGGTTCACTTCTCACAACTCACCTTCCCTTACTAAATGGGTACTCAATCTCTCCTTTTGCTCTCCTGGAAGAAATAGGAGACCACTCTGTGCACACATCTCACCTTTTGCCCTGGAGCAACCAGGCCTCTCCTGTTTTTCACTCCCTTCCCTCAGTCCTAAAGAGAAACCATGAGGTTTCATATAGATTGAAGAGAATTAAATGTTAGCATCGATGATCCAAACAGAGATGAAGGTTCAGTTAATTGCTTTTAGAGAAAGCAGAGTGAACTGAAGAATGAGTGTTGGCTTCTTCATGAATTGGAATGAAGAATCAAGAGTGTTTGGAGTTGTATTGAAGTGCTTCAGTTATCAAATTAGGTATCCATGAGTGGGGTTGAATCCTCTAATTTATAGAAAATTCATCAACATGAATTTGAGAAACAGTTAAGAGTAACTTGTGTGTGCTCCCCCTGTGTCTGTGCATCTTGTACTAACTCCTGGCTAGATGACAAGTGTCATAGGTTGCACAATTGTGTCCCTTACCCTCACTGATTGTGTTCCTGGTTGGGAACTGGATTCAATACTTAAAGTCTGTTGAGAGACTCAAACCAGAAATATGGGTGTCCTTATTAATCACCATGCCTTTTTGGGAAGACATAGGATGGCTAGGCTGGTTTTACACACCCTCATCTTCCTTATTCTTATGGTTTCTTGATGTTCACCACTTCCCTTTCCCTCACTTTCCTCCTGGACACTCCCCTCAAGTTAAGATTTGCAAGAATTGTCAACTACAGCTTGTTGAGAAACTGTAGAGGGGGTTTCAGAGATGTAAATTATGAAAGTATGGTGTGCTGATTGGGTAGAGAATCTGGGGGACATGCCATCAATTCTCAGTTCAGCAAAGTAAGGCAAAGATTTAGGACAAGAGCTATTGAGTTAAAAGAGAATGAACTCAGTACCTTTGCTAGGTGAACTGCTGTAAGAGTCTTCTCCATATGAAGAACCGATCTCTTAAGTAAGGTGCATAACACTCATTGTCTTGAGTGGACAAGTTGACATTTGATTGATGCTGTACTTAGGACAAGAACTCACTTGCAGAGACAGTTATGTATGATCATTGAAATATCTGCAAAAGTGTTTGTACTTGATCCTAGTGCCATAGTTAGTCAATTTGAAATATGAGTTCAATCAACAGAATTACTTGTTTATGAGTTTTAGATTTAACTAATAAGATTTGTTGGGTAACAGAGTACAAACCAATTATCTCTCATTAAGTTCTAATTCTGAGTAGGTGTTACATGGCATATGACAAACTTATAGAACCTGGTTATTGCAGTCACCAAGTTTTCTGTATGTACACCATTACTCCATCATCATTAGCCTCTGTTGTCAGTTTGAGTCATGAAAGTTACTGCAATCTTGACACAAAACTATGCAACTGTGTAGCTTATCAAAGCTCACTGCTAGGGTTAGACGATCAAAACATCATAAACAGTATCTAAGTTATCATATCTATGCAATCTGATTCAGTGATTAAAACAGCCTGATAAGAGTAAAGATAACTTTAATGAAAAGTGTGCCAAATCGCAAAATAGATCAGAAAGTCACGTAAGTCGAGTTAAGAAAACTAATTCGCAGATATTAGATTATTAAACCAACTTAAGTGATTTGTGCACAGTCCAACTTGGTCTAATCTAAACATTCTATGGAAGACAAGACATGATCTAATCAGAAGTCGATCTAAAGAAACATGCAAGCAGATTAAAAACCATAGAAATAGTAAGACAAAGATTGGAAACTCCATTTCATTAATAAAAAAAATATAAAAATGGTCAAAAAGACCATTGAAATAAACAAAATAAAATAACAAAAACTTAAAAACTAGACCCCCCCTTCCTAAGCCATCTAAACAGCCTTGGCTGGGCTTGCAGGGTCTTCAACAGCGTCCTCCCGGTTGCGAGCGCGGAGAACCTCCAGTGCCACTCGCATGGCAGCAAGGTTCCGCTCTTCTACGGCGAGGAGCTCGTCTATCTTCTCCTGAAGGGCCATTACCTTCTCATAGAAGGGCATGGCCTCGAACTCTTCTACGGAAATTCTGAGAATGCTCCTGGTCATCTTTGATGAGAGGGTTTTGTTTTTGTTAAGTGTGAGTCTAAATGGTGTCTACCCTTTCCTATTTATAAGCCCTGAAGTTCTAAGGATGCGACTTAATACTCAGGAAATTAAAGGGTGTAAGGTTAACCAAAGGTCACAACTCGTTTAATACACACTAACGCATGCAAAAGAGAAACACGGTGTCCTATGCTAATCCTGACGGTCCATTTAGAAAAGATAAAAAGTAAAAATATTATGTGTGCTATTTGTTCTAAGATCATTTAAGTCTAACAACTCATGTCTAATCAAATCTAGACAAAATCTTAGAGAACATCACACACAAAACATTTGAAAATTCTGGTCACAAAATAGAGCAAATAAATAATATCAACAGATAATTGCACTATTCGACATCTCAAATAATTGACCATTCGATTTGTCTGATCATTTACTTATTCGACATCTCTCAACATGTGACTAGTCGATATCTCTAATCAAAAGACTAATTCGACATCTCTAGAAAATTTGTTGATTGATATCTCAAGCATAATAACCATTCGACAACTCAAGTTGGTGCACATATTCATTCGATATCTCTTAGCAAATTAGATGTTCGATATCTCCAGAATAAACAAAAATAAATAAATAAATCCAGAGAATAAAATTCACTGGCTGCAACAATTTGAACAGATACTAGAGATTATGAGAAATTCAACATACCAAGCTCACTTACCAACCTTGAAAAAGTTGCTTCATCCAGAGATTTAGTAAAAATATCTGCTAATTGTTTCTCACTTGGAACAAAATGCAGTTCCACAGTACCTTCCATCACATGCTCTCTGATGAAATGGTATCTGATGTCTATGTGCTTGGTTCTTGAGTGTTGCACTGGATTCTCAGAAATTGCAATTGCACTTGTGTTGTCACAGAAAATTGGAATTTTCTCAACCTTAACTCCATAGTCCAGCAGTTGATTTCTCATCCATAAAATCTATGCACAACAGCTTCCTGCAACAATGTACTCAGCCTCTACTGTTGAAGTTGAAACTGAATTCTGCTTCTTACTGAACCAAGAGACCATCTTGTTTCCTAGAAATTGACAGGTGCCTGTGGTACTCTTCCTGTCCATCTTACAACCTGCATAGTCTGCATCTGAATAGCCTATTAGATTAAAACCAGAATCTCTGGGGTACCAAATGCCAAGGTTTGGTGTCCCCTTGAGATACCTGAAAATCATTTTAATGGCTATTAAATGAGATTCCCTAGGATCAGCTTGGAATCTAGCACACAAACATGTAGCAAACATAATATCAGGTCTACTAGCAGTTAAATATAAGAGTGATCCAACCACGCCTCTATAGCTCGAAATGTCAACCTTCTTTTCCTTAGTATTCAGTTCAAGCTTAGTGGCAGTGGCCATGGGCGTTTTTGCAGAAGGGCAATCTGCTAAGTCAAACCTCTTTAAAAGGTCAAAAATATATTTTGTTTGACTTATAAAAATTCCCTCATTTACTTGTTTAACTTGTAAACCAAGAAAATAAGTTAATTCACCCATCATACTCATTTCATATTTACTTTGCATAAGTTTAGCAAACCTTTTGCAAAGCTTCTCATCAGTAGACCCAAATATTATATCTACATAAATTTGGACAAGTATCATAGAGCCATTGACAGATCTATAAAAGAGAGTTTTATCTACAGTACCTCTGGTGAAGTGATTCTCAATGAGGAACTGTGAAAGAGTGTCATACCAGGCTCTAGGTGCTTGCTTCAGGCCATAGAGTGCTTTGAGTAAGTAACAAACATATTCTGGGAAGTCTGGATCTTCAAAACCAGGAGGTTGACTCACATACACCTCCTCTTCCAGAATACCATTTAGAAATGCACTCTTGACATACATTTGATAGACCTTGAAATTGGCATGTGCTGCATAGGCCAGGAAGATTCTGA
The DNA here is from genome assembly GCA_037693485.1 of Kitagawia praeruptora. Lineage (NCBI taxonomy): Eukaryota > Viridiplantae > Streptophyta > Magnoliopsida > Apiales > Apiaceae > Kitagawia > Kitagawia praeruptora. The sequence continues at coordinate 120,002,075 of CM075350.1, forward strand.
TTGCTTTTAACCTTGCTACTGGTGCAAAGGTTTCCTCAAAGTCAATTCCTTCTTCTTGACAGTAGCCTTTGGCAACTAGTCTAGCCTTGTTCCTTGTGACTATGCCATTTTCGTCCATCTTGTTCTTGAATACCCATTTAGTGTCAATCACTGACTTGCCCTTTGGCTTGGGTACCAGTTTCCAAACTTTGTTTCTTTCAAACTGGTTTAGCTCCTCTTGCATAGCTAACACCCAGTCTGGATCTAGAAGAGCATATTCAACCTTCTTAGGTTCCTCTTTAGAGAGAAAGCTACAATACAGACATTCTTCTCGAGTTGCTCTCCTAGTCTGAACTTTTGCATTGGAATCACCAATTATCAGCTCAAAAGGGTGATCCTTAGTCCATTTTCTTTGTGGTGGCAAGCTTGACCTTGATGAAGTTACTTCAATCTCTTGATGTAGATCATTTTGACTTCTTGTTGAGTGTTGACTGTGAGAAACTCCCCCTGAGTGTATGGACCTCGTATTGAGTGGAGTTCTAACAGAATTGTCAACTGATGTTTCTCTTTGATTCTCAATAGATGCTTCAGCATGATCTTCAACAGATGGAGTGTGTTGCTCTTCTACAGATGGTCCATTCTGCACTTCTCTTGATGGTCCATATCTGTTCTCCACACCCATTATTATTCTTTCTTCATCATCATCTTCACTTGCTTCACTACTCGTCTCATTCTCGAATGAGAGTGACTCATGAAAACCTTCATCTACAAGACCAGATATTTTATTGTCATCGAAGACAACATGTATGGATTCCATAACGATGTTGAGTCTTAGGTTGTAGATTCTGTAAGATTTTCCAGCAGAGTATCCAATAAATATAGCTTCATCAGCTTTTGAATCAAATTTTCCAAGGCTCTCGCCAAAATTCTTCAATACGAAGCATTTACATCCAAATACATGTAGAAAGTTAATTGTTGGCTTCTTGCCTTTGAACAATTGGTAAGGTGTCATGCCTTTTGCTTGATTGATCAAGGATATGTTCTGAGTATAACATGCAGTATTAACAGCTTCAGCCCAGAAATATGTTGGCAACTTTGATTCTTCAAGCATAGTTCTTGCAGCTTCAATAAAGGTTCTGTTTTTTCTCTCCACCACACCATTTTGTTGAGGTGTTCTTGGTGCAAAGAATTCTTGAGTGATTCCTTCTTCTTCATAGAACTTTCTTAGCACAGAGTTCTTGAACTCAATTCCACTGTCGCTTCTAATCCTTCTCACTTTGAAGTGTGGATTGTTGTTGATTGTCTTGATGTGTTTGATAATGATTTCACTTGCCTCATCTTTCGAATGAAGAAAGAAGGTCCAAGTGAACTTAGAGAAATCATCAACAATCACAAGACGGTATTTCTTGTTGGCTATCGACAATACATTAACTGGTCCAAATAGGTCCATGTGTAGAAGCTGTAAAGGTTGATCAATTGAAGACATTGACTTAGATTTGAAAGAGATCTTTCTTTGCTTTCCTTTCTGGCAGGCATCACAGAGTCCATCTTTGGAGAAATCCAATTTTGGGATGCCTCTGACCAAATCCTTCTTGACCAATTCATTCATGGCTTTAAAATTCAAGTGTGACAGTCTCTTGTGCCAAAGCCATCTTTCATTCATGATTGCCTTGCTGAAAAGGCATGTAGCAGAGTTGGCACTCGTTGAGTTGAAGTCAACAATGTACACATTTCCTTTTCTATTTCCTGTCATCACTACCTTATTGTCGTTTTTCTTGAAAACAACACAAGCTTCAGATGTGAACCACATATTTTGATTCTTATCACACAGTTGACTGATACTCAGCAGGTTGTGCTTGAGTCCATCAACCAGTGCTACTTCTTCAATGACAACATTTCCTTGTGAAATCAAGCCATATCCTCTAGTATATCCCTTGTTGTTGTCTCCAAAGGTAATGCTAGGGCCAGCTCTTTCCTCAAACTTAGTGAGCAGGGTAGAATCTCCAGTCATGTGCCTAGAACAACCACTATTCAGGTACCAAAGATTCTGTCTGTCTCCCTGCACACATCAAAATCAAATCAAGTTGATTTTGGTACCCAAGTTTCCTTGGGTCCTGCCTTGTTAGCCTTTCTCCTGTTTTTCAAGCCTTTACCACCCAATGGTTCTGATTGAGTTAAATCAATATTTTCTCTAGGTGTAGGTCTCTGGAAAACAGGTTGTTCTACTTGCTCATATGCATTATGACTAGATGTGCAATTTGGCATAGTCTGTGCTAACATGTTATTCATCATCCATGACAATTGTGACATGTTGTAAGCATCATGATATGGTTTATGCATGACTGGCATGTTGGCATAATGACTAAATGCATGAGCAGGCTGGACAGACATATATGGCATAATATTCATGGCAGGCACAGGTACTGACTTAGGCATATTAGGCACAGAAGCATTTTTAAGAGATTTACAGTTGGCAGATAAATGATTAACACTACCACAGTTCACACATCCCTTTCTAGGAGCATATTTATCAGGTGTATAGTTGTTGTGTTTGTTAATTCCTACCTTGCCATTCCTATTCTTCTTATTAGCCTTAGCCTTAGGTTCAGTTTTCTCTAACTTATCCTTCAATTTCTTGGTGGATAGGTGGCCTATGTTTTCTTGTTCAACTGACTTGGTTTTGCTACATTCTCCCAACACAAAGTTTTTGTTGACATGACCATATTTCTTATGCAATTTAATCAAGGTTGCATTACTAACAGTTTTCAACTCCTTTGGACAATTACTATCCAATGAGTCACTGTCTGATGCAACTTCCCCATCAACTTCCAACTTTGCTCCTGCTAATTTGTAGAAAGAATCAATTCCTTGCTTACTACCTATTTCTTCAGTTTTAGCCTTTGATCCTTTCCACTTAGCAATTAAATCTTGTTCCTTTTTCAACTATTCCTTTAAACAATCTTCTCTATCTAAAGCCTCAAGCAATTTATCTTTCATATCCTGGTAATCTCTCTTCATTGTTTCAAATCAATTAACTGAGTCTCTAACAAAGTATTTCTGTCACCTATCTTAGCATTCAGCTCCTTAATCTTGCTATTCTCTTTGTTAAGTGATTTCAGAGTAACATGCATATTGTACAATTCATTTGACATTTCATTAACAACATTATCACATTCATCTTTGGAAAGCTCAGTTAGATTTGTAGAGTATACCTGATTGCTTGATGAACTAGCTTCCTCATCATTTCCAAATGCCATGAGTGCAAGGTTGACAAATTCTTCCTCTGCATCTGAGCTTCCTTCAGCTGCCCAATCATCATCTTTTGATACGAATGCTTTCTCCTTTTGCTTGAGAAGATCAAAGTATTTTTTCTTGTAGTCAGTAGATTCATACTGCTTCTTTTCATTCTCAGCTTTGGATTTTCTGCATTCATTGGCAAAGTGGCCAGCAATTCCACAGCTATAGCATTTGATCTTTGACCTTTCAACCATGCCTTTGTTAGGTTGATAGCTTTTCTTGAATTGCCCGGCTCCTGCTGGATTCTTCTTGAATCTCAACTTTGAGAATCTCTTTGACAGAAATGCCAAATATTCATCTAGATCTTCTGAATCATCTCCACTCAGTGCATCAGGTTCCTCTGTCATTTTGCTCTTGCTTCTACTAGTTCCAGCTCCACCTTCACAAGTTCTTTGACTTGGTGTGGCTTCCACATTCTTCATCTTCTCTCCATCTTGGTTGGTTGGAATATTGGCCACCAAAGCTACATTTCCACCTTTCTTCTGGCTCTTCTCAACTTCTTCATCTTGTTGCAACTCGAGGTCATAGGTCTTTAGAATTCCATACAGTCTCTCAAGCGTATAGTCTTTGTAGTCTTGAGAGTTTCTTAAAAAGACTGTTACTGGCTTCCATTCCTTAGGTAAAGACCTTAGAAATTTTAGGTTGGAGTCTTTGGTTTCATGCACTCTTCCATATAATTTTAACCCATTTAACAGATTTTGAAACCTGCAAAATATATCAGTTAGGCTTTCACCTGAATTAAAGTGAAAGTGTTCATATTGTTGTATGAGGAGTTGTTTCTTATTCTCTATGACTTGCTCAGTCCCTTCACAGAGTGTTCGAATGGTGTCCCACACTTGCTTAGCAGTAGTGCAGTTGATGACATTATCGAACATGTCTTGATCAATACCATTGAACAAAACGTTCATGGTTTTCTTATCTTTCTGGACTTCCTCTCTGTCCCCGTCTGTGAATTCTGCTTGCAGTTTGGGAATAGGCCTTCTAGCAACTCCAGTTCCAGCTGCTTCTCCAACTGCAGTGTTAGCCTTCATAGGAATATGAGGACCTTTCTCTATGAAGTTGACATAACCTTCATCGATGGATAAGAGATGTAAATGCATCTTTACTTTCCAGTGAAAGTAATTGTCTCTGTCGAGGATTGGTATTTTCACGCCTGTATCCTTCTTTCCCATGGTGGTGATCTTTAGACTTCTTGTATGTTAGAAGCTTGCTCTGATACCAATTGATATGTCCCAGTTGTACACCACGAGATTGTAGAAGGGGGGGTTGAATACAATCTCAACAAAATTCTTTCGAATTTATGAGGTCTTGATAGATTGTTATAAGAACGTAAACAAAACAAGATAAGTAGAATATCTAAAGCATATACAACACACGATATAAAAAATCTCAGGTGGGTTGGCTTATCAGCTTGATCCAACTGATGGTCGTATTTGAAGATAATTCTCTACGTAATAATACACAACTGTGGTTACACGGTTTTAGTGTTTACAAGAAAACCTAAAGCTATCTGCCTTGTGATCAGTGTTTTCTTCTCTACTAAAACTATGCTACTCATACAGCTTATTTAAAACTATATGAAGACAAGTAAGTTACATAAAATGTAATGATGCATTTTTTATATAACTTGTCACACACACATACTCAAAGTGATTTCCATTTTTGGAATTATCTTGAAAGTCTTCTCTTCTTGATTTGGACAATCCCAGTAGGCTTTGAGACAGTGCATGTTTCTTTATTCAAAAGTGACTAAGTTCTTGAGGTGACTTAGCTTCCAAGCCCACGTGATGCTTTCTGCACAAGATCATTTTACTTTTGGATCTTTGTCTCTGAAAGTAGCTTTAGCAAAAGTGTTAATCCTTTTGAAAGTCAATAAGCCTTTCTGCTTATTGAGTTGTGCTAGAGCTTCCCAGACATAACGGCTGATCTTTATGCATTTGTCGAAATATCCTTTGAATCTTTCAGTAGGTGTGTAATCATGTTGGAGGTTGCTTCCACTATTATTGTTGCCCTTGAAGTCGAATAAACAGTGAATGATTTCACCTTTCACTTGGAAGAGTTTGAGCCTTCGAATATCTACAATTTGACTCCCTACTCGTAACATCCTCTATGTAATTGATCACTGCCTAATCGTCACGGGTTACAAAGTAATTCTGGGTTTAAACTTCATTCGATATGTTGCATTAAAGATCTCTGATATTATTGTGAAACTGGTTGAGTTCTCGAACAGATAAATCTTGAGTTCTCGAATGATGATTTATCGAATATCCTTCTGAGATGACTTCTCGATTAGTGCTTGATGTAGACTTTTCGAATAGAACAATCTGAGTTCTCGAATTGGCACTTCTCGAATAGTTCATTTCATAGACTTCTCGAATAGTTCTTTTTACAGACTTCTCGAATAGATCAGTCTGACTTCTCGAACTAGGACTTCTCGAATAAAACCCTTTGAGTAGAGTTCTCGAATAACTTCTCGAACTCTCCTTTCCTTGATTTCTCAAACTTACTTGCATGGTTTTAGCAAACTCTCTTTTGATTACTGGTATCTGACTTTAGCATCTCCAGGCTTGTTACTGAAATAAATCCTAACTGTATGCAGAGTTTCATCCTTAAGATATTGCTATAGTTGATTTGCATTTTAGTTGGCTTCCTGATTTGTTCATCAGCTCCGATTCCTTGATTCATTTTCTGTCTTGTGGTATTTGTTATCATCATCCACATCCATGCATAACTCAACACTCCCTCCCTCCCTCCTCTATATATACATACACATATACATACAACCTCCCCCACCACCACCACCACGCCGCCGTCCCCACCCCTCGCTGCCACCTCCGTAATTAAATTCCGGTAACCACCAGATCTGCAACTCACTTTTAAAACCCGTCGTTGGTGAGTTTGTAGTGATTTACGTGTTTTTTTTTTACAGATTTATGTGATTTTTTTGGTGATTTTGAATGTATATTCCTATAAATATGGTTGAATCAAGTATAATTTTTGTGATTTGAGGGCGGTGGTGGAAGCAACAGTGGTCGAAAGTGGTGATTGGAGATGGTGATGATGCGGTGGTTTGATTGAGATAATTTTGTTTAAATTTGGTGATTTTCTTGTGCTGATAGTATTGTAGGGGTGCTGGTGGTGGTTGGGTGATGATGATGGTTGTGTGATGGTGATTTTATATTTGACGGTGGTGATTATTTTTAAACGGTGGTGATTATTGGTATTCGCCGGAGGTGGTGGTTGCCGGAGACGGTGGTTGGAGGTGGTGATTTTTGTTTGACGATGGTGATTTTTGGAGTTGCCGGAGGTAGTGGTCGCCGGAAATGGTGGTCACCGATGGTTGGAGGTGATGGGTGGTTGAATTAGAGAAGAAGATAGATAGTAATGAAATATTAATATATTAATTAAAATAATGAGTGGTGGGAGATGAATATAAGGTATATAAATGAGTGATCAGGATAAGATCTCATATCTCATAATATTGGGGGTTCTCACTGGAGTAAGACCCTATATATATATATAGGGTTGGACTCCATAGCAAACACCTTATATAACAAACAACAAAGAACACCTCATATCTAATAGATCCATTGCCCCTGGCGGGGCCACCCAATACAAAAAGTTCTTATTTTTTTAGGCTCTATCCATCCAGCAAAAAAAATTGAAAATTTACTGTTCATCGATGACGTCATGATGACGTCATCAGTAACGTCATCGATGAACAGTAAATTTTCATTTTTTTGCTGGATGGATAGAGCCTAAAAAAATAAGAACTTTTTGTATTGGGTGCCCCTGGCGGGGCCAATGGATCTATTGGAATAAATGATTTTATAGTGTTCTTTATTGTTTGTTATATAAGAGTGTTCTGTATGGAGCAAAGGCCTATATTGCCTAGCCGAGTAAGGATCTAGGGAAAACCTCGTTTAATGGAAAACTTAGAAAACTAAATTGAAATATAGCATATATGGTATGCAAACTAATCGTTGGGAGATGAAGAAAAATGTGGTGAAATTAGATTTAAAAAAAATATCACCGATTGACGGGAAAAATCAAATTAAAAATGGAGGGGATTAGGTGTGATTCTGTGTGTGAGGGTGTATTTGATTAGTGTGTGGGTGCCCCTGGCGGGGCCATTGATCTTAATACATCTAATGGCTAGGATTAGTACCTTAGTTTTCTTCAAAAAATAAGTTCTCTTTTGAGCACTTGCCTAGCCCATATATATATATATATATATATATATATATATATATATATATATATATATGTGGGGCTGCTCTAGTGAGACCCCTGTTATTGTGAGAACTACACATTGGGCCATAAATTAGGCCCAATAACAAAAACACGGACGCGGCAAAGTAGTATAGTCGGGTCGGTAACAACTAATATAAAATTGGCTAATAACTCTGGAAAACATTAAAAACTCGTAATCTTATCTAATCAAGTACAAAACATATCAAAATGTCAGAGGCAATTTGACATCTTTGCTGTGTAAGATATCAGAAGGCAGTGAAGTGGCATACGCTTGGGAAAACAGCTTCTAATATTTGTAAGAGTGCAAGACTAACTACAATCTATTTTAAAATAAAGTCACGCTATTATCCATCTCCAGACCTCTTCACGAGATTCACCCACCTCCTTTCATCACCGATAACTTCTAATAGTTTGAAAGTCACGCTATAATGCATGCGCTTACACTTATGTAGTAAAAACCAAGACCTTAGTTCTTGATCTAATAACATCTGGATAAATACACACAGCAGCTTTAGTATCAAACATCTTTCAAAAGAGTCTTCAATTTCCTGGCCAGAAAATCACCAAAAATTCAAAGCAAATCACCAAACAATTAACAGACACAATTCTAAACTCACCACCATCACAATCAATGTCACTAAACCACCATTATCACCAATCTGCCACCTACATAAATCACCATCAGATTGCTACTATTATCACAACATATAGAATCACCAAAATTCTGTCCAAATTACTAAAATTTTTATCCAAATCACCAAATTTCGATACAAATCACCAAATTTTTAAACAAATCAAGTAAAGCGCTGTCACTAAACCACCCTTATCACCAATCTACCACCTACAGAAATCACCATCAGATTGCTACTATTATCATAACATACAGAATCACCAAAATTTTGTCCAAATTACTAAAATTTCAACCCAAATCACCAAATTTCGATACAAATCGCCAAGTTTTTTTTAAAACAAATCACGTAAAGCGCTGCCTTCACCATACCTACCACCACCATCTCCACCATACATCATTCATCTTTCCCATTACAGACGTCGCAACCACCATAACCACCACTAGACGAAAGAAATCAGATCTAGATGAAAGAAATCGGATTTGAAAATTTTAAATCTAAAGCAAATCTACCGGATATCTAAAGCAACATGGAGGGAAATGAAGTGTGATTGTTGGGGGTGAAGGAAAGGGGAATATAGAAATGGAGCAAGTGTGATTGTTGGTGGATGAAGATGTGCCCCTGCGGGGCCAGAAGTCTTAACGGAAAAGGAGGTGGTCGACCGGTTCCAATGCCGGTGCCGATGAGGGATGTGGGTGGCCGGTGCCGATGGGGGGTGGGGGGTGGGGGGTGGGGTGGGGTCGGGGTCGGGGGTAGGAAATGTGAGAGAAGAGAGATGTCAGAGAAAGAAAGGGAATTTAGATCTGTAATTACGTGGTAAGGATTTAATATACGTATAAACATTATGTGGCTGGGATTCATTCTCAGTTCTTATTTTAAGTGAGAATCTCATTTGAGCACTTGCCTATATTATATATATATATATATATATATATATATATATATATATATATATATATATATATATATATATCTTACAAATAAAAAAATTAATTAAATATATCATTTTAATCCACAACTATGTTAATTTCAAATGTTTTTTATTCTTTTCATATCAATAAACAATATATTGTTTAACACGCAATCGAATCAAAACGAATCACCTAACACCAACATTATGGAACCCACCACGCAATAGCTTAGTGGTTATTACATTTCAAAGATAAGTGTGAGGTTGTGGGTTCGTAACCCATAATCTACAAAAGTGGATTTCTAAAATTAAAAAAAAAAAAAAAAACTCCAACATTCCATAATTATATTAAAAAAATTATTGAATCTATTCCAATAATATCCGAAATCCAATTTGCACAGACTACTATGCAATGTTCCAAAAATCGCTAAGCGTACTTGGGCGGTCGGGGTACCGCCTAACGATTAATCGGAGCATTAATCGGGTTGTATATTAATATTATTTTTAAATAATTTATTAATAATATATTTCATAGCTTGAGAGCTCTAAAATATTATACTTCAATTTTTTTAAAAAAATAATACCTTCCTTCGGCCACAAATAAAAGCCCAAAAAGCCGACAAAATGCCAATAAAAGCCCAAAAAGAAAAAACCCGAAACAAGGCCCAAGTCTCCAACTTGAACCAGCTTTACAACAAAAGCTATTTAATTTATCCATCATCAATTTACAAGACCGACAAAACCAAAAAAAACAGTGCGTGTTTGTGTGTGAAAATCATGCCCAAATCCCTAAATAGGCTAAATTAAACCTATACACACAACTCAAAACCTATACATACAACATCTCTAATTCAATTAAACATGTCTCTACCTCCTGTAGAGTGTATGTATGTAACTGAAGAGTGTTTAAAGGAATGGAAAAGTGGAAACCCTAGCTTTAAATTGAACTAATAGGTTCCGATTGTGAGATTTCTCTACGAGCTTTGCTGGTCTATGGTATGCGTTGTTTTCGATGTTCGAGTGCTTGTTTTTGTTGAATTTGATGAATTTGTGGTGTTTTAGTGTGATTTGATGTTGTTTGTTTGTGTAGATTCGTGGTGATGTTGTGTGGGATTACTCGACCGGGCGGCCGATTTTGACCGTCTTTTGCATAAAGCGTCCAGATTGCCGATTCTCTCCAAATCGAGGCGTTGCATGGGCCGCCCAGAACCGTGTTTTAGAACACTGCTACTATGTGTCTCAATCCACTCCAAAGATATTGTTTTGTAGTAGCTACTTTCTTGTCAGTTGTCACATTTCTGCTGTACCAAAAAAAAACTTGTCATATATAAATATTAAGATATTAGAGACTACTATTAGTATATATACGCATAAGCCAGTATAAAGACATGAAAAATCAATGACACGGATGTTGCCCAATCCACAAAATATCCAAAATCCAATTTGCACAGCCTACTATGTGTCTCAATCCACTCTAAAGATTTGTGGAACCAATTTCCTGTATTGTTTTGTAGTAGCTACTTTCTTGTCACGTTTCTGTTGGACCAAAAAAAAACTTGTCATATAAAGATATTAAGATATTAGACACTACTATTAGTATATACGCATAAGAGAGTATAAAGACATGAAAAATCAATGACAGAGATGTTGCCCAATCCACAAAATATCAAAAATCCAATTTGCACAGCCTACTCAATCCACCCCAAAGATTTGTGGAACCAATTTCCTGTACTGTTTTGTAGTACCTACTTTCTTGTCACGTTTTTGCTGTACCAAAAAAACTTGTCATATATAGATATTAGACACTACTACTAGTATATACGCATAAGCCAGTACAATGACATGAAGAATCAAGGACAATGCGGAAGTGCACCAACAAAACCATTAGCACGTTTCATAGTTAACCAAGCTTGAATTGTAACAACATCACCCTCTTCTATATCCTCTTCACCTTCAGTTTCACAATTAACTCCAACTGTTAAAGAAGGCATCATTTCCAATACCATTTCAATATCTTCTACTTCAGACGATGAGAGTCCAGCAACCTGCCCAAGCAGCACACACCGTTCTTGCAGAGTCATATCGCAGAAATTCTGAAAATTCCCCACCTGCATTTATGAACAAAGCTTAATGCATGCATATGAACCAAATTGATTATTTATGTGTCCAAATTACATCCTTCATTTCCCATGAGGGATGGAAGTTTGCAAAAACATATTTGCAACAATCCAATTTAGGTACTTGAGAAATAAAATGAAGGATTTATCATGCTCCACATGTTAAATTATCTCATTATTTTCAAGGAAATCATTTGGATATTGATCTCCATTTTTATGCAGCAAGAGGGATATTACAAACATAAAATCTTAGCTTAAGTAGGAAAGGCGAATTTAGATGACTAATGTCGGATTTTTTTCCTAATCACCTTGTGTGCGATCCTCTTGGCAAGAGACTCACTGAATTGTGGCAGCTGCAGAAAGGGTGCAATCCCTTCTGCTGAAAGGGTACAATCCCTTGCACTCAGAGGAACGGCCTGCATCACATTAATAAACCCAAACATGATGAACAGCATCTACTGTTGAGGATTAACAGAAGCTGATAAAGTTTAATAAACTCTTTGCACGCATGTTTAACATTAAGGGTTAGGAAAGTGGAACATTTTTAAAAAGTTAAAAGCAATACAAAATCAATTTTCTCTTTTAATGTCACAATAATCAGCAAACAACCAAGTGATTAAGCTTTCCAAGATATCAAGTTCTCAAACCAACAGTTCTATGACAGAAACATATTGCAACATTAGATACGGAAACATTATGGTACAAAAGGCAGCTGTGCTACTCACAAAACACAAAAATGGAGCAAGTGGAGAACATGAAAGCCCGGAGAAAAATGGCACATAGAGGCACTAGTACTATAAAGGCCTCACATGCAAATTCAAATTTAAAAGGTAATTTATACAATCTAAATACTAGCATAGCTTGAAAGACACAACATAGATTTGAAAGGAAAAAAAGGGAGGAATGGAAAATCTTGATAGATGAGGAAGGAACTTGGAGTCGGAGAGGGGGTATTTCTACAAGTTTAATTTTTCCTAAAGACAAGCATATACAAAAATATACACATTGCCTATTGTACCATTATGAAAATGCACCTTTGAACATAAAAAAATGCATCCTATACAATGCCACAGTATCTGAACCAATACATATGAAATTATTTGATTGTAATTATTATTTATAACTGAACACCCTCAACACTAAACCATCACCTGGATTATGCACTGAATGAGCTCAACAACATCAATTGCGGCTCTCAAACTTCCATGGCCTTGAGCAGTGTGTGGTATGACCGTTATCTGTAAACAGAGTAAACTACTATTAGTGCTATGGAGAAATGAATGCTCAAACAGCAATATATAGATGTGTCATGACTTACACGAGATAGCAAAGTTACAAATAACATCTTGACTACTCAATTATATATGGTAACAGAAGCTAGCAGAACAATGATTCCCCAGATCATCATATACATGCATCCACCTATATATTGGGATTGTAATTTTTTTCTTATGTGCACCTACATAACCATATCAGTCCATTCATGCAAGAGTTTGTGACAACCTTTTTTCCTGTGTGAATGTTTGAATCACCCATAACCACCAGACATTTATGAAATGGGAAACAAGGACAATGCGGAAGTGCACCAACAAAACCATAAGCACGTTTCAGAGTTAACCAAGCTTGAATTGTAACAATATCACCCTCTTCTATATCCTCTTCACCTTCAGTTTCATAATTAACTTCAACCGTTAAAGAAGGCATCATTTCCAATACCATTTCAATATCTTCTACTTCAGACAATGAGTGTCCAGCAACCTGCCCAAGCAGCTCACACCGTTCTTGCGGAGTCATATCGCAGAAATTCTGAAAATTCCACACCTCCTGCATTTATGAACAAAGCTTAATGCATACATATGAACCAAATTGAATATTTATGTGTCCAAATTACATCATTCATTGCCCATGAGGGATGGAAGTTTGCAAAAACATATTTGCAACAATCCAATTTATGTACTTGAGAAATAAAATGAAGGATTTATCATGCTCCACATGTTAAATTATCTCATTATTTTCAAGGAAATTATTTGGATATTGATCTCTACATTTCTCTAAATCCATTTATATGCAGCAAGAGGGATATTACAAACATAAAAGCTTAGCAAAAACTCCAGACAAAAACATGAAGAAAACAGGCAGGAACTAATCCATCTGAAGCAAAGACCATCAAATTAAAATAACTGTAATAATAGAAAGACATTAAATGGAAGTAGAATAGCGCACGACATTACGCAAATGATTAAGAGCATAGATACCTCAAACAACATGAGTGCCTTTCGAATAACCCTGCATTTGTGAAACAATAAGGTCAACAAACAAACAAACAAAATAATTGCAATAAATAACTGGTAACTTACTTCAAATAAGAATAGTATATTTTTTTGAATTACCCAAGAACATGACAGCCCCCTACATACACTTTCTGAGATATCAAACCCATCAGCCCAACAATACCTCCACCATACACTTGGCCGGAGGATGGAAGTTTTGGGAAAGATGCACTGCCTCCACTAGAAGCAAGAAAGCGATGATGACGATGGTATGGATGACTAATGTGGAACCAATAGTCATATCTGCAGTGACAGAACAGAACAAACAGTTAGGTTTTGAGAAAGTGGAAAACAAAATATCAAATCATAATAGTTGAAACGCTTACAGATCTGTATAGTTGGCTGTCAATTCTTGAGTCAGATTGACCCACGTAGGAGTTTCTACTAAATCCTGAAAGAAATCAAAGGAGTGCTGAGTTGAAAAATGACAATAAAGAAATGTAAAATCAGTTTTGCACTGAAGAAGAAATTACCAGAAATCGCCATGCCTCCCTATCCTTCTGGATAGCAATTTCTTGTTGCGTCCATGGTTTGTTCTTCATAACAAACCATGGCAAACACAATGAAAGAAGAATAACAAGTAACACAGTGCAGGTCTCTCTTTTACAAAACATCTTGGAAGCTGTAGAATTTCATTTCACATGAGGAGAGGAAAGGGGACTTTAAATATCAGTGGCGGAACCAGGATCATGGATGACCAGGGACTCAAATATTGAACAACAAAATTTTCATAATGTCAATTTATTTATTTTTTTAAAAAAAAATACACAGCTAAGAAATGGTGACACTGAGCGTGTGTTTAAACATTTTTTTATGACGTTGCAAAATAACTTTTATTCTATCTATCTACACTTGTGAAATATACTAAAGACATATATCGGCACTTTTTTTCATTGATTAACAAAATTTAAGAAGATTTACAGGTTTCTCTAAGGAAGAACATCTAAAGAGGAATTGAGAACTCCAAAATCAATTAAGTTTATGCTCAAGAAGCAATAACTTCCGTCAATTTCATACTACACAAAGGAATTACAACAGGGATCCTAAGCTCATCTTACAAAGCAGAAATAGTCACACAACACTAGTAATTGGTAATTGGAAAGAAAACTTTAAAAAAAAAAAAAAAAAAACATGCCTGGTTCGTCATACAAAGCAGGAATTACAATGGAAGAACATCACAAATAGCAATTAGCAAGTGAAATGAACTATTCTGAACCTAAAGAAGCATAATCGTTGTGTTCTATCGAAGACATAAGAGATACATAGTTGATTATCATCTCAATTACTAATTTATGATATTAGAGCAAATTATGCTGAACAATAAAAACATAATAAAGTAAAATTTTTGTTAATCAATCCAACCAAAACTCAGCAAACAAAATCTTTATTTGAACAACAAAAATACAGCTAAAAGGCCAACAGGGCCATAAAAGTCTCATCTTAAGTTTTATTATTAAACAAAAATACCAAACTACCCCTTATTAATATCCTCCTCTTTAATATCATAAACATCTCTAATCTTATTTCGTGGCAAAAAAAAAATAAACATCTCTCCTCTTTATTTATCTCTCATCTGAAAACTCTTGTTCTTTTACGTACGCCAATTTCTACCATCTTCCTAATCCCAATAAATATATTCTCTTCTTCACTCCTATCAAAGTGTAATATGATGTTTAAAATAATTGCTATTTGTGATGTTCTTCCATTGTAAAAATAATAGTATTTAATACTATTAAATATTATTGTAATAGCCAAGTAGTTTCTCTTAATCATCTCATTTAATAACTCATTTCGAGTTTGAAAATCAATAATTACGATGAAGATATAACTAAAACATAAAAAGCATAAATAGAAAAAGATTTGGCTATGGCTGCAGAAAAAGATTTAAAACAAGTAAATCAACTAAACTAACCTGGCTGGCTGAGAAAAATTTCGTCGAACAGGGAGTGTGCGAGAATCGGCGATCTCCGTCGTCGGGCTGAAGAGCAAAACGAAGAGGGGAAAGCGCAGTGCAGTGTGGAAATGAGATTTACTTTCTTTTTATTTTATTACAAGAAACCCTAAACCCTAAACCAACCAGCCATTCAGACAGATCGCTAAAAAGACGTCGTTTCAAGTCTAAGAAATATATAGGCCACGGATGTTGTTTCACATAATACTTCATACAAGTACGTGTGCCCGCTTCCCAAGGTCTTAAACAGTTATTATTTTTTAGTTTTGAAATTAAATTACGGACTTAATTTTTTTTTTGTTAGGCAGTGACAAATACTATTAATGCTTGTGCCAATTTATTGTTAATTTTATTATTTTAAAATAAAAAATTGTGATTGTAATAAAACTTATTGTCTTGTGTGTTTTCAAATTTTAACGTGAAAATTATGTAATCTATCTATACTATTATATTAAAGCCGAAACATTGAAAGTTTTGGTTTTCTCCTAAATTTTGGTTTTCACTCTAATTATTTAATTTTAAATTATTTATAATATAAAACAAATCAAATGAATTCCGTTAAACCAATACAGAGTAATATTTTATATTTACACCATTACTATCTCCTAAGTTTTGGTTTTCACTCTAATTATTTAATTTTAAATTATTTATAATATAAAACAAATTAAATGAATTCCGTTAAACCAATACAGAGTAGTATTTTATATTTACACCATTACTAATACAGCTAAACTTAAAACCTCCGTTGCCTTACAGAACTCTATTCTTCTAAATCTCATCTGCGCAATCTTCATCAATTCAATACACAATCTTCTTCGGCTTTTCTTTTCTTTTTCAACACCATATATCAAACATAAATACTTTTCACATAGCCGTTAGATCTAATAATAAGGAATATTCTTTATTTAAATCCCTCTTCCAAAGATCAAGGTTCAAATCCCATCAACAACAAATTTACATTAAGATTTTATATTATTAATTCTAATCAATACATATCATTTATTAAACTATTATTATTACTAATAAATTCGTAATAAATTATTCTCTATTTTATTTAATTATATAATTTTAAAAATATTTAAAAGTAACCCGTGCTTCGCACGGGCTATAAGCTAGTACTATTATATTAAAGCGGAAACATTGAAAGTTTTGGTTTTCTCCTAAGTTTTGGTTTTCACTCTAATTATTTAATTTTAAATTATTTAAAATATAAAACAAATCAAATGAATTCCGTTAAACCAATACATAGTAGTATTTTATATTTACACCATTATTAATACAGCTAAACTTAAAACCTCCATTACCCTATAGAACTCTATTCTTCTAAACCTCATCTGCGCAATCTTCATCAATTCAATACACAATCTTCTTCGGCTTTTCTCTTCTTTTTCAACACCATATATCAAACATAAATACTTTTCACATAGCCGTTAGATCTAATAATAAAGAATATTTTTTATTTAAATCCCTCTTCCAAAGATCAAGGTTCAAATCCCATCAACAACAAATTTACATTAAGATTTTATACTATTAATTCTAATCAATACATATCATTTATTAAACTATTATTATATTATTACTAATAAATTCGTAATAAATTATTCTCTATTTTATTTAATTATATAATTTTAAAAGTAACCCGTGCTTCGCACGGGCTATAAGCTAGTACTATTATATTAAAGCCGAAACATTGAAAGTTTTGTAAGTTTTGGTTTTCTTGATTACTTTGGTTTTCGGTTTGGTTATCATAATTATTAAATAAATAATAATATTATTATTTTATAAAAATAATAACTCAAAAAGTTAATTACTAAAGTTAAGGTAATTATATTACAATTAAAATTTCTCCATCAGCTTGGACTCTTTCTTTTACTATGACAACTCAATTACCTATCTTTTTCAAAGATTTCACTTTTAATTAAAACATGTTACCTTTTAATTTAAAACTAATATTAAAATAATTAATATATACCCAAAACATCACACCATATCTTTCCGTTTAATATTTTAGTAATATTTTTTTCTAATTAAAAGACATTACTTTTTAATTAAAAACTAATCTTGCAATCATTAATATACACCCAAATATATCACACCATATATTCAAATCATTATTTTACTGATAAATAAGAATCATCAAATTTAATAATAAGATATATTATATGATTAAATTACTTTACTAAAAATTTAAGATTCGAACCAGTCAACGAAACATTTAATTTAGAATTTTACAATATAAATTTTAAACCATGCATATAATAATTTAAATTTATATTAAATTAAAATTTAAAAATATTATTGAAAATAATGATTATATAAAAACAAAAAATATAATGTTAATTAAAATTTATTACATATTAACAACCGTTAGATTTTAAGATAAATAGATAAGAACCGTTGGATCTAATACTAAAATTTTTATTTTTTCAAATATTTGAAATACTCTTATAGGTTCCAAGTTCGAATCTCACCAACAACATATTTCTATTAAACATATATATTATTTTATAAACTACTCTCACGAGTTTAAGATTCAATTTCCGTCAACAGCATATTATTAATTATTAAAACACTATCGTTAAAAATACTATCAAATATGTATTACAAAATTTTATTATATCCTATCTATACTATACTATTATAAGCGAAATAGGACATATTTGGTTGTCGGTTTGGTACTTTTTTTTTTGTCCCTCTTTTTGGTACACTTAGTAACAACCGTTAGATTTTAAGATAAATAGATAAGAACCGTTGGATCTAATACTAAAAGATTTTTTTTTCAAATATTTGAAATACTCTTATAGGTTCCAAGTTTGAATCTCACCAACAACATATTTCTATTAAACATATATATTATTTTATAAACTACTCTCACGAGTTTAAGATTCAATTTCCATCAAAAGCATATTATTAATTATTAAAACACTATCGTTAAAAATACTATCAAATATGTATTACAAAATTTTATTATATCCTATAATTATTTTCCTACTAATTAAAAAATATATATGAAAATACAGGTAATAAAACAAAAAATATTAAAAAAATGCATATGTGCATCACACGAGTAATAAACTATATAGTAAAAAATTACACAAAATTTGGAAAACACTTACAATATAGAAAATTTTGTGTAAAAATCGAAAAAAGGTCTACATGATTAGATAAATTTCAATTTTTCTATAAAATAAATGTTAAAAAATAAAATTTTTATATAATATTTATATGCATACGTATGAATAGTAATAACTTAAAGCAACCGTGCATCGCACGGGTTATAGGCTAGTTCTATATTAATATATAAACTAGTCGAAAAAGCCGCGCTTCGCGGCGACGGCATTACTTTAAAAATATAATATATATTTATCTTATATTATATCATTAATATAAAATTTAAATAGTTACATAATCTTCTTTAGTGAACCGCTTTCTCGTTAAACATGAATTTTCCAATTGAACTGTTCTCTCGTTAAAACCGAAATACCAACTTTAACATATATTATAAATACTTGCTTAATAAATTTTATCCATAAAAATCGAACCCTAAAATTGAAATAAAATTTTGTAATGGTTTATACAATCTTTTCGAGTGAGTCGTCTTCTCCTTAAACACGTTTCGAACCGCTTTCATTTGGAACCAAAGTTCTAACTTCATTACATATTATTGATGATACTTATCTTATAAATAACTTTTTTCCTTAAACATTAAAACTTAAAAATAGAGTAAATTTCAATTTTTACGTTATTTAAACTTTCTAATATTTACTGAGTTTTGAAAAATGAAAATGAATCTTTTTTTCTTGTATATTATAGGTCTTCCTATATTTATATTTATAGACAGTTCCTCCTATTATGTTACCACGTCAATTTCTTTTCTTTCTAAATACAATTTTTTTTTGTTATGCGAATAATATTGTATTTATGAATATATTTTCCTAGTGCAAGTATTATTAACTTGTACAAAATATGCAAATAAAGGATTCCTTGAAAATAAGATATATAGTTTTAGATAATTCAAAAAAATGTCTCCACCATCCTCCTATTCTACTTTCAATAAAAAAATTTATTATATGTATCATCTATATATTCAAACATCTTTTCTATTTTTAATAAAACTTTTAATTATATGTCTTTTTCAGAAATATTAATTTTTCTTCTCTATAAATTGGAACTCCTATTTTACTTCCAATAAAAGTTTTAATTATATGTGTTGCAAACATCTATTTTACTCTCAATAAAACTTTTAATTCTATGTCTCCTCTATATATTCAAATATCTTTTCTATTTTCAATAGAACTTTTAATTATATCTCTTTTTTATAAATTCGAATTCTTATTCTTTATAAATTCGAACTCCTATTTTACTTCTAATTCAACATTTAATTATACGCCTTACAAACACCTAATCTACTTCCAATAAAACGTTTAATTATATGTCTTTTCTATAAATTTAAATTTTTATTATTTATAAATTCGAACTCATATTCTACTTCTAATAGAACTTTTAATTATATGTCTTACAAACACTTATTCTACTTATAATAGAAATTTTAATAATTTGTCTTCCCTATAAATTCGAACTTTTCTCCTTTATAAATTCGAATACATATTGTTATGCCTGAATTTGGCATAAGTCCTAAACAGGCCTAATGGGCTAGAATATCAATACATCTCACATAATGGGCCTAAGAATGAGGAATGGGTCATTAAAGTCCGCCATCACAGGGAAGTTCATCACATTATTTTATAGAGTGGGATCGCCAGCGAGCCTTAGATACGGGTTCGCAGTTCACGAGGTCTAGCGAGGCCTAGAGGTCAAGCGTGGCCTATAGCATGTTTACCACGAAGGCTTACGGTCAGACCCAGCGAGGTCGCGTAAGTAGTTTATCTCCACAAAAGTGAGCATCGCCTCGCATGGTCAGACCCAGCGAGGTCGCATGCGAGGCCATCTAGTCAGTTTCGCCAATAAATGATACTTATAGCATCATGCTAGCCGTGAGTTCCCTTTAATGGGCCATGGGTCATGAGCAGTATAAATGGGTAAAATATAACCCAAGAAGACGACTAGTGGATTTGGGCCAAGCCGAGCCCATAGAAACCCTAGCCCGTCTAGATAACTTCTTCTCTAAGAGAACTACGTATGGCTTGATCCCTATAAATAGGGTACGTAGGCATCTTGTAAAGTCTGAGAAACAGTTCACCACTGAAAATCAATAGACAAGAGCAGTCATAACCATTCACCAATCACCTCCGTGTTCTTCGTGTTTTTAGCAGAATATCCGTATTTTGCTCCGTAATTCCAGCAAAACCTCCAAAATATTGTTATACAATATTCTCCCTATAACATTTGGCGCTAGAAGGAGGGGGTAGTCGTTGATTTGGGAGAACAATGACTAAATCGAACAAGAAGAGAAACGGAGATCGGGAGACCCCGGGGTCGCATAAGAAAGACAGAAACGACCTCCAGTGGAATAATCTACCAGAAAGCGAGGCGCGTAAGGAGGGGATCGAGGACGAATTGGAGAAGGATCAAACACCCCCTGTCGTCCAACAGGCGGCCTTGCCTGGCGAAGTCATGTCATTTTTGAAAGGCCTCGGAGATCAAATGATCGACGTAAGGGCCTCGGTGGCCAAGATGGAGAAGCGACATAATTCTAGGGGCTTAAAGAGGAATACAAGGACGGGGGAACGAACTCATCAAGTAGAGAGTAGTAAGGGCCCCACCAAGAAACTAATTGGAGACTTTGATGATGTGGTGACAGATCGGACGAACCCCGATTGGGAAGAGGAGGCAGCTACTATGGATAAGGAGGGGTCGAAGGTGAAGCCCGCCTCATCAGAAGGACGATCCGTCAGTGTCTTCGACCGGGTTGGAAAAAAACTCAGCGAGCACGATCTCCGTCTCAAGTTGGTGAAGCTCAAAACTAACAAAGATGGAGGGTCTAAAAATAAGAGTAAGGGCTCTCATCAACCCATATCTCCTCGAAAAGATCGTGAGCGGTCATATCGTCGCAATGACAGACCCCCCTCTCCTCGCAGAGAGCGTGAGCAGTCCCATCATCGCGAGGACAGCCCCTTTCAATCGAGAATGTGAACGATCCCAACATCGCGAGGAAGACCCTAAAAATAAGGATCGTAGGAATGACCAGGAAGAGTCTAGTGCCCCAAAAAAGACTCAATCTCATCATGCAAGTACTGGAGGAAAGAAGGATGGAGACAAAGAGGCCAGGATTGGGGATTATAAGTTAGAAGAGTTAAAAAAGGCATTGGATGCGATGAACAACGAGAAGGGGATTTTCAGCAATATGGGTTCCTCCTCGCCCTTCACTCATGAAATTCGCACTACCCCACTGCCTATAGTGTTTCGAGGTCATCACTCTGACATGACCTATAACGGAGAGACTGATACAGCCGAGTTCGTTATTCGGTTCAACAATGAGATGGACGTGTACCAAGTATCATTGTTAGCGAGGTGTAGGCTGTTCGCAGCTTCGCTAAGGGGGAGTGCTCAACAATGGTTCTCGAAGCTAGGGTCCCTAGTTGGCATAGATTCTTGGGAACAACTCGTGGATATCTTCATCAAACAGTTCCAATCTTCAATGTTTTATGCACCTCTTGTGTCCACATTGGCAAACATAAAACAGAAGGAAGGAGAGACTTTACATGATTATTTTAAAAGGTTCAATGCTGAGGTACCTCGCGTTCGAGGTGCAAATGATGAGGCCGTGAAAAATTTCCTTATCGCAGGGGTAAGAGAAGAAACTAAATTTTGGGAGAAACTACAGGAGCAAACCCCTGGTACACTTTCAGAGTTGCACCGGGTCGCTGAGCCCTTTAAGCGCGTTGAGAAATCATTGGCAGATCTCAAGAGGAATGCCGGGACTGGTAGCAATGGAAGTAAAGGTAAAGGGGTAAAAAGAAGGGATTCTAGAAGCCCTAGGCAAAGAGAGGATCGTAGCCCGAGCCCGAAAAGAAGGGATCGCGATTCCACAAGACGATCCCCACCTCGTGCTCGTCCGGCTAGAGATGAAGACAAATTTGTTCCCTTAGTGGCTTCAGTTGATCATATCTATGCTGTCAACGCTAATAAAGGAATGTTCACAAAACCTCGTGCTATGGGTCCATAAGGAACGTGGAATACTACAAAGTATTGTGATTTTCATGAGTAGAAGGGGCACGATACAGCGGACTGTTGGAAACTTAAAGAACAAATTGATCGTTTGATTCGAGAAGGGAAGTTAACAGAGTGGGCGGTCCGCGAAGTGAAAAAGCATCAAGAGAACTCAGGAAAATCAGGAATAGGATATCACGCTGTACCTCATGAGGGCCAAAATGCAGAGCCTCGCAAGGAGAGAGAAGAGCGAGGCAATAGCATCCATGTGATCATTGGTGGGCCACATATTGGAGGAGATAGCAACAAGGTAAGGGAAAGATATGCTCGCGAGGCAAGGGAACGACCCCTCACCAATGTGCATCATTTGCAGGAACGACCCCCAAGGCTTTTCAAAGGGGAAGATACAAATATAATGTTCACTGAGGAGGATGCAAAGTGGGTACATCATCCTCACTCTGATGCTCTAGTGGTTCGAGTTTGCATTGGTTCCCAGAATATTTACAGAGTGTTGGTGGACAATGGAAGTGCCGTGATTGTCTTGATGTATGATGTCTACAAGAAAATGGGATACGTAGACAAAGACCTAATTCCTACAGTAGGCCACCTCTATGGATTCACTGGAGCTTCTGTTAGTGTAAAAGGACTGATCAGGCTTCCCATCACTTTGGGGGACGAGCCCTGCATCACTACGCAGGTCGCTGATTTCATGGTCGTGGATCAACCATCTGCTTATAATGCTATTGTGGGGCGACCCATCTTAAAAGAAATGAGGGTGGTGACTTCTATCTATCACCTCTCGATGAAGTTTCCTACCCCGCAAGGCATGGGATGTGTTAGAGGAATTCAACATGAGTCTCGAGAATGCTATAATCAGGCCCTTAAGTCAGCAGAAAAGGGAAGAAATTATATGGAAAGCGAAGAGGATGAGAGGGCTCGCAAGTCGGCATCGCAACCCTCAGTTGGTTGCAATATAATATCTATCGAGGAGTTGCCAGATAATTATTTTGACAACTTAGGTATATAGGTAGAGCCAATACCAGGGGCAAATATGATGGAGGCCTCGCAACCTGTGTTGGTTCTACAAGAAGGAATTGTTGAAGAAGCTAGCGATGAAGAGGAAAGTCCAGAGCAGGCTGCTGTGCGAGCCCGAAAAGGTAAATGGGTTCGCAAGGAGACATCAACATTGGTAGATTTGCCTAATGGGATCACACGAGAAACGATAATTATAACTGAGTATGGAAAAACGGGAGTGACCCCGACCTCGGGGGCAGAAGCCACGAGGCAGGGCGAAGCAGAGTCTAGCAGAGCTCATAATGTTGAAATTGATCTAGATCCCCGCATTCCCGAACATGTGGAGCGGGCTGGAGCCGTAGAAGATACGATCTCCGTTCTTGTTGATGCTAAAGACCCAACCAAGGTATTGAAGGTCGGGTCGTAGTTGAGCCCTGATCTTAGGGGAAGGCTCGTGGAGTTTCTTAAAGCTAATTTGGATGTATTTGCGTGGTCTCACGAAGATATGATAGGGATCGATCCCAATGTGATGTGTCATAGACTCAATCTTGATCCAAGCAAGAAGGGAGTGAGGCAGAAAAGAAGACCAATAAGTGGAGAGCGAGCCGAGGCTCTAAAAGAAGAGGTGGATAGGCTTCTAAAAGTCGGGCTCATTAGGGAATCATTCTACTCTGATTGGCTCGCTAATCCTGTCCTCGTGAAGAAACCAAATGGCAAGTGGAGGACGTGTGTGGATTTTACTGATCTAAATAAGCATTGCCCGAAGGATAGTTTCCCTCTTCCAAGAATTGATCAGTTGGTAGATGCAACAGCGAGCCATGCACTCCTAAGTTTCATGGATGCTTACTCAAGGTATAATCAGATACCCATGTATAGCCCTGACCAGGAACATACTTCGTTTATCACAGACAGAGGTCTCTACTGCAATATTGGGATGCCCTTTGGCCTCCTCAATGCAGGTGCTACTTATCAGAGGCTCGTTAACATGATGTTTGAGAAGCAGATTGGAAAGACAATGGAGGTCTATGTAGATGACATGCTTGTGAAGTCCAAGGAGGCTGGGGATCATATAGCTCACCTCGCAAAAATGTTCGATATATTGAGGAAATTCAGAATGAAGCTCAACCCCCAGAAGTGTGTTTTTGGGGTCGAATCTGGAAAGTTTTTGGGGTTTATTGTTAACCACAGAGGCATTGAGGCTAATCCAGCTAAAATAAAGGCATTGATGGAAATGAGGTCGCCAAGATGTGTCAAGGAGGTACAAAGTCTAACTGGAAGGATCGCAGCATTGAATCGATTTGTTTCTAAATCATCAGACAAGTGTCACGAATTCTTTAAAGCGATCAAGAAGGTGGGAAGGAGTTTTGA
Organism: Kitagawia praeruptora; assembly: GCA_037693485.1. Lineage (NCBI taxonomy): Eukaryota > Viridiplantae > Streptophyta > Magnoliopsida > Apiales > Apiaceae > Kitagawia > Kitagawia praeruptora. Next base: position 120,027,034 of record CM075350.1, read on the forward strand.
ATGGACCCCTGAGTGCGAGGAAGCTTTTCAGAGGATAAAAGAACATCTGGGCACGCCTCCATTACTCTCTAAGCCCAATGAAGGTGAAGTTCTTATTGTTTACTTGGTAGTTTCAGAATATGCCATCAGTACTGTCCTCGTTCGCGAGGAGGGAAAGCTTCAGCTCCCCGTTTACTCTGTCAGTAAAAGATTGTTAGATGCCGAGACTCGCTACACCAACATGGAGAAGCTCGCCTATGCTTTGGTTTTGGCTTCACGAAAGCTGAGGCCATATTTTCAGGCTCATAGTATCCAAGTTCGCACTGCGTACCCACTTAAGCAAGTAATGCATAAACCCGAGGCCTCGGGCAGACTTTTAAAGTGGACCATAGAGCTGAGTGATAAGTGGATTTTATATCCACTTATTATGCACTAATTAAGCCTAGATTGGTGATTTATCCTTAAGTATGTGGTGTCTTTTAATTCGTTTTTGTTCTTTCGGTATTTGTTGTGTAGAACTCGAAATTTCAGGTATCCTGGCGATGAAAGGTTAAAAGATGGTGGAGTTCTGGCTCAGATGGATTGGCTACGAGGAAAAAGAATTTGCGCTATCAATAGATTTATATTAATTCTTATTTAATTAACATATTTATGTAATTTATTTAATTGATAAATTAATTCATTCTGAATTAATTAATTTATTAAATTAATTATCATGATTAATTAACGTTGAATTAATGTATTAATCTAAATTGATTTAATTAATTAATTAATTAATTAATTAATCATTATTTGTTTAAATGATTAATTGATTAAGTAATTAATTAAATTAAAACAAAAGAGATTTGGGTTATGAATTGCATGGGCTGAATCCATTAGAATTGAATTGGGCTGATTAAAAAGCCATTGGGCTCAAGGCCCAATAGATGTGCAAGTTGTGTCAAAGATGGGGTACTTAGTTGCATTTTTGTGTGTGAACACAAAATTAACCATTTGTTTACAAATGTACAAAAGATGCTCTCTGTCAACACATGCAGGAGCTGTCGGCTGCCATCTCCACTCGCCTGTGCGCAGGTGAACGACACAGCTCGGAACATAATAATTTAATTTTTGTTAATAAAAATTTTATTTAAATTAGAAAATTATATTTATAAATATCTAATAATATTAGATATTTATTTTTATAATTTCTGAATTAAATTAATTATTTATTAATTAAAGATTATAAGTTGTGCGGGGTAAAAAGCATTTCTACGGAGCTGCGGATTAAAATTCAACTATCGCCAGTTGTGGAGAAGAATTGCAGAATTGCTAGAAGACTTTTACAATTTTCTCTGGAGTGGTTGGATTTAGGCAGGCCGGTAGACTTTTATAATTAAAACTGATGACTTTGTATTAGGTGGTGTGCTGAATGTTTTATAAATAGATGAGTAGGAAATCAAAAGTGGAGACAGATTACCCAGGGAAAGAATTGTGTCAATCATTCTCTCTGAACAAATCACTCCTGTATTCTAAATTCAGCAGCTTCTTTTTATAAACAGATCATTTTATACATTTTAATTCTCTGTAATTTTATTATATTTTATATACTTAAAATTTTCTGCAAATCGTTTAATTTATATACTCCAATTCTGTAATTTTATTATATTTTATACACTTTAAATTCTATTTTATCAGAACTTATTTCAGTATTTCTGTTAGAATATTGATCTGTAAAGCAACAGCTGGGTTAAAATTGAACTCACGAAAAACATCACAACCAGTCTCAGGAAGCGTGCGTGGCCGCCACGCGCGGAAAAATGGAGCTTTAACCCGGCGCGTGAACTCCACGCGCGTGGAGGAAAGTGGTGAGTGATTGACAGAAAAAAAAACATAATCATAGCAGCAGCAGTACAACGCAGCATGTGGAGTGTGGAAATTCTGTGGGTTACTTTTTGTCCGAATTAATTTAGCTGGCCACTTGGAGTGCTCCTCTGTTTCAACAATTTGTTCGGTTCTATTTCTAAACTCTGGTAATTTCATATTTAATTTCTCGTAATTTTTAATTTAGTTATTATTATTATTATTGTTATTATTATTATTATTATTATTATTATTATTATTAGGTTCTAATTCTTTTATTTTTATTTTTAATTTTTCGTAATTTCTTAATTAAATTATAAAAATTTCTACCATGATTTTATTTAATTCCATAAAGGTGCCTAGTTTAATTATGAACTAAACACTTTCATGGGGTTCTAATGTAATGAATTGTTAATGCTCATGTTAATTTGATAGATAATTTGTGTTTACAATTTCTATATAAGATTGCCTTGCATGGTTGTTTTAATTGATTATAGGTGAATAGCTAACATCTATTGTGCCAAATCTCTAATGATTGCGAAAGTGGATTTAGAGATTTAGGGCTTGCCATGCTAGCATAGGTATGTCGGCTTCTCCGCATTTCGGATTATAGTTTCGAAAGAACGTTATTCCCCTATGTAGTTAATTGCGGAACTTGTAATTAAATCGATTGTATCACCTATTCACATAGACATATAGTGTATTGGATATAATTGATGCCCTTATAACTTCTATCTCTTTTGTGGATGTTTATTTGGAATGGTGTGAGTTAATTGAAAGATGGCTCATATTAGTGTCGTGTTCCCGCTAGCATTCTTAACAATTGTAATACATTAATTCTTGATAGTTAATAGAGCTAAAACATTCATGAAATTAGGACCCCATACCTCTATCATATTATTTTAAACAAATTAGCCGTTACTTCATTAGTTAATTGTTATCTGCAAATAAACCATTTTAGTTCGTTCATGCTTCTATAATTAACCAAACATTGTTGAATAGACATATTTAATAAAATAACCGAGTCTTCGTGGGAACGATCCTTATTTCCCTATATTGCTTTTGGACTGCGTATACTTGCGTAGAGAAAATAGCGAACAAGTTTTTGGCGCCGCTACCGGGGACTCGGTGTTATTTTTGTTTATGTGTTTTACTACAATAGAAGTTAATTTGTTTGACTTGAACATTTTATCTTATATTTTTGTGAAGTGATTATTTGTGTACAGATACTTGGATTTTTATGCTAACACGTTCTAAAGCATTAAAAGCCAAACAAGTACTTGAACAAGCAAATATTCACAAGATGGACGGAGAAGGCGAAGTAGTTGCACCTGCAGCAGCAAGGGCTTTAATGGACTACTCGCAACCGAAGATTGATGACGTCCAGTCAAGCATCATTCGGCCAGCAATTACGGCTCCTACATTTGAAATTAGATCCAGTACTATTCAGATGGTGCAGAATCAAGTACAGTACGGAGGAACTGCAACGGAAGATCCTAACTTACACATCAGGAACTTCATAGAAATATGCGACACATTCAGATTCAACAATGTGTCAGATGATGCTGTGAAGTTGAGACTCTTCCCGTTTTCATTAAGAGACAAAGCCAAGGGTTGGCTACACTCTCTACCACCAGGATCTATCACCACTTGGGCTGATCTAGCTCAAAAGTTTCTTAGCAAATTCTTCCCCATGGCTAAGACTGCAGCTATAAGGAATGCTATCACTCAATTTTCTCAGCAGTCTGGTGAAACTTTATGTGAAGCTTGGGAGAGATACAAAGAAATGCTTCGGCAATGTCCACATCACGGCATGCCAAACTGGATGATCATAAATTGTTTCTATAATGGGCTAGGAATGCAATCAAGGCCAATGGTAGATGCAGCTTCAGGGGGAGCATTATGGGCTAAAAGTTATGAGGAGGCCTACGATCTTATCGAGATGATGGCAGCTAATGAATATCAAAACCCAACTCAGAGAATGCCACAACAGAAGGTAGCAGGAATTCTTAATATCGACAAAGCCACTTCCTTAGCAGCTCAGCTAGAGGCTTTGAAATTGAAAGTAGACTCTTTGACAGCACAAGGATTTCATCAAATTGCTAGTGTTTGTGAGTTGTGTGCAGGCGCACATGAATCAAATCAATGTGCCATCTCAAACGAGTCGGTTCAGTTCGTAAGCAATTTCCAGAGACAGCAACAGCCAGCTCCAAATTCCTACCATCCGAACAACCGAAATCATCCAAATTTCAGTTGGAGCAATAATCAAGGAGGAGCACAACAATCACATCAGCCCTACCAACAATCTAATCATCAGCCATTTGGAGCTAAGCAGTATAATCCATCTGGATTCCAGCAACAACAGGGGCAACATTTTCAACAACCATATGCTCCTAGACAATTTCAGCCCCCAGGATTTCAACAACAACAATCTTATGGAAATTCTGGACAATCGTCGAATGAAAAGACTGAATTAGAGGAGTTGAGGTTGGGCCAAAAAAGCCAAGCGGCTTCCATTAAAAATCTGGAAACTCAATTGAGTCAACTCGCTAGTTTCATGATGAGCAGACCACAAGGAACACTCCCCAGTGACACTGAACTTAATCCTGGGAGAAAGGATAATCACGAGCACATCAAAGCAATTACCCTCAGATCAGGGAGAATCATAGAAGATGTTGAGCTAAAAGATACAGAAAAAATTTTGCCAGACAAAGGAACAGAAAAATCAGATTTGGGAGACACAAAGGACATGGGCAATATATCAGAATCAAAGGAGGAGATTAAAGAAAATATGCCAACTCCTAAACAAGCTGTCCTCGAGCAAAAAGAAGTAAAAGAGCAAGTCTACCCACCTCCACCATTTCCTCGACGAGTGCACAAACAGAAATTAGACAAGCAGTTTGGCAAATTTCTTGAAGTCTTTAAAAAATTACATATCAACATTCCATTTGCTGAAGCTCTCGAACAAATGCCAAGCTATGCCAAATTCATGAAAGGCATTCTCTCGAGGAAATTAAAACTTGAAGACTTAGAGACCGTTGCTTTGACGGAAGAATGTAGTGCGGTATTGCAGCAAAAGTTGCCGCCTAAGCTGAAAGATCCAGGGAGTTTTACAATACCATGCACCATTGGGAGATTATCTTTCGACAAATTTTTATGTGATCTGGGAGCAAGTATCAATCTTATGCCATACTCGGTTTTCTTGCAGCTTGGTCTTCCTGAACCAAAACCGACAAGTATGTCCCTTCAGTTGGCTGATCGATCTATCACCTATCCTAGGGGAGTTGTTGAAGATGTGTTGGTGAAAGTAGACAAACTCATCTTTCCTGCTGATTTTGTCATTCTTGATTTCGAAGAGGACAAGAAGATTCCTATCATTCTTGGTAGGCCATTTTTAGCAACAGGACAAACATTGATTGATGTCCAAAAGGGGGAACTAACGATGAAGGTGCACGATCAAATTGTCACCTTCAATGTTTTCACAGCTATGAAATTCCCGACAGAAGAAGAACAGTGTCTGAAGATAGACTTGATTGAGTCTACGGTACAAGAAAAGTTAGGGCACATGCTCATGAATGATACTTTGGAAAAGACCCTCAGTGGGGAGTATTCATTAGATAAAGATGACATTGATGAACAATTGCAATATCTGGATGCTTTGCCGTGGCAAAGAAAATTTGAAAGACCAGTTGAATCGCTGGGACTGCCAGAATTAAAAGGACCACATCAGCAATTAAAGCCGTCTATCGAAGAAGCTCCAACTCTAGAGCTCAAGCCACTACCAGATCACTTACGGTATGCTTCCCTTGGTGAAAAATCCACTTTACCTGTGATTATTGCCGCTAACCTTTCAGACTCCGAGGAAGACAATGTAAGAATCCTGATTTTTGATATTATTGGAGTAGACGGAATGAATAGTAACTTTGTTATGTAAGAGAAGTGAATCCCACCCCCATATATGAATGACGGATAAATGAAGATTTGTAATGATATTATGTTCCCTTATGGAAAATAAGTGTATGTAAATGTCGACGGATTTCGCAAAATTCTATTTTATTATTTTCGTACATTTCCGGGGTATCGATAAATACGAATACTACGACAAGATCATGGTTTTATTATTTTAAGAACCAAGGAACTATATATATACTTAAAATTAGGAAGTTGGATTTTAGAAATAATATTGAAGGAAAAACTCCACCAAAAATGTTTAAGATTTATTTAGAAAATTATGGAAATTGGAAAATACCTACTAACCATGCAAGGTGACAAGATTTCATGCATCCCATGCAAATTCCATGCAAACCACCTAGTCTAAGATTAGAACCAAGTAGTTGGTAGCTAGTTAGAAACAAACCAAGATACAAGAATCTAGTTAGTAGCTAGTTGGCTTACTTTTTAAAAGGTGGAGACAACAAGTACCATGGCCATACCTCTAGCCATACTTAGGTTGTACATGCATATACTTACACTACTACATATTACCCAACCTCATCTCACACCACTTATTCATCCAACACAAAAGAAAACAACCCCCCCCCCCCTTGAAGAGCTCTCGGCCAAAGGCAAAAAAAGGAGAAGAAAATTTCTTCTTCTCCCCACTTCTCATCACTCTAAATTCAAGACAAAAATCCTAGGTACTCTACATCATATAAGGAAGGTATGATATGAATTTCAACCCTTTTTATCCATTAGTTTTCTAGTTATAAATTCTTAAAGTTCTAGGTGAATAGTAACTCTTATTGTTCTTATTTGTTGGATCTTGAAGATCAAGCCATAGATTGATCAACCAAGGTGTTGGGAGAGTATTTCAAGCTTTGTTAAGTTACTAAGAGCTTCAAGGAAGGTATAAATTCTAACCCTTAGTAGCCATGGCAAGAACATTGCTTAGTATTAGTAGATCTAAAGGATTGGTGCACAAAAGTGTTGATTATAGTTTGATTTATGAAAAATCATGGATGTTGATGGTTATTGTCATATTGAAAATTATTTTTATGTGGTATGAGGTCCCATAAGTGTATGAGAATTTTGTTGGGAGTTTGTGATGATTTTTGGAGTTGGTGGAATTTTTGAGAAGAGACATGACTTGTGGTAAAGGAGTTGTTGAACAATCTGCACTGACCCCTTTTTGAAACTGTGATTCGGAACCCTTAAACTGATCCCCTGAACACCTACCTTATATTGTTGGAAAGGTCTTGATCTGTAGTTTCTGGATATGTAAGGTTCATAGCTAGGTGATGTATAGATTTTAAGTTATAGCCGAAAGAGTGAGTTGTGTTTCTGGACTTTGGACTGCATAAAGTGACCCCCTTGTGAACCTTGTTTAAACACCTTAAAAAATATTTGGGATCATGGAAAAATTTGAGAACGTAGGTAATGCAGTGGTGAAGACCACCCAAAAGGAATTGGATTAAAATATGAATTTTTGGATTTTATAAAAATGCTAGAGTAAAATTCGCGCAATGGAAAAAGGTCGATTAGTGGAACATTATTCTAGGGTTAGTGGTTATGGTTCGAACGTGGTAACTAAATTAAGTCGAGTAAGTGACGAGCGTAAACGAGTGATGTCATGGACCTATAGTGGGGCTAGGGAGTCATAAGACGAAGTCGTTAAGTTAATTTCGTATCCCCTTAAAACCCCGTAATTAGAAAGAAATTGTTAAGGTACTAACGAACGATTATTGTTTATGTATAGATCGTTCGAATTCGCACGCTCGACCACCCCAACCAAACCAAGGCAAGTTTACTTTTCAAAACTTATACATATACAAGGATTTTCACTGTTGTGTTTGTAGTTTTCAAATTATATCAAATGCTATGTTTATCGAAGTATTGATGCAATTGAAATTGAACAAGTACATGTATGCTTTTACCCCTTGAACTTAGATTGAAATGTTTTCTTCGGACAACGACTCTAGCAATAGAGGTCGTAGCGGTCCGTATATACTATTGACCGGGGAGCGGTATATTATTATATCGTATCTATATTGCGAAAACCCGAAGGGTCATTCGGGTGGTATCGTATATTCAAATAACTATTATTATATCTTCGTAAATACTCGAAACCCTATCTTGGATTGAAAGTTTATTTTATTAAATAATTATTTTATTAATTATTGATATTAAATCTTAAAATATCTTTTAATAATTATTGTTCACTATTTTAAAAACAAAAGTTAATCCAAGATACCTTTTTAAACTTTCAAACTCGAACTTTTCGAACTCAAAACATTTTCGAAAACCCCCGGTCAGGTTCTGCTTCTTGTATGATTTCAAGAATTATCGGTCGACTGATGTCGGACCACAACTACTCTGTTTTCAATCAAAATCTGGTTTTTAAAAGAAAAAGAAAAAGGGACTCTGGCAGGTGTGGGGACCGTTGACGAACGATTCCCGGGATGTGTAAGCGGCCGTGAGCCAGGCGGTCCATCACTTATTATTCCGGCCCAGGTGTTGCCGAAGGATGATTACGGATGTAGTTTTCATCGAGGGTGATTACGGATGTAGTTTTCACTCAGGGATAGTTACGGATGTAGCTTCTATCCTTCTACCGGTAGAGAAGACCCGCGGATTATTGGACTCGGATGTGGCGACTGATCATCGTCAATCCCTGTCAGGTTTTATGTTTTCTTTAAGTCCCATTCCTCCACTTTGGAAAAATGCTTTGACACTGCATCTTAGGCCTATGTGCCAGTTGCCGATAGTGTCCTATTTTGATGAGAAAGACGTTGACTTTATGCAATAGCTAGAACTGCAAGGTTATTTTGAAAACAAGGGCACGTACTGGTGCACCTTTGAAATTTACCAGAAATGACGAATGATTTTATAACTGATTGATACAACGAGTTTAATGACTGTTATACATATGAAATGCTATATTGTTTACCTTATACTTATATTCTTGCTGAGCTATAGTTGCTCACTCTTGCTTGTTTTCAAATTTTACAAACACAACAGCTAAGAGAAATGGCAAGAACCTGTCAGACTGTTCGAAAGCAGGTGACTAGACCCCAGGCTGCAGTTGAGATCCCACCGGTAGGCCCCATTAGCCGGATTGGTTGGCAGCTTTTGTTAGTACGTTTTATTTATAAGTATGACCTGTGCAAGGCAGTGTACCGTAACAAACTTTCAAGCCGCCAACTTCGCTTCATATCGAAGTGTTGCTGGTAGCATAAATGCTATTTAATTCGGTCTGTAATAACTCTAAAACTTTTACTTTTGCTTAATCAAATGTATGACGTTTCTGAGACTCTAACCTGTGTGTGTGTGTGTGTGCGGTGTGAGTTATTGTGGGGTCGATGGATGTTTATTTATATTATGTGCAAGAACAAGTATGTTATTAATGGAAAATGGACCGTGAGCGCCTAGATTCCCGACCCCGGATCTGGGGGCGTCACAGAAATGGTATCAGAGAGAAGGTTACAGTTCTCAGAAACGATAGTAATTTAGGAAAGCAATCATAATAATACGAATAATATAACACTAACAATAATCCCATTAATACCTGGAGCTCTCATCGAGTTCACAGTCGGGTTATCGGATATAGCCCTGACTTCTAAGGCCCATGAGGGAACTACTCCTTAAACCCTTCTTTTTGGTTAGTAACCTAGCTTATTTCCCTTGTGTAGATGGAGGAGATACCAGACCCTGAGGCCTATGAGAGGGAGCATGATGAGGCACTACTGAGAGAGACTGAGAACCCTGTTGAGGATACTGATGCTGACTCTGAGACTGACCCTGTGATTGAGCTGATAGAGGACACTGAGGAGGAGGATCCCGATGAGGAGCCCTTTGTTGAGCCTGAACCTGTTACCCCCTCCCCTGTGGCCACTGATGAGGAGAGCGTGCGATCCGGTGAGGTCCGTGTTGTGTCACCCCCACCCTCTCCACAGTCATTGAGCCCCACTTCTTCAGATGATGACTTCGAGGAGGATACTTCTAGCGAGAAGGAGCGTGACCCTACCCCTGCTCCTGCTCCTGCCCCTGTTATGCCACCCCCACCACTGGACCTACCCCCAGTATCGGGCGCCGAGCACGCCTATGTGGTGCAGTTCCTGACCCGAGACTTACTTTCTGCGGAGGCCCGACTTAATGAGGCGAGGAGGGTGATAGTGGAGGAGCGCGAGGCGCGCTTGAGGATCCAGGCTGAGATGAGGACTACTGTTGCTAGGAGGACTAGAGCTCGACTCCACAGGATCGAGAGGAGGAGTCGCGAGAGGGTTCTCGGATTAGGGATCCGCGGGGGCGGAGTGATCCAGGCTAGGGATGTTAGACGTGTTGTGCGTCGTGCATTTGCCCGAGTGAGGGCCTTGCTCCGTCGCGGTGCGGCCCCGTGATGTGTTACTGATAGCTCAGTCCCCTAGGTTCAGATGACATTAGTGTGTCGATTTTGCGGGACAGTTGACTTGTGCAGTGGCGTCCTTTCTGACCAGTGGATGAGTAGACTGACCTACATATATGTAGATGTGACTTCAGATAGTATGTATGGATGTAGCCCTACTTTTGTGTAGCCTTGACTATTCGGATTATGTACTTGTATTTGTTCCACTTTTGCTAGACTTTGACATCGGAACTATGTATTTGGCTCTAACATCCGAACTTGTGACCACCCTTGTACCGTACTTATTTAGTTCAGTTTCCTTGATATTGTCTCAACTGCTTTACTTTCCGATGCCATGCTTTACTGTTTTGATATACAACTGTGATTATACAACTGCTACAAGCCCCAAATACAACCATGCTATTTCCAATTTACGATATGTGATTTCAAAGTGTTCTCCACGTTTTCCAAAAATATTCCTACGATTTTTCTAAAATAAATCTTTTCAAAAAAAAAAAAAAAAAAAAAAAAAAACGGTTTTGGTTATTTAAAAATTTTGAAAATATTTCTACAGATTGCGAAGTTTCGAAATTTTGGAAATCCCTACAAATGTTTTCGAACCACGTAACGATTTCCCCTAAAAAGTTTTTACAGTTTATCGCCATCATAAGAGCACTACGACTTTCGAAATTTTAACCCTGTGTAAGGAGGAACAATACGTTCCTGACTTCTCTAAATACGGTCAAATAATTGAAAACCCTAACCCATTTTTGTCTTATTATCAGAATCATGCCACCCAGAAGAATGAACACTCGAGCTCACCCGGCCAGCTCTGAAGGCCAGGGTAGCCACCATGGGCCGGAAGGCCACCAAAACCGAGAGAGAGAGGATCAGAACCTGAGCGAGGATGAAGATAGTGACTATAACCTGTTTGATAACTCTGAGTATGATGAAGAGGAAGCTGAAGATGATACCCTGGAGGTGGAAAACCCAAGGAGAGACCCTATGGAGCGATTCATGGACCTACTCAGGCAGAACTTGGACCGTCCCCCGGTTCAGCCACCACCCAACAATGCCAACGCCAATGCCTTTCGGAATTTCAAATCTCTGAAACCCCCTGAGTTTAAGGGAACTGCGGACCCAGTCGAGGCAAGAGCCTGGCTGAAAGAAATGGAAAAATCTTTTGAGATACTAGGAGTCGCTGAAGAGCAGAAAACTGTTTTCGCCACCTATCTGCTGAAGGGTGAGGCAAACTACTGGTGGGAAGCCAAAAAGAATTTGGAGGGAAGAGGTGTGGTGACCTGGGAGAGGTTTAGCGAGTTGTTCTTGGAAAAGTATTTCCCTAGGTTCATGGAAACACAAATGGAGCTGAAATTTTTGGAACTCAAGCAAGGTAACATGACGGTGGCCGAGTATGAGGCCAGATTTACTGAGCTGTCGAGGTTTGTGCCGGAATATGTGAACTCTGAGGTGAAGAGAGCCCGAAGGTTTCAACTGGGGCTAAAGCAATGGATTCAGAATCGTGTGGCGGTTCTTGAGCTGATAGACTATGCCACCCTGGTACAGAAAGCATCGATTGTTGAGGCTGGAGGCGAACAGATGCAGAAGGAGAGAGAGGGAAGGAAGAGGAAGTTTGATAGTCGAAAGGGGAACTCTGCGGGAGGTAGCTTTCCGAGCAAATTTAAGCGAGGAACAATGTCCCAACCCAGTGGGAACTTTGGAACCAAGAAAGCTGAAAGTTGGAGTGTGGGCCAGGGCGGCCGACCACAGGGATCATCGTACTCTACCCCACCCCGAGCCCCACTCCCGGAATGCAATAAATGTGGAAGGAAACATGCGGGCGTGTGTAATCTGCAAGATGTGAAGTGCTTCAAGTGTGGGCTGACAGGACATTATGCTAACACCTGTCGAGGAACTAGTAACAACACCAGTGCCGGAGGTAATTGCTTCAAGTGTGGGAAACCAGGGCACCGAATGAGGGAATGTATGTCCTCTGGGCCAGCTGCGTCAAGAGTGAGTGGAACTGCTTCTAACAGGGCCCCTACTGCAAGAACTTTTAACATGACTGTGCAAGATGCCGTGAGGAACACGGATGTGATCGCAGGTACCCTACCACTCAACTCAGTTAATGCGAATGTTTTATTTGATTCGGGAGCCACCAAGTCTTTCATATCTCTAGATTTTGTAAGTCAGTTAGGCCTTAAGACTGAACCACTGCGAGACAGACTGCAAGTAGAGATAGCTAATCATGAAATTATTCCTGTTAACCAAGTTTGTCCAGGTTGCGACCTAGAAATAGAAGGGCGACACTTTCGGGTAGATTTAATACCTTTTCAATTAGGGGAGTTTGACGTAATAATAGGTATGGATTGGTTGACAACCCATGGAGCTCAGATTGATTGCGTGAAGAAGAAAGTGAGTTTAAGACTGCCAGGGGATAAGGAAGTAGTGTTTAGTGGAAAACGACAAACCCAAAAGTTCCTGACTATGATTCAAGCTAAAAGGCTGTTACGTAAAGGATGCGAGGCCTATTTAGCCTATGTAAAGGATACCAAGAAGGAGGCGCCCAACCTACAGGAAATCCCAGTCGTTAATGAATTCGCGGATGTATTTCCGGATGATCTACCAGGACTACCACCTGATAGAGACATCGAGTTCGCTATAGATTTAGTTCCGGGCACGGCCCCAATTTCAAAGGCCCCGTATAGGCTAGCCCCAGTGGAGATGAAAGAGTTGGCCACCCAATTGCAAGAGCTGTTGGATAAAGGAATGATAAGACCTAGTGTGTCACCGTGGGGAGCCCCGGTGCTATTCGTGAAAAAGAAGGATGGCAGTATGAGATTATGCATAGATTACAGGGAGTTGAATAAGGTGACCATCAAGAATAAGTATCCCTTGCCCAGGATAGATGACCTGTTTGACCAATTGAAAGATGCAGTTTATTTCTCTAAGATTGATTTGCGGACCGGGTATCACCAGTTAAAGATTAAACCAGAAGATATACCAAAGACGGCCTTTCGCACCCGGTACGGACACTATGAGTTTTTAGTAATGTCGTTTGGGTTAACAAATGCACCCGCAGCTTTCATGGACTTAATGAATCGAGTCTTCAAGAAGTATCTGGACAAGTGTGTTATAGTCTTCATCGATGACATCTTAATTTATTCCAAGACGAAAGAGGAACATGCAGAGCATTTGAGGATTGTATTGGGAGCGCTAAGAGAAGAAAAGTTGTACGCTAAGTTCTCGAAGTGTGAATTTTGGTTGAAGGAAGTTCAGTTTTTGGGGCATGTGATTAGCGAACAAGGCATCCTAGTGGACCCAGCCAAAATAGAGGCTGTATCAAATTGGGAGAGACCAACCACTCCGACAGAGGTGAGAAGTTTCATAGGATTGGCCGGCTACTATAGGAGATTTGTCCAAGACTTTGCCAAGATAGCAGCCCCTTTGACCCGGCTAACTCGCAAGACCGAGAAGTTTGTGTGGACTGAGAAATGCGAAGAGAGCTTTCAAGAGTTGAAAAAGAGGTTGGTGACAGCACCAGTACTAGCCCTACCCGATGATAAGGGAGATTTTGTGATTTATAGCGACGCGTCCCATAAAGGTTTAGGGTGTGTGCTTATGCAGCACGGTAAGGTGATTGCGTATGCGTCCAGACAACTTAAAGAATATGAGATAAGATACCCCACCCATGATTTGGAATTAGCAGCGATAGTCTTTGCTTTGAAGATCTGGAGACATTATCTTTACGGAGAAAAGTGTGAAATCTACACGGATCACAAGAGCTTAAAGTACATATTCACTCAGAAAGAGTTAAACATGAGGCAGAGGAGATGGTTAGAGCTAATCAAGGATTATGATTGTGAGATTCATTATCACCCAGGGAAGGCCAACGTAGTGGCCGATGCACTTAGCCGAAAGGAGAAGCTTAAGATGATAACGTCAGTGGATGAATTGATCAAGGACCTCGAGAGGCTGGAGATTGAGGTGAAGTTACCAGGAATTGGCCAAGAGAGTCTAATGGAAATAAAAGTCCAACCACCGCTATTGGAAAAGATCAAGTTATGTCAGGAAAAGAAGATAGAAGAAGAAAAGAATTCCATGGAGAAAATTTTGACTGGCGAAGAAATTAGGTGTGAGAAGGACGGGAATGGAGTTATGAGGTACGCATCTAGGATATGGATCCCGAACGTCCAAGAATTGAAAGATGAGATTTTGCAAGAGGCCCATAGTTCAAGGTATTCGATTCATCCTGGAGGCACCAAGATGTATAGGGATTTGAAAGAATATTATTGGTGGCCAAACATGAAGAAGGACATAGCAGAGTGGGTAAGTAAATGCTTGACATGTCAGAGAGTGAAGGCCGAACATCAGAGGCCCAGTGGATTGCTGCAACCCTTGGAGATACCCGAGTGGAAGTGGGAACAGATTGCGATGGACTTTGTGGTCGGATTACCAAGGACCAAGACTAATCATGACGCCATTTGGGTAATTGTTGATAGATTGACCAAGTCAGCACATTTTCTTCCAATCAACGAGAGATACACCGTCGACAAGCTGGTGGATATTTACTTAAAGGAGATTGTGGTTAGACATGGGGTTCCTGTGAGCATCGTATCAGATAGAGACCCAAGATTCAACTCCAGGTTCTGGAGGAGTTTTCAGGATTGTGTGGGGACTAAGTTAAACATGAGTACTGCATACCATCCCCAAACAGACGGACAGAGCGAGAGAACCATCCAGACCATCGAGGACATGTTGAGAGTATGTGCCATAGATTTCAAGGGAAGTTGGGACGACCACTTGCCATTGATCGAATTTTCCTACAACAACAGTTACCATGCGAGTATAGGCATGCCCCCATATGAAGCTTTGTACGGACGAAGATGTCGGTCTCCATTGTGTTGGGAAGAGGTAGGAGAACGGAAGATTTTAGGGCCTGAACTGGTCCAACAGACAAGAGAAACTATCGAGCTTATAAGAGGACGGCTGGTAGCGGCCCAAGACAGACAGAAGAAGTATGCGGACCAGTCCCGCAAAGATAAGGAATATGAGGTAGGAGAGTTCGTGATGTTGAAAGTATCACCGTGGAAGGGATTGATGAGATTTGGTAAGAAGGGGAAACTAAGCCCGAGATTCATTGGACCTTTTGAGATCTTGAAACGAGTTGGAAAGTTAGCCTATGAATTGGCTTTACCTCCGAGCTTACAACAAGTACATAATGTGTTTCATGTGTCCATGCTACGACCCTACCATACCGACTTCCGACATGTGATAGAACATGATCAAGTGGATCTGCAACCAGACTTAACATATGTGGAGCAACCCGTAGAAATTATGGATAGAAAAGAACAAGTGCTGAGGAACAAGGTTGTCAAACTAGTGAGAGTCTTGTGGAGGAATCAGAATGTCGAAGAATCAACATGGGAACTAGAGAGCGCGATGCGTGAAAAGCACCCCCAACTGTTTTCAACCTGATTCCGGGACGGAATCCTTTTAAGGAGGGGAGGCTGTAAGAATCCTGATTTTTGATATTATTGGAGTAGACGGAATGAATAGTAACTTTGTTATGTAAGAGAAGTGAATCCCACCCCCATATATGAATGACGGATAAATGAAGATTTGTAATGATATTATGTTCCCTTATGGAAAATAAGTGTATGTAAATGTCGACGGATTTCGCAAAATTCTATTTTATTATTTTCGTACATTTCCGGGGTATCGATAAATACGAATACTACGACAAGATCATGGTTTTATTATTTTAAGAACCAAGGAACTATATATATACTTAAAATTAGGAAGTTGGATTTTAGAAATAATATTGAAGGAAAAACTCCACCAAAAATGTTTAAGATTTATTTAGAAAATTATGGAAATTGGAAAATACCTACTAACCATGCAAGGTGGCAAGATTTCATGCATCCCATGCAAATACCATGCAAACCACCTAGTCTAAGATTAGAACCAAGTAGTTGGTAGCTAGTTAGAAACAAACCAAGATACAAGAATCTAGTTAGTAGCTAGTTGGCTTACTTTTTAAAAGGTGGAGACAACAAGTACCATGGCCATACCTCTAGCCATACTTAGGTTGTACATGCATATACTTACACTACTACATATTACCCAACCTCATCTCACACCACTTATTCATCCAACACAAAAGAAAACAACCCCCCCCCTTGAAGAGCTCTCGGCCAAAGGCAAAAAAAGGAGAAGAAAATTTCTTCTTCTCCCCACTTCTCATCACTCTAAATTCAAGACAAAATTCCTAGGTACTCTACATCATATAAGGAAGGTATGATATGAATTTCAACCCTTTTTATCCATTAGTTTTCTAGTTATAAATTCTTAAAGTTCTAGGTAAATAGTAACTCTTATTGTTCTTATTTGTTGGATCTTGAAGATCAAGCCATAGATTGATCAACCAAGGTGTTGGGAGAGTATTTCAAGCTTTGTTAAGTTACTAAGAGCTTCAAGGAAGGTATAAATTCTAACCCTTAGTAGCCATGGCAAGAACATTGCTTAGTATTAGTAGATCTAAAGGATTGGTGCACAAAAGTGTTGATTATAGTTTGATTTATGAAAAATCATGGATGTTGATGGTTATTGTCATATTGAAAATTATTTTTATGTGGTATGAGGTCCCATAAGTGTATGAGAATTTTGTTGGGAGTTTGTGATGATTTTTGGAGTTGGTGGAATTTTTGAGAAGAGACATGACTTGTGGTAAAGGAGTTGTTGAACAATCTGCACTGACCCCTTTTTGAAACTGTGATTCGGAACCCTTAAACTGATCCCCTGAACACCTACCTTATATTGTTGGAAAGGTCTTGATCTGTAGTTTCTGGATATGTAAGGTTCATAGCTAGGTGATGTATAGATTTTAAGTTATAGCCGAAAGAGTGAGTTGTGTTTCTGGACTTTGGACTGCATAAAGTGACCCCCTTGTGAACCTTGTTTAAACACCTTAAAAAATATTTGGGATCATGGAAAAATTTGAGAACGTAGGTAATGCAGTGGTGAAGACCACCCAAAAGGAATTGGATTAAAATATGAATTTTTGGATTTTATAAAAATGCTAGAGTAAAATTCGCGCAATGGAAAAAGGTCGATTAGTGGAACATTATTCTAGGGTTAGTGGTTATGGTTCGAACGTGGTAACTAAATTAAGTCGAGTAAGTGACGAGCGTAAACGAGTGATGTCATGGACCTATAGTGGGGCTAGGGAGTCATAAGACGAAGTCGTTAAGTTAATTTCGTATCCCCTTAAAACCCCGTAATTAGAAAGAAATTGTTAAGGTACTAACGAACGATTATTGTTTATGTATAGATCGTTCGAATTCGCACGCTCGACCACCCCAACCAAACCAAGGCAAGTTTACTTTTCAAAACTTATACATATACAAGGATTTTCACTGTTGTGTTTGTAGTTTTCAAATTATATCAAATGCTATGTTTATCGAAGTATTGATGCAATTGAAATTGAACAAGTACATGTATGCTTTTACCCCTTGAACTTAGATTGAAATGTTTTCTTCGGACAACGACTCTAGCAATAGAGGTCGTAGCGGTCCGTATATACTATTGACCGGGGAGCGGTATATTATTATATCGTATCTATATTGCGAAAACCCGAAGGGTCATTCGGGTGGTATCGTATATTCAAATAACTATTATTATATCTTCGTAAATACTCGAAACCCTATCTTGGATTGAAAGTTTATTTTATTAAATAATTATTTTATTAATTATTGATATTAAATCTTAAAATATCTTTTAATAATTATTGTTCACTATTTTAAAAACAAAAGTTAATCCAAGATACCTTTTTAAACTTTCAAACTCGAACTTTTCGAACTCAAAACATTTTCGAAAACCCCCGGTCAGGTTCTGCTTCTTGTATGATTTCAAGAATTATCGGTCGACTGATGTCGGACCACAACTACTCTGTTTTCAATCAAAATCTGGTTTTTAAAAGAAAAAGAAAAAGGGACTCTGGCAGGTGTGGGGACCGTTGACGAACGATTCCCGGGATGTGTAAGCGGCCGTGAGCCAGGCGGTCCATCACTTATTATTCCGGCCCAGGTGTTGCCGAAGGATGATTACGGATGTAGTTTTCATCGAGGGTGATTACGGATGTAGTTTTCACTCAGGGATAGTTACGGATGTAGTTTCTATCCTTCTACCGGTAGAGAAGACCCGCGGATTATTGGACTCGGATGTGGCGACTGATCATCGTCAATCCCTGTCAGGTTTTATGTTTTCTTTAAGTCCCATTCCTCCACTTTGGAAAAATGCTTTGACACTGCATCTTAGGCCTATGTGCCAGTTGCCGATAGTGTCCTATTTTGATGAGAAAGACGTTGACTTTATGCAGTAGCTAGAACTGCAAGGTTATTTTGAAAACAAGGGCACGTACTGGTGCACCTTTGAAATTTACCAGAAATGACGAATGATTTTATAACTGATTGATACAACGAGTTTAATGACTGTTATACATATGAAATGCTATATTGTTTACCTTATACTTATATTCTTGCTGAGCTATAGTTGCTCACTCTTGCTTGTTTTCAAATTTTACAAACACAACAGCTAAGAGAAATGGCAAGAACCTGTCAGACTGTTCGAAAGCAGGTGACTAGACCCCAGGCTGCAGTTGAGATCCCACCGATAGGCCCCATTAGCCGGATTGGTTGGCAGCTTTTGTTAGTACGTTTTATTTATAAGTATGACCTGTGTAAGGCAGTGTACCGTAACAAACTTTCAAGCCGCCAACTTCGCTTCATATCGAAGTGTTGCTGGTAGCATAAATGCTATTTAATTCGGTCTGTAATAACTCTAAAACTTTTACTTTTGCTTAATCAAATGTATGACGTTTCTGAGACTCTAACCTGTGTGTGTGTGTGTGTGTGCGGTGTGAGTTATTGTGGGGTCGATGGATGTTTATTTATATTATGTGCAAGAACAAGTATGTTATTAATGGAAAATGGACCGTGAGCGCCTAGATTCCCGACCCCGGATCTGGGGGCGTCACAGACAAGCTCTTGAGAGTTCTTCGAGAATTCAAATCAGCCATTGGTTGGTCTGTTGCGGATCTAAAAGGAATCAGTCCCGTATATTGTCAACATAAAATTCCATTGGAAGAAGGGAGTAAACCAACAGTAGAACACCAAAGGCGGTTAAATCATATCATGAAAGAAGTGGTAAAGAAAGAAATTCTCAAGTGGCTAGATGCTGGTATCATCTATCCCATTTCAGACAGTTCATGGGTAAGTCCAGTGCAATGTGTGCCTAAGAAAGGAGGCATGACAGTAGTTGCCAATGAAAAGAACGAGCTCATTCCGACTCGTACAGTTACAGGGTGGAGAATTTGCATGGACTACAGAAAGCTGAACAAAGCTACAAGGAAGGATCACTTTCCCCTTCCATTCATTGATCAAATGCTAGACAGGTTGGCTGGGCATGAATTCTATTGCTTGCTGGATGGTTATTCAGGATATAATCAGATTGGTATTACTCCAGAAGATCAGGAGAAGACCACTTTCACATGTCCTTTTGGCACTTTTGCGTTCCGACGCGTTCCTTTCGGACTCTGTGGTGCACCTGCTACTTTTCAGAGGTGTATGATGGCAATTTTTTCGGATATGATTGGTATCAATGTGGAAGTGTTCATGGATGATTTCTCAGTCTTTGGGAAATCATATGATGAATGCCTCAGAAATCTAGGCATGGTGCTGAAACGATGTGTTGAGACTAATCTAGTACTCAACTGGGAAAAATGTCACTTCATGGTAAAGGAAGGCATCATTCTTGGGCACAAGGTATCTGGTAAGGGGCTGGAAGTGGATAAGGCTAAGTTGGAGACGATTGGAAATCTCCCTCCACCAATTTCAGTTAAAGGAATTCGCAGTTTTCTTGGTCATGCGGGTTTTTATCGGCGATTCATCCAAGATTTTTCGAAAATATCTAAACCTTTATGCAATCTGTTAGAAAAGGATATTCCTTTTAAATTTGGTGAAGATTGTTTGGAGGCATTCAAGCTCTTAAAGAATAAATTGACAACTGCGCCCATTATCACTGCACCTAATTGGAGTGAACCTTTTGAATTAATGTGTGATGCAAGTGACTATGCAGTGGGAGCTGTCCTTGGTCAACGGAAGAATAAGGTGTTTCACGTGATTTACTATGCTAGCAGAACTCTCAATGATGCACAGCTAAATTACACTACTACAGAAAAGGAACTCTTAGCTATTGTATATAGCTTTGAGAAATTCAGATCGTATTTGCTCGGAACTAAGGTAGTGGTGTTTACAGATCATGCAGCCATTCGATACTTAATGTCGAAGAAAGATGCTAAGCCACGGTTGATTCGTTGGGTTCTGTTGCTTCAAGAATTCGACTTGGAAATCAAGGATAGAAAGGGTACTGAGAACCAGGTGGCTGATCACTTGTCTCGGTTAGAAGAACACGGTAACTCAGCGGATAAAACTCTCATCAACGAATTATTTCCTGACGAGCAACTTTTTGGGGTGCAAAATGAAGAACCATGGTTTGCAGACATTGTGAACTATCTTGTAAGCAATGTCATCCCGTCGGAATTTTCTTATGCTCAAAGAAAGAAGTTTCTTCATGATGTAAAATGGTACCGATGGGATGAACCCTTCTTATTCAGACAGGGAGCTGATCAGGTGATTCGGAGGTGCATTCCGTTTAGTGAGGTTGAAGGTATTTTGCATGACTACCATTCTACCACTTACGGAGGTCATTATGCTGGAGAGAAGACAGCCACTCGAGTACTTCAGGCTGGGTTTTATTGGCCAACACTGTTTAAAGATGCACATCAGTTTGTGTTGAGATGCGTTAGATGTCAAAGAATTGGTAATATCTCTAGGAGGAATGAGATGCCTCTGAATATGCTGTTGGAAGTGGAGATTTTCGATGTGTGGGGGATCGATTTCATGGGTCCTTTTGTTTCTTCATGCAATAATCAGTACATCTTGCTAGCGGTGGACTATGTTTCTAAATGGGTCGAGGTGAAGGCTTTACCGACCAATGACGCTAAAGTGGTGCTGAATTTTCTGAATAAGCAAGTTTTCACACGTTTCGGAACTCCAAGGGTAATTATCAGTGACGAAGGATCACACTTCTGCAACCGCAAGTTCACAGCATTGATGGCAAGGTACAACATAAATCATCGAATTGCTACGGCCTATCACCCTCAAACGAATGGCCAAGCAGAGGTTTCCAACAGAGAGATAAAACGGATCCTAGAGAAGGTCGTGAATCCTTCAAGGAAGGACTGGTCACTAAAACTTGATGAAGCTGTTTGGGCTTATAGAACAACTTACAAAACACCTTTGGGCACGTCACCTTTTCAGCTAGTACATGGCAAGGCTTGTCATCTGCCTGCCGAACTAGAACACAAAGCTTATTGGGCGCTGAAGAAGTTGAACTTTGACTTAGCAGCAGCAGGTGAGAAAAGAATGCTTCAGATTAATGAACTGGATGAGTTTCGGCTACAGGCTTATGAAAATCACAAGTTATACAAGGAAAAGGTCAAGAGGTGGCATGACAGACGTTTGGTGCAAAAGTCTTTTGTACCAGGGCAGTTAGTTTTGCTTTTCAACTCTCGTCTCAGACTTTTTCCAGGGAAACTTAAGTCAAGGTGGTCAGGACCATTCACAGTTAAAACGGTGTTTCCACATGGTGCAGTGGAAATTTTTGATAAAACACCGGAAGCAGCTTTCAAAGTAAATGGACAGAGGTTGAAGCCATATTTTGGTGAACATGTGAATCGCAAAGAAGAAACCGCGGTTCTTGGTACTACCGATTAAAGTGCGAAAGTGAAGTCAAGCTAGCGACAATAAACAAGCGCTTCGTGGGAGGCAACCCATGTGTTTCGGTGTTTTCAGGTATGTTCTCTACTATCCCTTGTATTTACTTCCATTCAATGTGGACAATGAATATTATAAGTTTGGGGGTGGTTTGGGGGATAAGTAGTATGTATATGTGTTAGTAGTTTTTGTGAGTCATTGTGTTCATGTAGGATATCATGTTTTGCATATTAGTAGTAATTCATGCATATTTGTTCGTATTATCTATGTTGTTCATTTAGGACATTCTGTTATTGTTTGTTTGTTTTACCATGTGAGTCATATCAGTTGCATTTTCATGGCATGCATTTTTTATGATCCTTTAGGACGAGCTGATTCTGATTGATAGGTGGATGTTGATTTGGGTGTGATGATGATGAGTAGAGGGCTGATTTATAGTTCCTAAGGAATTGACTTGCATGTTATGGGAACAAAATTTTTACACAGTCTCATTGGGGTGCTTTTGGGCTAGGTTAGGGTCATGCCTGTTGGATGTTTTGAGATTTAATCACTTGTTTATTCTTAGAATTTTCGTTATTCCCTTGATAGCGTAGGAACACTAAAATCTAAGTTTGGGGGAAAACAGGGATTTCATGCTAAGTGGTAATAATTGTCAATAAAGGCTAGGCGTCAAATGGCTAGTAGCCGGCTCATATTTATATGAGTAGTCTAGGGTTGGAAATGAGAAAGGCTCATTCCAGATTCTGTAAAAAAAAAAAAAAAAAGTCAGAAGTCCAATTGATTATATGCAAAATTAACCAGAGTGAGCTCTTTAATACTCGAGTAATTAAGTCTGAGGGGACTTAGTCCTAGTAACCTAAAGCCCTTGTGGTTTGGGATTGCTGACCTAACACTCGCTACATGGGTATTATTGTATAAGCCTTTTGGGGTCTCATTCAGTGCACGGTTAAATAAGCATGCGTATTGTATATGTAGTGTCGTAGTATAGTAATAAAGCATGAGTTTCTGTCTACCTTGGATAAGGGTGGAGGTGTTCCTAGGTTATGAAGTGTCTACAGTTTATTCTAGTTATAAACATGTGATTGTCTTGACGGAAAGCATGTATGGTTTTTGACCTAGTTTTGGGAGTATTTCTGATGAGCATTGCACACACGCACGTTTCTGTTCATGTATTTGTTAGTATACGGGGACTTAGTCGAGCTCTGGTTGGAATTGTTGCATTCTTTGGAAATATTTGCTTTTTAGTTGATTTTGGTGAGTTTGAAAGGGATCGTTGCATTTTTCGTATTAGTTGCATTCATGCATTGTTAGTTGCATTTGATAAATGGATTTTGTGGGTACATTCGCTATAGGCCCTCACGAGACCTAACTCGTCCACTAGGGCTGCCTAGGGGTTTAAAGGGCTTGTTGCATATGCCAAATGCAACCGTGATCACCTACGGAAGTGGTGCTAGTTAGTTAATATATATTGTTATGCTTGAGGACAAGCATCAGTTTAAGTTTGGGGGTGTGATAAGTGGATTTTATATCCACTTATTATGCACTAATTAAGCCTAGATTGGTGATTTATCCTTAAGTATGTGGTGTCTTTTAATTCGTTTTTGTTCTTTCGGTATTTGTTGTGTAGAACTCGAAATTTCAGGTATCCTGGCGATAAAAGGTTAAAAGACGGTGGAGTTCTGGCTCAGATGGACTGGCTACGAGGAAAAAGAATTTGCGCTATCAATAGATTTATATTAATTCTTATTTAATTAACATATTTATGTAATTTATTTAATTGATAAATTAATTCATTCTGAATTAATTTATTTATTAAATTAATTATCATGATTAATTAACGTTGAATTAATGTATTAATCTAAATTGATTTAATTAATTAATTAATTAATGAATTAATCATTATTTGTTTAAATGATTAATTGATTAAGTAATTAATTAAATTAAAACAAAAGAGATTTGGGTTATGAATTGCATGGGTTGAATCCATTAGAATTGAATTGGGCTGATTAAAAAGCCATTGGGCTCAAGGCCCAATAGATGTGCAAGTTGTGTCAAAGATGGGGTACTTAGTTGCATTTTTGTGTGTGAACACAAAATTAACCATTTGTTTACAAATGTACAAAAGATGCTCTCTGTCAACACATGCAGGAGCTGTCGGCTCCCATCTCCACTCGCCTGTGCGCAGGTGAACGACACAGCTCGGAACATAATAATTTAATTTTTGTTAATAAAAATTTTATTTAAATTAGAAAATTATATTTATAAATATCTAATAATATTAGATATTTATTTTTATAATTTCTGAATTAAATTAATTATTTATTAATTAAAGATTATAAGTTGTGCGGGGTAAAAAGCATTTCTACGGAGCTGCGGATTAAAATTCAACTACCGCCAGTTGTGGAGAAGAATTGCAGAATTGCTAGAAGACTTTTACAATTTTCTCTGGAGTGGTTGGATTTAGGCAGGCCGGTAGACTTTTATAATTAAAACTGATGACTTTGTATTAGGTGGTGTGCTGAATGTTTTATAAATAGATGAGTAGGAAATCAAAAGTGGAGACAGATTACCCAGGGAAAGAATTGTGTCAATCATTCTCTCTGAACAAATCACTCCTGTATTCTAAATTCAGCAGCTTCTTTTTATAAACAGATCATTTTATACATTTTAATTCTCTGTAATTTTATTATATTTTATATACTTAAAATTTTCTGCAAATCGTTTAATTTATATACTCCAATTCTGTAATTTTATTATATTTTATACACTTTAAATTCTATTTTATCAGAACTTATTTCAGTATTTCTGTTAGAATATTGATCTGTAAAGCAACAGCTGGGTTAAAATTGAACTCACGAAAAACATCACAACCAGTCTCAGGAAGCGTGCGTGGCCGCCACGCGCGGCAAAATGGAGCTTTAACCCGGCGTGTGAACTCCACGCGCGTGGAGGAAAGTGGTGAGTGATTGACAGAAAAAAAAAACATAATCATAGCAGCAGCAGTACAACGCAGCATGTGGAGTGTGGAAATTCTGTGGGTTACTTTTTGTCCGAATTAATTTAGCTGGCCACTTGGAGTGCTCCTCTGTTTCAACAATTTGTTCGGTTCTATTTCTAAACTCTGGTAATTTCATATTTAATTTCTCGTAATTTTTAATTTAGTTATTATTATTATTATTGTTATTATTATTATTATTATTATTATTATTATTATTATTAGGTTCTAATTCTTTTATTTTTATTTTTAATTTTTCGTAATTTCTTAATTAAATTATAAAAATTTCTACCATGATTTTATTTAATTCCATAAAGGTGCCTAGTTTAATTATGAACTAAACACTTTCATGGGGTTCTAATGTAATGAATTGTTAATGCTCATGTTAATTTGATAGATAATTTGTGTTTACAATTTCTATATAAGATTGCCTTGCATGGTTGTTTTAATTGATTATAGGTGAATAGCTAACATCTATTGTGCCAAATCTCTAATGATTGCGAAAGTGGATTTAGAGATTTAGGGCTTGCCATGCTAGCATAGGTATGTCGGCTTCTCCGCATTTCGGATTATAGTTTCGAAAGAACGTTATTCCCCTATGTAGTTAATTGCGGAACTTGTAATTAAATCGATTGTATCACCTATTCACATAGACATATAGTGTATTGGATATAATTGATGCCCTTATAACTTCTATCTCTTTTGTGGATGTTTATTTGGAATGGTGTGAGTTAATTGAAAGATGGCTCATATTAGTGTCGTGTTCCCGCTAGCATTCTTAACAATTGTAATACATTAATTCTTGATAGTTAATAGAGCTAAAACATTCATGAAATTAGGACCCCATACCTCTATCATATTATTTTAAACAAATTAGTCGTTACTTCATTAGTTAATTGTTATCTGCAAATAAACCATTTTAGTTCGTTCATGCTTCTATAATTAACCAAACATTGTTGAATAGACATATTTAATAAAATAACCGAGTCTTCGTGGGAACGATCCTTATTTCCCTATATTGCTTTTGGACTGCGTATACTTGCGTAGAGAAAATAGCGAACACTGAGTCAGTTTGACATTGAGTACAAGCCTCGAGGTGCAATAAGGGGGCAAGCTTTAGCAGATTTCATATTGGAGTTTCATTCCCAATCTGAGGAAGATGCCTGGGCTCTCATAGCGATCTCAGATGTGGTTGACTCCAAAATTAAAAAGGAAAATTCAGCTTCATGGCGATCTCAGATGGGGATCGAGCTTGTTACACCTGAGGGTCGCAAGTTGAGCAGTGCTGTGCACTTCGCCTTCGAGGCCTCTAATAATGCAGCTGAATACGAGGCCCTCGTCATTGGTCTCAAGCTCGCAATAGAGATGAAGGTGGAAAATCTTACAGTATACAGTGATTCTATGTTGGTAACGTATCAACTTTATAACGGTTGGCAAGCTAGAGGCGAACAGATTGAATTGTATCTGCGATGTGCACAGAGGTTGATAAAGAAGTTTAACGAGGTCAAGGTGGTTCACATAAGAAGAGAAAAGAACCAAGGAGCTGATGCCCTCGCCAAATTGGGTTCGCGCCGCGAGGCGACCCTACTTGGGATTATTCCTTTGGAGATTCAAAATAAACCAAGTGTACCAGAAGAATTTGTTATGGAAATAGCGATCCAGGAATCGACATGGATGACCCCTATATGGGAGTATGTGAAGAATGGGATGCTACCTCAGGATAAAAAAGAAGCGAGGAGGGTAAAATATCAGGCGGCTCGCTATGTTATTTATGACGAGGTCTTGTATCGAAGAGGGTTCAATACTCCACTCTTGAGGTGTGTAGATGGTGAAGAATGCAACTATATTTTGAGAGAGGTCCATGAAGGAATATGTGGCAATCACTCGGGGGGTAGTTCCCTAGCTCAAAAAATTCTACGTCAAGGGTATTTCTGGCCTACATGGAAAAGAGATGCCTTTGAGTTCACTCGACGATGTGATAAATGTCAGAGAATGGCAAATTTCAGTAATGCACCAGTTGCTCACCTCACCTCATTGATGAGCCCTTGGCCCTTTACCTTGTGGGGAATAGATCTTATTGGCGAACTCCCTAAAGCTAAGGGAGGAGTAAAATATGCAGTGGTGGTCGTGGACTATTTCACTAAGTGGGCCGAGGCCGAGCCCCTTGCTACCATCACAGCTAAAAAATTGAAGGACTTCGTGTACAGAGCAATTGCTTGTCGCTATGGGATCCCATATCAGCTCATTTCAGATAATGGGAAGCAATTTGATAGCAAGGAGATGAAAGAATTTTGTGAGTTTGGGAATCAAGAAAAGTTTCTCTGCTGTAAGTCACCCTCAGACAAATGGACAAACTGAGGCCATCAACAAGATAATCAAGCATACCTTAAAAACTAAGTTGGAGGAGAGTAAGGGTAATTGGCCCGAGGAGCTACCAAAGGTCTTGTGGTCATACAACACGACCCCAAGGTCTACCATAAGTGAGACTCCATTTTCTTTGACATATGAGTGCGAGGCCATGGTGCCCGTGGAGGTAGGGTTAGAGTCGTTCAGAAGGGAACATTACGACCCCAAGTCAAACGAGGTCAATCACAGGCTCTACTTAGACATGATTCAAGAGTCAAGAGAAGAGGCTCAGTTAAGGCTCGCAGCTTATCAAAGGTGAGCCGCGAGGTACTATAATGGAAAGGTTCGCGTGCCACATCTTCGTGTGGGGGACTTGGTGCTTAGGAGAGTGATGCCTACACTAAGGTCTCGTCTCATGGGTTCTTTGGAGCCAATTGGGAAGGGCCCTATAAAGTTTATGGTGTCATTGATGATGGGACATATTATCTAACTGATATGGATGATAAGCTGATGCCACGAGCTTGGAATGCAGAACATTTGAGAAAATACTATCAGTAGAAGCTTCGCTCTTGGTGGTTTCTATCCACTACTACTTAACATGAATAAATTCATACAAAGTACTCGGGGGGTAGTGATCATATAGACACCTCCTCGTTATGATGTATTGAAAGTTGGGCTTTGTCCCTAGTATTTATATATATGAAGTTTGTTCTAAAAAAAAGTTGTGCAAATTTTTTTTTTTATCAGTGTTAAAAATTTTCAGGACTAGGCCAGCACAGCATATGCGAGGCCGAACACCCCTCAGGTCAACGAGGTCACGAGCGTGCACTTACTGCGGCCTGAGGGAATGTCTTCAAAGTTTAGTTAAAAAGTATCTCCTCAAATAAGTTCAAAGTTTAAAGAAAAAGAAGTCAAGGTGCGACCTCAATCTCCGGATCGTGTCTGCGACCTCGCAAGGAAGGCATCGCAAGTCTTGATCCCAAAGAGACAAGGTCCACCTTGAAGTTTAGCAAATTAAAAAGAAAAAGCTACAAATTTTACAAGGAAAGCTTCGCAGCTGCGAAGTCAATCTACTTGCTAATATTTCAGAAACATAAAGAAGGCAAGTTATCTATAAAGCTAAAGCAAATACAAGATATGAAGAAATGAAGACAGTTATATAAATTGTTAAAAGTCAACAGTTACTGGGTCGCTACGCGAGCCCAACAAAGTTATCAACGAAGTTATCACAAAAATATTACAACTTGTGAGACATTCAAGGGGTGTCCGCATCCCCAGTTCAAAATATTGGAATAAAACGGATTATGTCGCAGCCTCACTGGGTTTCTCTTGGTTAGCAACATTAGCCTTGGCAGCCTCGCTGGCGATCCTGGCATCCTTTGCATCTTCTTCTTCAATCTCCTTGCGGAGGTCGGCTGCATACTCAGCATTGCCAGGACCAAGCTGCGACCAATCGAAATCAGGGACTTTCCTTATAAAGCCCTTATGAAATCAGCTTGGGCAGCATCCTCAATCTCCTCGCGGTTGGCCTCAGCAGCAGCGAGCTCTTTCTTCAAATTGGACAGCTCCTCCTCGTGCTTTATCTTCAGCTCCTCCTCATGCTGCTCCGCCTCAGTTAGGGACTTATGGAGTGCTGTTTTTTCATCATTAACTTTTTTGAGTTCGGATCGGAGGGTCGCCGTTTCAGTTTGAAGCACTTGTTTGTAGTTCTCCAGCATCAGTTTCTTTTCTTCTGTAGCCTTGGCCTTCAAGGACTTTCACTCCTTTTCCAACCTATCATTGGCGAAGACAACTTGTTTCAGCTCTCGAAGATGCGAGGCTTGGCGGATGAAACCCTCAGCCAGACATTTAGAGACCGCTTCAGAATTCTCTATTAACTCGGCTCCTACCCACTCAGTACATTCTGCTTCAGTAGCATGAGTATACCCATGCTTCGCATATAAATGATGCACTGGCGTCGTGTCCGCAGGTTTTGTGACTTGGGACAGGGGACCACTTTTGTGTTTCTTAGAGATGTGCTCCTCAGGATTGGCCTGTGAAGGTTGAGGAGCGACCCTGGCAGTTGTTGATGGAAGTGGATGAGGGAGATCGTTTTTCTTCTTTGAAGGGGTGGCAGTTGAAGGCTCGGTAGGGATCTCTTTGTTCATTGTACAGAAGGGAGGTCTGCGACCACCTTTGCCTGACATGTCTACAAAAAGAAGAGAGGAAAGCAGTTAGACATAATTATCGTGAAAAGTAAAAAATGCGAAGACAATTAAAGACAATTACTATGAAGAAGTTATTGGACTACAATGAAAATATTCTTACTCTCTGCGACCATTACTTTAGAGGACGAGGCTTCCTCTCGTACTTTTCTTTTTCGCGAGGCCTTCCTCGCATTTGAAGGTCCCGCTTCAGAGGGAAGCTCGACCCCTTCTTTCAAGAATCCGCATTCAACTAAGTTCTCTAGAGTAAGGAGGGTTCGTATATTCCTATCTTCGCGCGATGTCTTCAGCACATCGTCGGCACGTTGCTTCTCTTCGCCCTTCAGGACGGTTCGCACTTGGCCTACTGGAAGATAGTTAAAGGATGTTTTCACTCTGGGCACCTCGTGGATATAGAGGTAAGGTCGCTTCCACGGGCCCGCATTGCTTGGTGCACTATGATACAGGTCTTTCTTGTTAAACTCCGGCCATACGGAGAAATAGACGTAACCAAAGTCTAAAGCCCCACATCGCTTCAGTTGCAAAAAGTAACCCATGGTCCTCGCATAAAGTTTAGGGTATCCAAGTTTGTGGTAAAGAATATACAAAGAAATCATGGCCCTATAGCCATTAGGATTGATCTGGATGGGGGATAGGTGATACGTCTCGCAAACATCCCTGATGAAAGGGTGAAGAGGCGAGGAGACGCCTATTTTCATCATAGCAGAGGTCAGAACCATTCGAGGCACCCTGCCGCCATTTTCCTCGTGATTGAAACGATAGCATCGCATTGCCTGTTTGGGGAGAATGATTTTGCCCTCCGGTCTGAATGTATCAACAACCTTGGTCAAGGACTCCAGATTCAGGGTCGTTGATAGGTCTTTGCAAGCTAAGATGCGAGGCAGGCCTGGTTTTATTTTGGAGCCTAGTGGGATGTCCTCAGGGCGAGGTCCCCCAACATAAATGGTACCCTCTAGCTCAGGTTGAGGGGTTGGCTTGTAAGGTTCTGGAGAGGCTTCAGGCACGTAGTTATAATCTTCGAAATTAACAACCTTGGCCACTTCGTCTAGGCCGCCATCATCAGAGCTAGGTTCTTCGTAGTCAGAGTCGTCAGAGTTTGCCTCGTTGTCAGCTCCACTTTCAGCCTCGTAGTATGCGTGGCCGAGTGAGTTGGTTGAGGAGGTGATGGTAAGTACTATGGGGCTTATGTTGAGAAGATTCTTGTTGAGAGGAGAAAGAAGTTTGGGAACGTTAGCAAAGAATTCCTGCCCTTTCTTCAACAGATTGTCGACCTCATCTTGAACTGAAGAGGGAGGAACAGTTGTGGATGCCGAATTTACCGAGCTCGAAGGGAAATCAATAGAATGGCTCTGCGAGGTGAAAGGTCGCCGTGTTCTCCATGTTGTTAGAGGGGTCTCTCGGGTGAATTCCTCTTGCGACCATTGAGGGTCCATGTATAGTTTGAAGGAGTTGTCGCTTGCACTTGAAGCCTTAGCAATATTTGCATCCGCTTGCTTGCTAATAGAGATGTGAGGAAGAGGTGAAGGAGTCCTTGAGCTATCGCTAGACATCTGTAAAGATGGTGGAGTATTAGTGTGTGCACTTACAGAATATCAAAGGAGATAAAAGAAGAAAAAATGTTTAAAGAGAAGGCTCTAAGTGTTCTTACTTCGTACACGAAGAATAGGGGGTCGCGCAACTACTCTATTTTGAGATCGTATGCCTACTTACTAAAGGAGTCGTGTTCCCAAGTCTAGTGAGGCAGGGCTCGCAGTGTGAAATTAAGTGTGTAGGGTCGCACTTCCTAAGGCTCGCATTGCATGCAATTATCAATTTATATTTATGAGATTATAAACTACACATGCGTTCAAATGAAGAACAAGAGAGAGAAACTTACTTTTAGTGAAGAAAAGCTGAAGATCTTGAGAAAGATTGGCCTCGTTCTTGATTAAAAGTGAGCTGGGTTTCTGTTTGATCCGAGAGCAAATTGGCAGCATTTCGGTATGTTGTTAATAAGGAAAGTGACAAATGATTTGAAATTTGAGATTTATATAGTAGTGAGGAGAGAGACGGATGTGCTACACGTGTCATCATCTCAGCAACTGTGACCAGATCTCGAGACTCGACAGCTGTTAGCAGCTATTTGAATCCATTGGGCCTGCGATGAGAGCCCATAAAGGAATAATCAATAATGGGCCTTGGCCTCGCATTTTAATTTCTGGAAAGACACTTTGAGTCCACATCGCATTTCCAATGGCAATATGGACTCGGGGGGTAGTTGTTATGCCTGAATTTGGCATAAGTCCTAAACAGGCCTAATGGGCTAGAATATCAGTACATCTCACATAATGGGCCTAATAATGAGGAATGGGTCATTAAAGTTCGCCATCACAGGGAAGTTCATCACATTAGATACGGGTTCGCCAGCGAGCCTTAGATACGGGTTCGCAGTTCACGAGGTCTAGCGAGGCCTAGAAGTCCAGCGTGGCCTAGAGCATGTTTACCACGAAGGCTTACGGTCAGACCCAGCGAGGTCGCGTAAGTAGTTTATCTCCACAAAAGTGAGGATCGCCTCGCATGGTCAGACTCAGCGAGGTCGCATGCGAGGCCATCTAGTCAGTTTCGCCAATAAATGATACTTATAGCATCATGCTAGCCGTGGGTTCCCTTTAATGGGCCATGGGTCATGAGCAGTATAAATGGGTAAAATATAACCCAAGAAGACGACTAGTGGATTTGGGCCAAGCCGAGCCCATAGAAACCCTAGCCCGTCTAGATAACTTCTTCTCTAAGAGAACTACGTATGGCTTGATCCCTATAAATAGGGTACGTAGGCATCTTGTAAAGTCTGAGAAACATTTCACCACTGAAAATCAATAGACAAGAGCAGCCATAACCATTCACCAATCACCTCCGTGTTCTTCGTGTTCTTAGCAGAATATCCGTATTTTGCTCCGTCAAAACCTCCAAAATATTGTTATACAATATTCTCCCTATAACACATATTCTATTTCTAATATGTTAAAAGATATTTCTATATTTGTTAGTATTTAAAATTCTAAAATTGTAAAAAATAGATAGAGAATCTAAGAAGTGCCACCTAACCTCCTTTATTTGAAAAAAAAAAATAGAATCTAACCCTCCTAAAACTGGAAATCTAAATAACAACTGCACTGGGGAGAACTTAAGACAAAACTTATAAGAAGCTATTACAAAAATCATAGGATCTTATGCATTCGTGTAATAATAATTACAAAAATCATAGGATCTTATGCATTCGTGTAATAATAATAATAAAATCAATGAAGAAAATCAAACAAACTATACTGAAACTTAAAATTTAAAGTACACGATGCGTTGTACAAAATGTATAGAGAGGCATAAATAAGTTAACTAATCTTAATACATGACATTAAAATTATGAATAGTTTGAATGAGCTATATATATA
The DNA here is from genome assembly GCA_037693485.1 of Kitagawia praeruptora. Lineage (NCBI taxonomy): Eukaryota > Viridiplantae > Streptophyta > Magnoliopsida > Apiales > Apiaceae > Kitagawia > Kitagawia praeruptora. Next base: position 120,059,985 of record CM075350.1, read on the forward strand.
ATATGGAAATTTACAACGCAAGTAGAGTCATATAATTAACCTCAACACTTGAAATTAAAGTAATTTTATTATTGTGGAATAAAAACTAGGTTATGAATATGACGGCTAGGGTTTATATGTATTTAATGCTAAGGGTAGTTGAGCTTCGAGCTTTAATGGCTGTTTCCGTGTTTCGAGACTGATCGGTCCTCACAGAGTGCCTACGTATCTCGTTATTAAGAATCAAGCCAAGACGTAGTTCTAGGTGATGGTGCCCTCGAGGCTATGGCGGCGAGAGCTCACCTAGGACGCAGTGGCTTGTATGTCCTTATTCGAGGATTAAGCCAAAAACGTGGTGGGTAACGTATGGAGCTCTGCCCAACGTAGTTCTGAGAATGAGGGGTTAGACCCTTTATATAGGCTGAGAAACCCTAGAATCGTGATAGAATTAGGTGACTTGGTGGGCAAGTCACCGCCTTGAGGAAGGTTCCAGACTCGTTCCTTGTAGGAATCAGTTTCCTTGTTGAAGTAGGTGCCTTGGAGGCTAAGTCAAGCAGGAGTAATATCCTTATTTAACTCTTACTGCTGAGCTGACTATTACCCCTAATATTAATTACGAAATTAATATTATAAACAGGGTTTGGGACCATCTGGTGGGCCCCACGTTTTGACCATATCGTGTCTAATTAATGCCACATTAAATGTGTCTTTAGGGATTACTTTTAGCCCATATCATTTGCCCCCCCAACTTCTAGGAAAACTGATCAGGTTTTCCTTGAAGTTTTAACGGCCTTTTACGAGACTTGGGTCAGGGTTTATTGCTCATATGCAAGCATTTTCAACAATACTGTCTTAATGTAAAGCGTGGAGCGACCGACGCATTTACAACGACCATAAACGACACTCAATGGCGCTAATCAGCCTTAAGTGACGTTTAAACAGTGTTAAACAACGTTAAACGGCATAAAACGACACTACACGGTGCTAAACAATGCTAAACGGCGCTAAACAGCCTTAAACGATATTTAAACAGTGTTAAACGACGTTAAACGGCAAAAAACGACACTAAACGGTGCTAAACGGCCTTAAACGATGTTTAAACAGTGTTAAACGACGTTAAACGACATAAAACGGCACTAAACGGTGCTAAACAGCCTTAAACGATGTTTAAACAGTGTTAAACGACGTTAAACGGCATAAAACGGTGTTAATCATATTTTAGTTCAAACCCATTTTTCATATTCTTCACGGACTATGGCTAATCAGAAATCACTACGCCATAGATGAATTTACACAATACTTTTGCAAGGTGTTGCCGTCTGAAAAAGTGATGCCGTAGCTATTTTCATCCTTACATATTACAACACCAAGTATTTGTGTTAGCGTAGACATGAAAAGTGTTGGCGTAGATGTTTTATAATGTATTACATTATAATGTATTTATTTTTCTTTTTTTTATTTTATATTATAATGTTGACTGGGCAATGCTGACTGTGTGCCGACGTGGCAGTGGACCCCACACTATTGACTGGACTTTGACGATGTGGCAGTGGCCCTAACCCTGCTGACGTGGAAGGTGGGGGGCAATCTCAGCTGACATGGCAGGTGGGACCCACTCCTACTGACGTGGCAGATGTGACCCACCCTACTGACATGGCATGTTGACGTGGCTGATGATGTGGCAGTGGGGTCCGCATGACTAATTTTTAAATTTTTTTTGAAAATTAAAAATTAATTCACACAATAAATAACATTTTACATAAAACATTAAAAAAATTGTGAAATTAATTTATTTATTTTATCAAAAATATTAATATGAATAAAAATGATGATTTTTTTGAATAATCTAAAATTGAAATATTTTGTTAAAAAAAAGTTTTAAAAAATTCAGCTGATGAAACAAATAAAAGCAATTAGCAAAAAAAAAATTAAAATAAAATCAAAACTTTTACGTACAAAAGAAAAGAAAAAAAATAGCTGATAAAAAATTGAGTGAGCGGGCAATTATACCGCCTAAAATTTGGACAATAATTGTCTAAGTCAAAGAATAGGGCATACACTCTCAGAAAAGAAAAGGCAGCCGCATTTCTCAAGTCTCAAACACACTCTCAAATATGGCGATTTAGGGTTTCAGTTGAGGGAGGTTCGAATTAGGGTTTCAAGATCTAATTACGTTCGATTAGAGCTTTAAGACCTCATACCATAGTCGGATTAGAGCTTCCCAACTTTAATTTGCTGTTAGTTTTGTTAATTTGTTGTTAGTTTTGTTAATTTTTGTTGTTAATTTTGTGTATATGTATATGCTTGTGATTCTTGTGTTGATTCTTGTGTTTCTCTTTCACTCTCTCTCCCTCTCTGCATCTATCTCCCTCTCTGCATCTATCTCCCTATCTCTCTACCCCCTTCCATCTCTACCCCCTTTCATTTTTAGGGAGATGATATCTTAGATGAATTCGTAAATGTGTTAGTACACCTCCGTCTTTTAGTGATGCTTTATGTTGTAATACTTATTGTAAGATTTACATTTTAAGTGAATACTCTACATGCATCAACAAGTATGTATGATTAGGCGAAGAGAGAGCACAGATGTCGAGGACTTATTTATAGCTCATATTGCTGGTATGGATACCCTGGCCCATGGCATATGAAATGCTGCCAAGATTATTGGGGTGAACTTTTTACACCATTGCTACTCTTTCTTAGCCTTTTTGTGAGAAACTAAACTGGATTTGTTTGCATTTGACAAGGATGGTTCTTTACCCAAGCTCATCTGGAAGAGATGCCTGGTTTTGACAATGAAATTGGAGCTGAGGTAGAGGTAAGTTGCTTATGTTACGTCATGAATCTTTCCCTTGATAAAATGTGTCAAACAGTCAATATATGAAAATAAGAAGTTCACCCAATAATAGATGATCTGCTTATTTCTGTAATATATTATTTCTTATGTGTCCACCCTGAAGACTGGAAAGGCCAATTTTGACCATCTTCAGCCAAGTAGGTATGTACTCATCAACTTCAATCATGAGAGTGTGCTCAGTTTTCACTCGCTAAAATATCAAAATTGCTCTAAATTCGTTGGTCTAGGATTCGTTATTGAATTTCAAGCTTGACCTAGTTGACTAGTAGAATACCTGTGCTTATTACTGTAGATAAGTGGCGCCCAATCATTTCTAATTTCACAACTATTTGATTAATTTGACTTATAGTGAATTTAAATGACTTCATTCACTGATCATTTAATTTAGTCAAATATTCAAATAATTAGGTAACTTACAACACACTGGATGTAGTTTTGTGATGATTTGAAGCTTGGAATATAGATAAGTCTTGTAAGAACATAAGCATTGTGCAACTGAAAACAGGATGTTGGTTAATTACTTTGTGCACCAGCTAGGTCTGAAATTGTGGGTAGTTAAGTCACATTTGAGGATCAGCTCCAACTTGGCATCTTTGAATGAGAGTTGCTCTGGATGTTGCAAGGTATAGTCATGTTGCTTATGTATTAATTTTGTACATATGACAAAAGAATAATACATTGACAACACCCTTATTTATTGTTTCGTCTAATCAGAGGGATATAATTTCTCTATGAACGCCGCAATCCTCCTTTGATTCACAGAGATATCAAATCATCTAATATTCTTCTTGATTCCAACTTTAATGCTAAGGTAAAGTTTTATTTCAAGTGAAAGACATGGAGCCCCGCAAGTGTTTTCCTCGATCAGTTAAAATTGCTAAAGTTATTATTTACATGTTAAAATTTTTGTGAATTCAGCTCTCTTATTTTGGTCTTGCGGTTTCCAATGGAATCCAAACCAATAAAAGCATAAAGCTTTCAGGAACACTAGGTTATGTAGCTCCAGAGTATCTTGTAGACGGTATGCCAATTTCTGATGATCATTGGTTTTTAAATTGTTATGTTTCTGACTCATTTAATTAATGGCAATGTCTGCTTTGAGATAATCTCCTTTACCTGGACTCCGATTCTCCAATTTGGTCTTCATATATGTGAAGAAAACATGGTATGGGTGTGGGTTTGGGATCTCAGTCAAATCTTTCATTTTTTAAACTGGACACTTCATGTTACAGAAATCTAAGTTAACGTGATATATAAGGCCTTGCAACTTGTTATAAGTGAGGTCCATGGTTGACCTTTTTACTGTCATCCTTTCGACTTTATCTTATGCATTTGACATAAGTAATTGCGGGCACACTCTTTTCAAAAAGAAAAAATGTAAATGGATTAAGATAATATAAAATTTTCACTAATGTTAAGCTTATATGCTTTACCTTCGACTCTTTAGTGTAGTGTATAACCCCTGTCTATGTTTGGGTAGAAAGACTGCTTTTCAGTTTTTCATAATCTGCACAAACGCAATCTATGTAGTCAAATTTTCCAAGCCAATGTTTTTTTTGTATTATGTATAAGTTCTTGTTGATCAACAAATTTTATAAAGCTGTATTACCACATCATAGAGCACAACTTAGTAATTTAAAATAAATTTACTACTTAGAAATAAAAAAATAAAAATAGAGTTACTAGCCCAGATACAAAATGTGTGCACATCTGTAAAAGGTAAATCTTATATTTGTTGTAAATTGTCTTTCTTCCAGTGCTTTGGTTGTTTTTCCTTTTAGATACCTTCATGTTCTGTCTAGAGTTTCCTGTATGTTATCCATTTCCTTAGCTACTAAGGTTAACTTCTATTCTCTGCTTAACTTTAGGAGGGTGATCTGACTTCAGAGTCTGCTACAACTGAAGGTGCAAAACCTGATGCTCGGCAAGATCTGTTTGAAGAAAACTTCAAAGAATTGAAGAAGTGGCACTCTCTTGGTATTACGTGAGCGACGAAGTGGGAGGCTTGGTACTGCACTAAAGGTACTGTTGAGCTCTCTTCTATTAGGTGTAACACTTAGCCTTAATGACTTAGTTAGGTTCATGTTGCTAGACCAAATAGTTCAAAAATTCCGTCTAAAACTGAGGAAAAAATACGGCTTAGGAACCTGATTAGTTTTATATTACTTCTGATGTATAATTGTTCGATCTTTCCACAGAAAGAAAGTTTTCAGCACCTGCCTACCCTTTCTTGTGGTGTTCCTCAATGATAGACTAATTGTCAAACACTTATTTACAGATAAAAAATGTCACTAATATGCTTGTTAATAAGGCGCATATTTATGATTGTTACAACATAATTGACTTTTTGTTTCAAATAGGTGGTAAACGAGATTATACAAGATGCTGGCGAACCACCAAAGAAGAAGTTATATGAGTTGAGACTCTCCTTGCTTTGAGAAACTGAATGGAACCATCTCGTAGCATACGAAAAACAATGGATGTTTGTGCGTTTCCCAGCTAGTTTTAGTTTACCTCTGTTTTTGTACTAGGAAGTTGATGTTTATTTCATTTTGGATTGCTGTAATGTAGCTTTCAATCTGATCTCTTATTTTGGAGTTGATTGTGAAATGGAAAAACAGGTTTTAAGTACTTTTGTACTAGAAATTGTATTTATCAGCTGTGTATTTTTAATTTCCCATTACAAAAGTGTTGCAATAGCTATGACAAAATGTTACCCATGTTAAAAAATGTTGTATTAGATTAATTTGGTGTTGGCATATATTAATAAAATGTTGCAGTAGCTAAGACAAAATGTTGCAGTAGCTAAGACAAAATGTTGCAATAGCTATGACAAAGTGTTGCCACCTATTAGTGGACCCCACCTATTAGTAGGCCCCACATGTCAGTGGGGTCCAGCCACGTGTCAGTGGGTCCATCCACGTGGCAGTGGGTCCAGCCACGTTTCAGTGGGGTCCTGCAACGTGTCATCGGCGGTCCTGCCACGTGTCATGGGTCCTGCCACATGTCAGTGCCAATTACTATCCTACGGCAACACATTTTAGCATGTTGCTGTAGGGGTAAAAGTGTTACAGTTCACCCTACACCAACATCGAAAAAGCTAACACCCGAAAAGTATTGCCGTAGAGATTTTTTAGGCTACGGCAACAGTTTTGGGCCTTTGGCAACATTTTTGTGGTGTTGCCGAAGGCCTTCTTTGGCGTAGTGAATCTTCATGGTCTTGATGAACCCGTGTTGACTGAAAATATTCATACCCCTGATCGCTCCCGGTTGGACAAAAAATACTCGTAGTCTTGATGAACCTTTGGTTGACTGAAAATATTCATACCCTTGATCGCTCCCGGTTGGACAGAAAATACTCGTAGTCTTGATGAACCCCGATCGGCCGAAGCCTCCTGGGGGCGCCGGTCGACCAGCCACCGGTCGGCCAGCCACCGGTCGGCAAACCCATTTTCATATTCTTGTCGGACCCCGGGTTGCCGAAAAATATCCATACCCCTGACTGATCCGGGTAGGCCGAAAATACCGATACCCCTGACTGATCCGGGTCGACCGAAAATACCCGTAGTCTTGATGAACCCCGGTCGGCCGAAGCCTCCCGGTTTGCCCCGATCGGCCGGCTTCCGGTCGGCTGAATTTTATTTATTTTTTCATTCTTGGCTTCAATACTTCTACTTCCCTCTTGAATATGATGTTTTCATAAACATGTATATTCGTGGTCTTGATGACCATGAGTTTTCGTGGTCTTGATGACCATGAGTTTAGAGAATCAGCAATATGGTCATTCATGACTTTTGCTTAAGGCTTCCCATAATTTCCGAGTATATTCGTGGTATTGATGACCATGAGTTTTCGTGGTCTTGATGACCATGAGTTTTCGTGGTCATGATGACCATGAGTTGTCGTGGTCTTGATGACCATGAGTTTTCGTGGTCTTGATGACCATGAGTTTTCGTGGTCTTGATGACCATAAGTTTAGAGAATCAGCAATATGGTCATTCATGACTTTTGCTTAAGGCTTCCCATAATTTTCGATTAGAGTAGCTAATCCCCATACTTTGCACTAACCTCTTGATTAGGCTTCCTTAATCACAATCAGCTTCCATCCTGAATACCAACCTTTCATATCGATAATCGAACATCAATGTCAACACTTGAACATCACTTCAACCTTTGGATCTTGATTGGAGGTCCATGACCCCCTCGAGTTTGGCCTTCATAGCTAATCTTGACCTTCATGGCTGTTGATGAGTGGATTTCGTAACAACTTTTGAGAGGTTTATGGTGAGTTGTAAAGGCTAACGATCAACTAATCTATGGAGAATGGAGGTTTTTTGTAGGGGTTGAACTGAGCTCGAGAGCGTTTACAAGAATCTCGCGAGTTCCTTTGAGGCTTGTGTCGTGTGTTCTCAAGAATCTCGTAGGTGTATTGCGAGGCTTGTAGCCGTGTTCTCAAGGTGCCTACGTACCCTTGTATTTATAGGGATCAAGTTCACGTAGTTCTTTTTAGACTAGAAGTCTGGTTAGGCAGCAATATGCAGGTTCCTAATTCGTGGGGAAGTCCTTTTCTCCAGATTCAGCCACGAACAGGCGACCTAAGTCGAATAGAACTTGAGTTCTAGTCCGACTATGAGTGTGTTTACTAGTTATTGTCTTATTAGAAGTATCCAAGGATCATCTGCGCCCAAGGAATACATTCCAACAAGGAGTTGACGTTCATAACTTGCTCCTAAAGAATAGGAGGCTTAATCATACTGTAAATCTGCTGGCATAAATCTGTTCTCGTACAGGAAGCTGTCTCTCAGGAACCTGTCTGCAGGAACCTGTTTCTCGGGAAGCTGTCTGCAAGAAGCTGTCTCTCGAGAAGCTGTCTCTCGGGAAACTGAACCTGTCCAGATCTATTTCACGTGGTATTTAGCCCCATTTAACTTAAGGGACCTCAATCATAACCCATATTAATCATACGGATTGGATCCTTAAGCCCAATGGGCCTAAATCTAGCCCGTGGAGATTTTGGGCACAACAACTACCCCCCGGTTCCTCGAAGTCATAGGGTGCGAGAGGAACCTAAATAGCCTAATATTTTAAGGTCCAATCCCTTCAGTGCTCCCATGTTTCTACTGAGTAAACCATGCAGGTCTTTATCTTGTTGCTTGAATCGTGACAAGGGCACAAAGTGAATCCAATTAGGCGCTGAGTGAATCCTTTGACGAGGGCACAAAGCGAATCTAATTGGGCACTAAGTGAGCCTTTAGAATGCTAAGGGAACCAAGTGAATCCAAATAAGGGCATAAAGTGAACCTAGTTGGGCGTTATGTGAACCTATGCTGAGGGCACAAAACGAATCCAATAGGGCACTAGATGAATCCTTAAAAGGGACAAGGTGAATCTTAAGATTGTCAAGGGAACCACGTGAATCCAAATAAGGGCATAAAGTGAACCTAATTGGGCGTTATTTGAACCTATGCTGAGGGCACAAAACGAATCCAATAGAGCACTAAATGAATCCTTAAAAGGGCACGAGGTTAACCTTGAAAATCATAAATTGATTGCTCGAGAGGCTGCTTCATCTTCTATGTTGCTGTTCATCTGACTGTCTAGTGCATGCTGTCTGTTAGAGGTAGTTTAAGATCTGTCTGGCTTCTAGATCTTTCTACTGTCTATGCTCAGGAAACTGGTGCTCAGAAACCTACGTCTTGGAACCTAATGCTCAGGAACCTCTCTACAGGAAACTGTACCTGCACAAATAACAAATATATTAATCTGGGGAACCTTTTATGTGGTTCCCATATACCTCTTACTGTCTTCATGACTGCTTCTAGGCTGACTCGAACTCTTCTTCAAGGAGGAACCTGGTCCATTTGTAATCTGCTCAGCTACTGGTTCATCAGGATCCTCTTGATACTCATAATCTCTTGACTGTCTTCTCAGCTAGTGCTCATATCTCTACGTTTGATCATCATATCTGGTACTGGAGATAATCTGTCTCCTGGCTCATACAATACTTGTTGATCGGAACCTATCACTTAATTGGTATAAATCTAGCCCATAGTGATTTTGGGCACAACACCAAGAAAACTAGAAAAAATAGGTTAGTATTACGAGCTGAAGAGCTCACATATAAGTGATGCATGTATGCAAGTATGAACGATTATCTACATTATATATGTTGCTACCTTCTAAAGTGGCATATCAATTAACTACTTGACTGATTCAACTAACAACTTCGAGATCATAAACTAAGCATATATGTTGTGTAAACTTTAAACCTATAGGGCATGATAACATCCTAAGTACAAGTTCACATAAATTTCATTTCTAAGGATCATGCAATATACGCATTATAAGCTATATGTATCTAAGCATGACAGAATATAAGATCTCATTGATAGGTAATGTGCATGATAGTTAAGGATATAAAGGCATGAAAGTAGAACTTATCTATGCTTCATCGTGCTTGTTTGTATTGAGGTTCCGTTACTGAACCTGGAAAATGGAAGCTCTTCTGTGTGTAAGCTCACAAAAGTAAGACATAGGGGAATTGAGCTACCCCCCGAGCCATCATGACACGTGAACCTCCTATAGCTTGTTGAAGTGGTTGACTGAAAACTGCTTGTTTCGCCTATTGACTGGAAGCTTCTGATGATCATCAAGGATGCTGCAAGCTATTTTATCAAGAACCTATTAGTAGTACGATACCTGTTTCGATCATATACAAGCTTTAAAAAAATGAGAGTATTCATCTATGTATCACTTTGATGAGGGCACAAGGCGAATCCAATTGAGCTCTAGGTGAATCCTGGGAAAGGCACTTAGAGAATTCAATTGGGCGCTAAGTAAATCCTTAGTAGGGCATAAGACGAAACCAGTTGATCTTTAAGTGAATCCTGAGAAGGGCACTTGAAGAATTCGACTGGGCATCAAATGAATCCTTTTGGCTTTAGGGAGCACAAAGTGAATCCATCCGGGCTCTAGGTGAATCATGGCAAGAGCACGAAGAGAATCCAGTTGGGCACCAAGTGAATTCCTTTGTGGCATCAAGTGAATCCTTATAGGCTCTAAGTGAATCCTGAAGAGGGCATAAAGAGAATCTATAGGGCACATGATGAATCATTCCAAATTCTAGGGGCACCAAGTGAATCCGTATGGGCACAAGGTGAATCCCTTCAAATGCTAGGGGCACCAATTGAATCCGTATGGGCACAAGGTGAATCCCTTTAAAGGCTTTTCAGGTACAATCAAACTCTAGGTTAGGTTACCCATGATTAGGTTCCCAAAACCGTTAACTAGGTGCCCACATGCTTATGGGACTTTTGAATTGTGCCTACGATTCATAGGGCTTTTCGATGTGAATCTTTCATGCAGGCAAGTCTTTTCTGGCTATCGAGTGCATGTAGCTGACAGGGCTTTCAAAGTGAATCTTTCTGGGCTCTATGCAAATCCTTGTAAGGGCATAAGGTGAATCCAACTGGTTGTTTATGTGAACCTCTGCTTAGGACAAAAACCGTAACCAATCGGGCACCAAATGAATCCTTAAAAGGGTACAAAGAGAATCCATTAAGATACCAAAAAAATGCGCGTGGATGCATGAAGCACCAAGTGAATCGTTTTGGGCTCTAAGTGAACATATACGAACATATAGAGAATCCATAAGGGCACCTGGTGAATACATGAAAATTCTTGGGGAACCTAATGAATCCTTCTGGGCTCTAAGTGAATCCTTGAATGGAGCACAAAAAGAATCCAGAAGGGCACTAGATTAATCCTCTAAAGGCATGGAGCTCTTGCTATAAGTACACTTTCTTCTATTCAGGTATCGGCTGGCTAGGAACTTCAAGAAGGAAGCTGCTAATCAGAAACTAACAATTGGCTTCTAACAAATGTCAATGAACCTGGAAGCTGTTACATACAAGCTTCGGGTATAAAATAATGAACCTGCAAGATGTCAGTTACAAGAGAATAACGAGTAATCCACTAGACACATATAAATGCAACTAGACCTGGAAGCTGTTATCTACGAGCTTCAGGTGAGAAACACGGAACCTGTTAACTAAAGGTAAATACATGGAACCTGGAAGCTACAGGTAAATATAAAGGAACCTGCGAGGTGCAGGTTAATATCAAGGAACTTGTAATGTGTTAGGTACATGTGCATTCTAACATCTAGAAACATAATCAAGACATAATCGTAACTTAATCGCACATAAGACCACAATAGCATATATGTTTAATCATGCTTTATGTATAGTAAGAGTTTGTTGTGCGTACCTGGGAGGTTTTTTACGAATATGTGAGCATAAAAGGAGATGTATCACCTGGATCTTTCTGTGGACTGATCAGATGTGAAGTGGAAGCCTCCGTTAAGATTCGAAAACTCATTGACGTATTCATGATGCAAGCATGCTGCTCTTCAAGATACTAGACCAAATCAATCCTCAAGGTTCCTGAACCAAATATGAGCTATGAGGTTTCCAAACTGCATCCTAGCCGTGAGGTTCCTGGTCTGAATTCTCAAAACTTTGAAATCCTCAACTTTCAAAGTACCATGTGCTATAGTAATTGTACTACCCCCCAGTTCTTCAGGGAAGCTTGTCTTTGATGAAGAACTAACTCCAAGAAGCTTCACAATTCTTCGATAATTTCTAATAAGTCGTTGAATATTCATCCATGAAGTTGAGTACTGTGTGTTTTCTTCAAGATGCTCATATCATATTCTTGTAGATACTCTTCATCAAAATCTTCAACTATGTCGAATTTTCTTTAACGCTCGAATAAATACTATAACCTTTTCACATCATTCTTGCTTGTAGCTTTAACATGTCTTCTCCTTTTTTCTTTATCTTCTTACGAAACATGCTGAGAATGAACCTCTATACAAATATCCCAATATAGTACCTCTAAGCTTACGCGAGCTAACTCATTGTAAGAAACAAGAGATACTTAAAAAGATTACTTGTGAGGTATTTCTCACATGTCACTGAATTGAATGAGGTATGTTCCTTGTTTTACAAGCTAAATATAAGCTCATGTATAACGTAATACAAGGAAAAGAACTACTCATATTTTTGTTGAAAACTACTCGAAAGAAATAAGTTTTCTTGCTAGGAAGGTATACATGCACTACCCCCCAGTTCTAAGAAAGAAATACATATATAAATAAAGGTCTCTCAACTCTACTTTAAAGAAGCTCTCAAACTTTCAACTACTGGTCACCCTGAGCTATCCATTCCGCAAGCTTCCCGGCTTTAATCAATTCCTCAATTTGGTCTTTCAGTGCTCTGCATTCGGAAGTATCATGGCAATTATCCTCATGGAAGTCACAATATTTCTTCATATCTTTCCTTGCTCCTACAGGTAAAGGTGCAGGTTTCATAAATATTCTTTCTTTCCCATAAACCGTGAAGATGTGGTCTACTGGAGCGACCAAAGAGGTATAATTGTCGCACTTTGTCTTCAATTTTGCTTTACTTCTTTTGGAGGAAGCTCGATCCCCAATAACATATGCTTGCGGGCTTGGAGACCTCTCTCGCTTGCTTCCTTTATGACTAGCTTCATCTCCAAGATCTTCTGTTTCTCTCAACTTCAACAAGGATTCTTCCACACATTTATATAGTTAAGCTTGTTTGTAGAACTCAGCTAGTGTACCAGGTTCATGTACTTGTAGCTCCTTCCAGAAGTCTGAACCAGCTCTAACTCCAGCAATCAGGAAGCTCATAATGACCCCGTCAGGAGCTTTCTTAACTCTGGGAACCTCTGCATTGAAACGTTTGAGGTACTCTGTCAAGGTCTCATCTGCTCTCTGCTTGATGTTGGCCAAGGTATTGGTTGGGGTGCAAAAGTGATGGAAGCTCTAAACTGAGTAACGAAGAGTTTCCCCATATTCTCCCAGGAATTTATAGAATCTGATGGTAACCTCTTAAACCACTGATGAGCACCACCATAAGGGTTGCAGCCAATAATCTACACCTTGTTGGCTCCTTAACTTGATAAACATCCATATCGGTATTGAAACGACCCAGATACTCCACAGGATCCGTAGTGCCATCAAATTTAAACTCATTTGACATACGATAGGATTTAGGTAACGGGGATTTTCTAACCTTCTTGGTGAATGGAGATGAGGTCATCGCACCTGTTATTGACTGCTTTTCTTCCTTGAGTTTCACTAGAATCTTCTTGATGTCTTCAGCATTCAAATCACCAGCTCCACCGTCCTTTGCTTCCTTATCTTTATCATTGGCTTCCTGTGAATCTGCTATACACGAATCGTTCGCGATCTCGACTGAACTTGAATCATCTTTAATTATCTCGATGGAAGGTTCCTTAACAGGAGGTTGTTTATCCTTCGGTTCACCATCTTCTTCACCTTCAGTATCTTTCTTTGGGTCTTCGATCTCTTCCTCAGCCTTTTCTTCACGTTCTTCTTTGTCAATGTCCAACTTCTTTGAAGAACTCTTAGCTTTCTTACCCTTCTTTCTTGATGCCAACTTCGACTTCTTCTTCGGTGTTATTTGTTCGAGGGTTGTAAGCCTTTCTTCAATCGACTTTAGATGCTCTAGGACGTCAGCATGAGTAATCTTCTTCGTTTTCGGGGTTTGATCTTTCTCTACAGATTGTGTTGCTTCGCTATTAGAACTGCCTGCCATCTTTCCACTCTTAAGATGATAACTCTCCCCTCCTTCTAGCTCCAATGTTGATGAGTGGATTTCGTAACAACTTTTGAGAGGTTTATGGTGAGTTGTAAAGGCTAACGATCAACTAATCTATGGAGAATGGAGGTTTTTTGTAGGGGTTGAACTGAGCTCGAGAGCGTTTACAAGAATCTCGCGAGTTCCTTTGAGGCTTGTGTCGTGTGTTCTCAAGAATCTCGTAGGTGTATTGCGAGGCTTGTAGCCGTGTTCTCAAGGTGCCTACGTACCCTTGTATTTATAGGGATCAAGTTCACGTAGTTCTTTTTAGACTAGAAGTCTGGTTAGGCAGCAATATGCAGGTTCCTAATTCGTGGGGAAGTCCTTTTCTCCAGATTCAGCCACGAACAGGCGACCTAAGTCGAATAGAACTCGAGTTCTAGTCCGACTATGAGTGTGTTTACTAGTTATTGTCTTATTAGAAGTATCCAAGGATCATCTACGCCCAAGGAATACATTCCAACAAGGAGTTGACGTTCATAACTTGCTCCTAAAGAATAGGAGGCTTAATCATACTGTAAACTGTTGGCATAAATCTGTTCTCGTACAGGAAGCTGTCTCTCAGGAACCTGTCTGCAGGAACCTGTTTCTCGGGAAGCTGTCTGCAGGAAGCTGTCTCTCGGGAAGCTGTCTCTCGGGAAGCTGAACCTGTCCAGATCTATTTCACGTGCTATTTAGCCACATTTAACTTAAGGGACCTCAATCATAACCCATATTAATCATACGGATTGGATCCTTAAGCCCAATGGGCCTAAATCTATCCCGTGGAGATTTTGGGCACAACAATGGCTAATATCTCAATGCTCCCACTGACAGCTTTCGTGCCTCCGAGGCATTGTCAAGGAGCCATCCGGTTTCAGGATGAGCTTTAATAGGATCTAACCAACAGCTTCCAACATCGATCGGTGATACCAACTTAGAGTTGATGGCCGGGGCCTTCAAGACCTGGAAGTAGACACTCCTTACGTAATTCTATATCTCAGAAAAAGTGAAATTGGACATGGCATCAGCCTTAATGTTCTCTTCTCTAGGAATATGCTCCACATAGCATTCATCGAACTGAGTCATAACTGCCTTTACAACCATAAAATATTTTGCCATGGTTTCATCCTTGGCCTCAAATTCGCCATTCACCTGCGAGACTACCAGTCTTGAATATCCATAAACTTTGAGGTTCTTGACCCTCATGACTCTGGCCAAGCCCAATACGGCTATCAATGCCTCATACTCAGCTTCATTGTTGGTAGTAGGAAAATCCAACTTCAAAGCATACTCAACTGTGAACCCATCGGGGCTTTGCAAAACCAAACTTGCGCCACTAGATTTTGTTTTTGATGCTCCATCAAAATAGAGCACCCAATATTCCTTCTGATCAGCTACAAGTTCTTCATCTTTATCTCCACTTTCAGGGGTGGTTACTATCTCCTGCCCACCCCCGACTTCATGGTTGTTAATGGTGCATTCAACCACGAAGTCAATACCTGAGCCTTGATGGCTGTCCGAGGCTTATACTTGATATCAAATTCTCCAAGCTCAATGGCCCATTTGATTAGCCTTCCACTGGCCTTTGGGCTATGCAATATGTTCCTTAAATGTTGGTCCGTCAGGACTTTAATTTTGTGCGACTGGAAGTACAGTCGTAGCTTCCTCGAGGCCGTTATCAATGCTAATGCAAACTTATCTATGGTCGAGTAATTCAACTCATCCCCATGCAAAACCTTACTCACATAGTAGATAGGCTTCTGGACCTTGTTATCTTTTCGAATGAGAACAACACTTAGTGCTTGTTCGGATACCGCCAGGTATAGATAAAGAGTTTCCCCAGGACTTGGTTTGGCTAGCAACAGGGCTTCAACCATGTACTTCTTCAGCTTTTTCAAAGGCTTCTTGACTCTCAGGAGTCCATTCAAAATCTTTCACCTTCTTCAATGCTTGAAAGAAAGGCAAGCATTTGTCACCAGATTTGGAAATGAATCTCTCCAAGGCTGCAACTCGGCCTGTTAACTTCTGTACATCTCGTATAGAGCGGGGTGGTTCCATGTCCAGAATTGGTTTGATCTTGTCAGGGTTGGCCTCTATGCCTCTCTTTGAAATCATCAATCCCAAAAATTTTCCTGATCCAACTCCAAAAGCACACTTGGCTGGATTCAACATCATCTTGTGGTGCCTCGGCACTTCGAATGCCTCTTTGAGGTGCTAAATATCATCTGCCTTGCAAAGGCTCTTGACTAACATGTCATCTAGATAGACCTCCATGGTTTTCCCAATCAGATGGGCGAATATCTTATTCACCAATCGTTGATAAGTAGCGCTAGCATTCTTTAGACCAAAAGCCATAACAAGATAGCAGAAAACACCAAAGTCAGTTATGAAAGATACCTTTGGGATGTCATCCTTGTGTATCTTAATCTGATTATAGCCGCTGAACCCGTCCATGAAGCTTAACATCTCATGTCCAGCTATGGCATCTATCAACATGTCTATCCTTGGCAGGGGAAAACAATCCTTTGGACACACATCATTCAAATCAGTGAAGTCTATACACATTCTCCACTTCCCATTCGCCTTCTTGACCATCACAGGGCTAGCTAATCATTCGGGAAACTGAATCTCTTCAATAAACCCAGCTTCCAAAAGCTTGTCAACCTCTTGTTTAATGGCTTCTTGACTTTGAGGAGCAAAATTTCTCTTCTTCTGCTCTATTGCTTTCCATTCGAGATCGACATTCAATCTATGAGTTATGAGTTGGGGATCAATCCCTGGCATATCAGCTGTGGTCCAAGCAAACACATCACTATTTTCTTGTAAAAATGTCGTCAACCTGCCCTTCAAGGGTTCCTTGAGCGAAGCTCCTATATAAGTAACTTTTTCAGGATCGCCTAGCTCTAGAGGTATGGGAATCAACTCCTCTGCTGGCTTCCCTCGGTGTTCATCATCACCATGGACATCCATGTCTTCAATTGGGAGTACCTGCCCCCCGACTCCATCAGCTCTCAATGCAGACACGTAGCAACTTCTTGCCATCTTCTGGTCATTTTTCTGTTCTCCAACACCATTCCTGGTTGGAAACTTAATCTTCATGTGGTAATTGAAGGCAACAGCCTTGAACGCATGAAGTCCAGTCCTTCCCATGATTGCATTATAGGTCGAGGATGCCTTGATTACCAAAAAATTCAACATCTGCGTAGCCTCTTTAGGTTCTTTCCCGATTGTCATGGGCAACTGAATAGTCCCTTCAACTTTGGACTCAACCCCATTAAATCCATAGATGGGCATGTTGGTCGGGGTCAACTGTGAGTCAGTGTATCCCATCTTCACGAATGCATCATGAAACAAAATATCCACAGAAACTCCGTTGTCTATCAAGACTCGTTTTACCTCTGAGTTTCTAATTACAGGGGTTATGACCAACGGGTCGTCATGGGGAAACTTCACCCCTTCAAGGTCAGAGTCATCAAAACCAATTACTATTTCGGTTCTTGTTGTGCCGGCCGCTATCGGGCCTCCCCGGATCATATTGATAACTGGCCCTCGGGGCTGTGTGTTACGATCACGATCATTATCCCTTCTATCATTGTCTCTCCTGTCGTAATCCCTTATTTGGGCTCCGCGATCTTCACCCTTGGTATACTTATTCAGTTTCACTTTGCGAATCAGGAATTCAATCTCATCTTTCAACTGTCTGCAATCATCTGTATCATGTCCCACATCTCGGTGGAACCTACAGTACTGATCCTTGTTCCTCTTGGCGGGATCACCCCTAAGTGGCTTCGGCCATCGAAAGTCCTTATCCTTCTCAATTTCTAACAAGATTTGACTCCTAGGTGCATTCAATCTTGCATAGTCAGAAAACCTCGGTCCCAAATTCTTCTTTGGCGTTGACTCGGAGTCTTTGCTAGTACGGGGATACTTGTCCCTAGCATCATACTCCGAGTCTTGCTTTCGCTTTTTGGAGTCGTTGTTACCTTTGCCAACGACCTTTTAAAAAATTCATCAATGGTTCCGTGTTATAGGGCTACCATGGCCACCATGTTTTCCAAGTTAGTGATGTTCAATGTCTCCTTAGTGAACCGCTTGATGTAGTCTCTCAAGTTTTCATTTTTCCCTTGCACCACGTAAATGAGGGATGCAGAGCTTTTCTCATGAACTCTTCCGCTGATAAACTGGCTCACAAAAGCAGCACTTAACTCCTTAAAAGAGCCAATTGAGTTTTCAGGAAACCGGCTATACCATCTTTGACCCATGCCCGACAGGGTTTGAGGGAACGCCCTACACTTTAAAGCGTCACTTGCGGGCTACAACAGCAGTGCGTTTGAGAACGTCCTAACATGATTTGCGGGATCACCTGTTCCATCATAAGCCTTGATTGTCGGCATCTTGAACTTCCTGGAGATGTGAGCATTCATCACCACTTCGGTAAACGGGGGTGTGGGATCATCAGGATCCCCAAGTGGCATCAGATCCTTGGGGTTGCCCCTGGGGGTTTGCACCCTTGTTGTTCTTCCAGTTGGGGTGTCAGCCCTTCTCTGCCTCCTTAAAGACCTTTCTAAGTCTATAATGGGAATCGGTCCTGAGGTTGGAGGAGGTTGAGTCTGATTCAACCTAGCTTGCTCTCTAGCAATATCTTCTTTTATCCTTAGGATCTCGGCCTCATGAGCATTGATCCTCTCAGCAGCTGTCAAAGGGGGTCAATCATGGATAGTTTGTGTTCTCCTTCTTGGTTCTCTGCTAACACGTCGCCTCCTCGGGGCTTCATCACGATCATCATCATCAGACGATGAATCATCAGTATAGGGGCCAGAGTAGTCAACATAATCTCGATCTCGGATCTGCAAGGCATAGTCGCTGGGTCCAGGACCTTGAGTAATTGGAGGGTAGTTAGGCAGACCATACATCGGGTTAGTATTCCTAGGGAGATCCGTAGTATGGATCTGTACTCCTGGTGGCGGGCGACTAGGATCAACTAAAGGAGAAACCAGCGTCTGGAGGGAGCTGGTTCCTTGACCCGGGTGGATGACCATCGGTAACGTCCTCTCAGCATGGGGATCCGTCCCTGAGGGTTGAGAAGCTTGAGTTTGAGTAATCCCCCCCCGTTGCTGGGGGTACTTGCTCAGTGATAGGCGGAGCAGAGCTAATTAGTAAAGCCTCGGTAGAGCTTGGTGCTGTTCTTCGTGTAGCTACCATGGTTGATGTCTTCTTCCCACAGACGGTGCCAAATGTTGTGGAATAAAAACTAGGTTTTGAATATGACGGCTAGGGTTTATATGTATTTAATGCTAAGGGTAGTTGAGCTTCGAGCTTTAATGGTTGTTTCCGTGTTTCGAGACTGATCGGTCCTCACAGAGTGCCTACGTATCTCGTTATTAAGAATCAAGCCAAGACGTAGTTCTAGGTGATGGTGCCCTCGAGGCAATGGCGGCGAGAGCTCACCTAGGACGCAGTGGCTTGTATGTCCTTATTCGAGGATTAAGCCAAAAACGTGGTGGGTAACGTATGGAGCTCTGCCCAACGTAGTTCTGAGAATGAGGGGTCAGACCCTTTATATAGGCTGAGAAGCCCTAGAATCGTGATAGAATTAGGTGACTTGGTGGGCAAGTCACAGGAATCAGTTTTCTTGTTGAAGTAGGTGCCTCGGAGGCTAAGTCAAGCATGAGTAATATCCTTATTTAACTCTTACTGCTGAGCTAACTATTACCCCTAATATTAATTATGAAATTAATATTATAAACAGGGTTTGGGCCCATCTGGTGGGCCCCACGTTTTGACCATATCGGGTCTAATTAATGCCACATTAAATGTATCTTTAGGGCTTACTTTTAGCCCATATCAGTTATTAATATTAACATTCATGAAAACCCCGTAAAAAAATCATGAAAACGAAGTATTACTTTAGAGTTTGTGGTTTGTAGGCTTGTAGCATAAACTAACCATGCATGTTATGCGGTGCATCGAGTTTTGATATTCTCCATGCTTAGAAGGAAGTAATGGGCTGATGATAATAAATTATTTTAATTCAAGAGTTTTTATAATAAATTTTAGTTATATGTGTTGCCAATGAATTCGATTTCTCCTTTTATACAACTTCGATTCGAATGACACTTCTACATGAAATATGTTACCTATTGCCTATTGTACTTAAATAAATGAAATTTTAATTATTTATGTTTAAAATTGCAAAATTCTACCAAAATAAGAAAATCTTAGAGAGCCACATAAGCTCCCGTGTATCCTCCTTTATATTGATATACTAGTCGATAAAGCCGCGCTTCGCGGCGGTGTTATAATATTTTTTTAAAAAATTAATACAATTACATTATATTATAATATTAATATTAAATTTTAATAATTAAATTTCTTTTTCTAATGAATCGATTTCTTGTTAAACACGATTCTTTCGATTGAGCCGCTCTCTCGTTAAAATCGAAATCTCAACTTTAACATATATAATAAAGATTTATATAAAAAAATTATGATATCAATATCAAATTCTAATAGCTAATACAATCTTTTCTAGTGAACCGTCTTTCCGTTAAATATGTTTCGAGTCGCTCTTATTTGGAACCGAAATTCTAACTAATCATATAAAGAAAGTAAATTCTAATTTTTATATTCTTTAAACTTTCTATTATTTATAGAGTTTTAAAAATGATAATACATATTATATTTTTTGTATATTATAGATATTCATGTACTTATTTACAACTTCCGCAAGGGAATGTCTTTCTGTTATGTTAACATATAAAAATGAAAATTCGAAGACTTTTCGTTACGGGAATAATATTAAATTTATGAATATATTTTTCTAATGAAAGTATAATTAACTTGTATAAAAAAAATAAAATAAAGGATTTCTAGGAAAAAGATATATAGTTTTAAAAATCGTGTAAGACCGTCCTCGTATTCTACTTCTAATAAAACATTATATTTATGTATTCCTTATATATTCAAACATCTTTATACGGTCTTCTCTAATGAATCGCTTTCTCGTTAAACACGGTTATTACTATTTATTAGCTCCCTCGTTAAGACCAAAAACCTAACTTTTACATATATCACTTGTATGATAATGTTTATCCATAAAAATCAAATCCTAAAAATAAAATAAAATTTATAACATCAAAATGATATTTTAATAGCTAATACAATCTTTTATAGTGAGTCGTCTTTCCGTTAAACACGTTTCGAGCCGCTCTCGTTGATGTGTTAAATTATGTCTAACCGCAAGCGCACGGTGTCTATTGCTAGTACAAATGGCAAGCGGGTCGAATCCACAAGGAGACAGGTTCTACTAATTCATTTTCAGTTATCGCTAATTGTTTCAAGGGTCATACGAATATGTGAAATTATTAATTAACTAATTAAACTAAATTAACACTAATTAAACAGATGATAAACAAATTATTTAAAACCTAGGGCTATCAGGTCCACCATGCTTACACAATTTGCTCTTAAGCTAAATCAATCAATGTGATCCTATAACTAGAGTATGTTAATCTCTTTCAAGCATTAACACTCTCGAAACATTCAACACAATTAACCACTTTTAGTAATTCAATCAATCAGGTAATTAGAGTCAAGTTAATCTCTTTCAAGCATTAACGCTCTCAGAAATCCGATGATGTTTCCACAATCACCCTCAATTCCGCTAATTGTATGTAAGCCTCTAGTATTAAAATCTCTCGATCCATACCCCTATTTGCATATAATTAATCCATGATATTGGCCAATTACACAAATTAATGATTAAAACATATCAATCAGAATTAACCATAACCAATCAAACTACTATAAAAATCATGCCAATATTAGTGTAAACATGGCTTCCCTTTAAGCCCTAGAAATAACTACTCGCTAATAATTAAACAAGTAAAACAACTCAAAGAACAAAGAAGCATAATTAAACTAATAAAAATTGAGAAGAAATTCAGATAAGAAAACCTGCAATCATCAATCCTGTCACAAGAATGAAATTCATGGTCTCCTCTCCAAAACCCTAGCTCCTAAGAGTAGAAGCCTGTATGTATCCCCCTTCTCTAAATAATATATATCTATATTACATGTCTCCCCAATAAAAGTATTTTAATACTCTAAATAAATTACAAGTAGGATTCCTTAATTAAAATTCGTAACTATATTTACTCCTCTGTTTATGGGCTGTTATAGCTCGATTTTGCTTATTGGACCACCTCTGATTTTCCACAACCTTCGCGTGGACAGTAAGTGTTAGGTCGAATACACAATAAGCAATCAAATACTGTATGAGTAACTTAACAAGAACACACTGTTTAACAAAAAACTGTTTGGAATTAATAATTCCTCTCTCGGTGATGTAAATATCACAGAGAGCTGCTTAGGTTACAATCAAAAGATTTCTCAATGTTCGACTACCCTTCTAGGGTTAACCTAACTGTATTTATAGAACATACAGCTTCGTACAATCAGTAACTGATACTCCTAAAATCAAGCTATACAATTGATATCAATCACGATTGCTCCAGTCTTCCAAGTCAACTCAATCTCTTTGACAGCTTTTCAATCTTCAAAGATATTGCTTCCATATTTATCTTGAAATAATCTTCAAACACTGTTGACTCTTCAGACAATACCGCTACAGAGTTTAACAAACTCTGTTTGCGCTTCCAGTCAGTGTTTAACTAAACTCTGACTGCTTCCAGCTAAACTCTGTTTTCTGACTTTAGCTTCCAAACACTGTTTTCATCAATCATTTCTAACAATCTCCCCCAACTTGTCCATTAGCAAGAATGTACAAGTTTTACAGTAAATGATGATGTCAAAACAAATACAAAGTTTACAGTGTTTAACATACAAACAGAGTTTAAGCTATTACTTAACAAATTCTACATGAAATAAGAAAATTCTTACAGACTTTAATCTCTAATCTCTTGAAGATCAGGCACTGTTCTGAGATATTCTATAAGCAACCTTCTTTCAGCATTTTCAAGCTCTATCTGCATAGCTTCTTTGATTTCTCTCAACTGAGGATCATTCTCATCAGTTTGATAGATAGCAGCTCTAAGATCGTAGATTTTGTTTCTTCTCATCTCATTTCCCAACCTGATGTATTTCACTTCTTCAGATTTTACATTGAAATCCAGAACAGTAATTCCAAGATCTGTTTTCAGCTTTGTAGTCCCTTTCTCCATTTCTATCAGATTGCCATTCCAATCTCTGTATTTAGGAACATACTTGCTGTTGAATTTCATTTGCCTTCTTGCAAGATTTTGAATCATTCTTTGTTGAAGCACATTTGCCACTGACTGAGCTCTTTGATTTCTAACTCTGAAAATATACAGGACATATTCAAGTTCTTCAGCATATTTTAATTCGATATCCTTTTCAGAGACTTTAAATACTGTTCCATCAGCCATGAAATATAACAAGAAATCCTTTTCTAGACTCTTTTGATGTACAAGCTGTACTGACTCCAGTTTGTCTAAACTCTCTTGAGTGACATCACCTCCTGGAACAGACAGTGAAGAAGGATCTCTAGGACCAACATATTGTCTTTTATCTCTGTATGAGCCTATGCCTCCTTTGTTGTATCCAACTTTACCAGATAATGCTCTACCATCAGCAAAATCCATTGGAATTGTAGCTTCTAGTCTTGGATCATGAAGAACACCCTTTCCAAATGTTGATTTCAACTGAGAAGACAATAATGGTGTGGTCACAACTTGTGCAGCAACAGAGATTGTGTTTTCATTCTTCTGTACAACATGTGTATCAACAGAGGTTGTAACTATACTTTTCAGTTTTTGCTTAGCTTCTGCATCTGTTGATTTTCTGAATACTTGCATTCTTTGATCTGTACCAACTGGTTCTTTGATTTGAATACCTTTAAGAACAGGCTTTGCAGCTTTAGCAATTTTCACATTCTTCTTTCCTTTTTCAGACTTTAAAGCTTTCAGATGTTTTTCTTGTAAACTCTTCTCTTCAGCTTTAGCATCTTCTATGGTCACTCCTTCTGCATTCTCTTCCATGAAAAGCTTAACAGCTAACTCCTCATCAGTCTTTGGGTTTGATGTTAATTCCAAACTCTTGGTCTTTGAGGTACCTTGAGTTTCAGTGTTTGTTCCAACAGACTGTGATTTAAAAGATTTGCCAGATTTGCCAGATATCAGAGTTTGCCTTTCAGAGTTTAAAACCTTGCTTTTATCACTTGCCCCTCCATCTCCAGCATCATCCTTTTTAGTCAGGGTTTGAGAAACTTTGCATTTTGACTTAGTAACTCTCTCCCCCTTTTTGACATCATCAGGAATTAGTATTGATGTAATGAGCTCTAAAGAGTTTGCAATTGAATCCACTTTAGCAGATAAAGCAGTCTGATTTTCTTCAACCTTTCCTAGCCTGGCAAAGAGAGTGTCTTGAACTTTGGACAGCTGAACAGCTTTTATTTTGGACTCTCTTTCCATCTTCAACTCTCTTGACTGAATCTCAGTCTTCAAGGAAGCAATTTCTTGTTTAGTGTCAGCAAAATTTCCTTCCAGAGTCTTGACTTGGACCACAGTTGCCTTTAAACAGGATAAGATTTCTGGATTTGAAATTTGCTTTGCAGTTTGCTTAACAAACTCAGATGCTCTCCCTTTTGGAAAAATGCAATCTTGTTTATACCAATTTTCAGCAGACTTAGCAAGATGCTCTACTTCAATGGCATGTGATGGACAAGGCTGATCAAAAGATGTATGTTTATTATCTGTCTGTGCAGGTGCACTCACAAAAGAGTCAGAGTTTGCACTACTAGCAGATTCATCTTCAGCACTTGCATCCTTAGATTGATCATCTTTTAAAGAACCACTGTGCTTAGCAGTATCAGCCACAGTTTCTGCAATAACTTCTGCAACCTTTTCAATAATGACCTCATGTTGCACAGGCTCTGCAACAGAGTTTACCTTTGTAGCTTCATCACCTTTGTCTTGAATTGGAGAAGTTACTAACTCTGTGTGTGCAGGCTCATCAGCTACACCAGGAGTTTCAACATGAACAACAGGTGAGACAGGATCAAGAATTGATTCAGGAACATCATGTACTGGTGACAAACCATCTCTTTGATCCTCTTCTACAGGCATTTTATCCTCTGTAGGTATTTCAACAGTAACATTATCCTCTGCAGGCATTTCAACCTCTGCAGGTATTTGTACTTTGTCATCCACAATATTCTCTGCAGGCATGTCAACTTTTGCAGGTACTTCAACATTCACTGTATCCTCAACAGTAGGTGTTTGCTGTGAAACCACCTCTGGAGCTTCAACAACATTCTCTGCATCTGAATCAGAAAGAATTAGTCTCCTTTTCTTGATTGGCACAACAATCTCCTCTTCATCTTCACTTGAACTTTCTTTTGGTGGTGAAAGTGAAGGTCTGTTTGCATGTTGCTTCATTCTTCTAGTATAAACAGCTCCAGGTAATGTCTGTTTAGCCTTTGAATGTTTAGTGTTTTGGGCAGTGTGTTTCTTTCTCTTTGGCTTGGTTTTGGCTGGTTCAGTAGGTGCTGGCTCAGAGTGTAAGGTATCAGTGTTTAAAGCTTCAGTGTTTAATGGTTCAGTGTTTGAGGGTTCAGTGTTTGAGGGTGGAGAGTTTATTGGTGGAGAGTTTAAAGTTTCTGGTTGTGGTTGTTGAGATGTAGTAGGTACAGTAGTTGTGGGTGTTGGAGGTGTTGGTTCAGAGTTTATGGTTTCTGGTGGTTCAGGCATTTGTTGTGGTGATTGAGGGTCTTGTGGTTGATTCACATAGTTTTGTAAGGCTAAAGGCATAAACAACTCAGGTATCTGCTGTTTAGTGACATCTTTGTTTGTCAAATCAGTGAACATTCTCTTAGCAACTTGAAAAGGCTGAATTACATCAGCTTCATCAATTGGAATGTTAGGCACACATGCAGTAAATAGCAATTGACAAAAACGAGCAAAATAAACAGTAGTAGACTCAGACAATCGCTCTCCCAAGTTCATTAGTACTAGTCTACCAAAATCGAAGTTACCTCCATATAGTAGAGCATGACCAATTTGGAGAGTATCCAGAGGTAGTGCATCCCAGTTTGTTGTCTTCTTTCCAAAAGCCCTTGTTATACAATCAAAGAAGAAACTCCATTCCTTTCTCAAACTTGGCCGTCTCAAAGACCCTATCTTGTTCAAGTTTCCTGCACATCCAATTTGTTCCAACATTGTCCTCAACCGATCATGACCAACAACACTGTAAGAAGTGTGTGTCTCAAAGTCCAAAGCATCCCTGACAGTGGTTGGAGTAATGATATACTCTGATTCTTCATGAGTGAAAATGATTGTTGGAGTGCCAGCCTCTCCTCCATCATCATATTCAGAGTTTGTCCAGAAAGTAGCAATCTGTGAAGCAGATAATGTTGGTGGTGCAGTTAGAGTCGTCCCTATCTCAGAATCGTTCAAGAAGTTTTGGAACAAGTGAAACGCCTGTGGAGCATTTTCATTATCCAATGGTGCTGCATAGTTACTAGGGAGAAAAACTAACCCTGCTGCATCAAACGCTTTAGTTTCCATTAGTAACAAGATACGAAGATATTCAGAGAAAAGATTTGAATGCACTGTAAGTGTTTATCAAAAAGTGAAGGAGAGAATAAGAGAAGTGTGAAAATGAATAAGTATGTAAGTAACTGTGAGTGGGTGAATGTGAATCGATATGGAGTGAGAGACTAAAGACGATTAGAGTAAAATTAAAACTCAATCGTTTATTTAGTAAAAACGCGCAACTGTTGTAGAGTAGTGTGTGAGTGGGACACAATCATGGGACACGTGTCAAACAGCCAATGGATCACTTAATAATTACCGCTGTTATTCCTATAATCACGACACTTAGACACATTAACACTAATTAACAGTTGTCAACTACCCCAATTACTCCAAAATAGTCAAATCATCTCAATAAGACTTTACCTCAGAGTACTTAACACAACTCAACAGTGTTTATCAATTTTCCAACTTTATCACTAAAATCCTTTCAAAAATTGCACAGTTGTGAATATGAGTGTGTGTAAAGCAGAGTTTACTGAAATCAATTTTTAGAGCATCTAATATTTCATAAAATCCATAACAAACAGTTAATAAACACTGAATGCACAAACTCTCATATTAAACACTGATTGTTTGATGAATGCTAAACTCTGTAGTTACTGTTATACAGAAATCTGAAAACTTCCATTCCCTTTGATGTCCATGATTATCCAAGTAAGCACACAGTCTTTAAAGACAAAAATATCAAGAGATAGAAATCAGAGTTTCATTCAGTGAATAACAGTCATGAACTGTATAACCTCACAAACTCTCAAAGCACACAAGTGTTTAGGTGATGTGTTTACACTCACATTCAATCAGAAATAGCAGAGTCTACCATATGCTTGAATGTCCACCAATTCTACACTACTTTGAGTACATGTATTCACAAATCAAAAGGACTTTATTCAGGGTTTAAATGGAGTAAGATCAAACAGATGAAAAGAGATATTTTTATTCAAGAGTGACTTCAAGCTGTGCATCTTAAGAGAACAAAGTGTTCAGTCACAGTATATATTTGTACAAGATCAGTATATATGCTTTTTTTTTTTTTTTTTTTTTAATCTTTTTTTTCATTTTTTTTATTTAGCATATATACTGAGTAAACTTTTTCTTTTCTTGAGAAACACTCATCTGTTTGAGAGAAAAAAAAAATATTTAACTGCTCTTAATACTTCAGAGTATAAGAAAAATGAGCAGTTAATAAGGCTCAAAGGGGTTTACTAAGGATGGAATTTATGAACAGTGTTTATACAGTGTTTGTACAATGTTCAAAAGAGTTTCGAACAGTGTTTGAAAGAATGGTAAATCCTATTGCCTTTATCATTTTCATGCACACACATATCCTGTAGTCTCAAAATGGTTTAATACAAGTTCTAGAGAAACATACTACCTGATGAATATCACACAACAATAAATACTGATTGATAGAAAGTGTATCAATCACTGATTTGGCTCAAACTCTCACAGGGTGTAAACATGAGTCTGAACTCACCAAACTAATCACTGACACATCTCAAGTTTTATGATTTTCACAAGTACAAACAAGGAATCATCATGAACCATACCTTTGGAAACAGAATGTCACTGATCAGAGTTTAGAGTTCATCAATAACCAAAATTATTTATGAGTGGCCATGCACACAATATTCATAGACTCAGAGTTTAGGACTGAATAAACTAAGAGATGCTATAAATATGAAACAGTATCATGCTGTGTTGATTTACTGCACAAAGTCTGATTAGATTACAGTGACTCAGAAAGAATCATGATTTAATTACTGTGAATCATGCTTCATACATATTTCTTCATTGGTATTTTCATTCAGACAATAATCAATTCTGAATTCACTGAGTGTATCTAACATGTTAACAGTATTTAACAGACAGACATGCTGACAGAGTTTAAAAAGATTTAAACATTAGCATGCAGAACAGAGTTTAATACTAAGGTTCACATAGCACTTAACAATTAACAGAAAACATGAGCAATAAGTTTTTGAGTCTAACCAACATCTCTAGTCAAAACTAGAGACCATTCCTAGTTCATTGACCAGTCTTGTAAATGTAGCTTCACTCAATGGCTTGGTGAAGATATCTGCAAGTTGTTGTTATGTAGACACAAAGTGAAGCTCAATGTTCCCTTCCTCTACATGCTCTCTGATGAAGTGATACCTTATGCTGATGTGCTTTGTCATTGAATGTTGCACTGGATTACCTGTCATTGCAATAGCACTTTGATTATCACAGTAAATAGGTATCTTGGAATACCTTAATCCATAATCCAGCAGTTGATTCTTCATCCATAAAATCTGTGCACAACAGCTACCAGCAGCAATATACTCTGCTTCAGCTGTAGATGTAGATATTGACTTCTGTTTCTTGCTATACCAGGAAACAAGTCTGTCACCCAGAAATTGACAACTTCCACTGGTGCTTTTTCTGTCTATCTTACATCCAGCAAAGTCTGCATCAGAGTAACCAAGAAGTTTAAACTCTGATTCCCTTGGATACCACAGCCCCAAAGTTATAGTGCCCTTCAGGTACTTGAATATTCTCTTTACTGCTGTTAAATGTGGTTCTCTTGGATCAGCCTGGAACCTTGCACACAAGCAAGTTGCATACATGATATCAGGTCTGCTAGCTGTCAAATAGAGCAAAGAACCAATCATTCCTCTGTAGCTTGTCATATCTACTGATGACCCTGCATCTTTGTCCAATTTTGTTGCAGTTGCCATGGGAGTTGTTGCAGATGAACAGTCAAGCATACCAAATTTCTTGAGAAGGTTTCTGGTATATTTTGCTTGATTTATAAAAATTCCATCATCTGTTTGCTTCACCTGTAGGCCTAGAAAATAACTAAGCTCTCCCATCATACTCATTTGATATCTTGACTGCATGAGTTTGGCAAACTTCTTACAGAGTTTATCATTAGTAGACCCAAAAATGATGTCATCCACATATATCTGAACTAAAAGCAAGTCACTACCATTTTGGAAATAAAACAGAGTTTTGTCAATAGTACCTCTGTGAAATCCACTTTCTAGTAGAAATTTGGCAAGGGTTTCATACCATGCCCTTGGTGCCTGCTTAAGTCCATAGAGTGCCTTGTCTAACCTGTAGACATAATCTGGATATTTTGGATCTACAAACCCTGGTGGTTGTTCCACAAACACTTCTTCTTCAAGTTTTCCATTCAAAAATGCACTTTTTACATCCATCTGAAACACTTTGAATTTCATGTGAGAAGCATATGCTAGAAAAATTCTGATTGCCTCCAATCTAGCCACTGGAGCAAATGTTTCATCATAGTCAATTCCTTCCTGTTGTGAGTAGCCTTTTGCAACCAGTCTTGCCTTGTTCCTTGTGATAACACCCTCACTGTCAGTTTTATTCCTGAAAACCCATTTAGTACCAACAATGGATCTATTCTTGGGCCTTGGTACAAGTGTCCACACTTCATTTCTTTCAAATTCATTTAGCTCTT
Organism: Kitagawia praeruptora; assembly: GCA_037693485.1. Classification (NCBI taxonomy): domain Eukaryota; kingdom Viridiplantae; phylum Streptophyta; class Magnoliopsida; order Apiales; family Apiaceae; genus Kitagawia; species Kitagawia praeruptora. The sequence continues at coordinate 120,089,532 of CM075350.1, forward strand.
CTTGCATTGCTGTTATCCAGTCAGCATCTTTAAGAGCTTCTTCCACTTTCTTTGGCTCAGATTGTGACAAGAATGCATGAAATAAACATTCATTTGTTGTTGCACTTCTTGTCCTTACTTTTGCATCTGGATCACCAATAATCAAATCAGGTGTGTGAGATTTAGTCCATTTTCTTGCAGAAGGCAGATTGCTTCTGTCATCATGTGATCCTCCCCCTTGATCCATGCTCTCCTGATTTTCTTGATGTCTTTCTTCATTTTCAGATGCTCCCCCTGAATGTGACTGCTCAGAATTTGAATGATCAGAGTTTGAATCAACAGTGTTTGATTCAGAGTTATCATTTGAGTCACTATCAGTGTTTGACTTATCACTTTGATATGATTCTTCATGCTCCCCCTCAACTGGTTCTTCCCTTGTTTCTGATTGAAGAGTTTCTTCAGTATTTACCAGTAGAGGTTCAGAGTTTAGATCAACAGAGTTTGACACATCAGTCTGATCAGAGTTTACTTTTTCAGAGAATAAATATTCATTTTCAAAATGCAGTTGATCATGTTCATCTACATCTTCAAGTCCAGTTATCTTCTTGTCATCAAATGACACATGAATTGATTCCATGATCATTCTGGTTCTCAGATTATAAACTCTGAATGCCTTAGTTGACAGTGGATAGCCAACAAAAATACCTTCATCTGCCTTTAGGTCAAACTTGGTCAACTGTTCAGGATGAGTCTTCAACACAAAGCACTTGCATCCAAAAATATGAAAATATTTTAGATTTGGCTTTTTCTTCTTCACCATTTCATATGGTGTTTTACCATGCTTGTTGATCAGTGTTGCATTTTGAGTAAAACAAGCAGTTTGAACTGCTTCTGCCCAAAAATATGTTGGCAACTTTGCTTCATCTAGCATGGTTCTGGCAGCTTCTATCAAGGTTCTGTTCTTCCTCTCCACTACACCATTTTGTTGTGGAGTACCAGGTGCAGAAAACTCTTGTTTCATCCCTTTACTCTTGCAAAATTCTTCCATAGATGAATTCCTGAATTCAGTTCCATTGTCACTTCTGATTATCTTCACTTGATTCTCTGACCCTTTTTCCAGTTGTAATATATGTTCTGTCAGTGTTAATGCAGTTTCATCCTTCTTTGCAAGAAAATATACCCATGTGAACCTGGTATATTCATCAACAATGACTAGAGCATATTTCTTCTTTCCAAGAGACATTACATTCACTGGACCAAAAAGATCAACATGTAGTAGATGATAAGGATCAACAATTGAAGACTCAGATTTGCTTTTGAAAGATGTTTTTCTCTGTTTGGCCTTTTGACAAGAATCACACAGTCCTTCTACATTCAACAAGGACTTTGGTAGACCTCTTACAAGATCATTCTTGATTAGCTCATTGATGTTGTTCAGATTCAAATGAGAGAGTTTCTTGTGCCATTTCCAACTCTCTTCACTGGACATCCTTGTAGACAGACACACTGCTTTGCCATCAGTGTTTGTTGACAATTTGATTTCATAGATGTTATTGTGTCTGTTTCCAACTAGAGCAACTTTCCCTGTAGATTTACTGATCACTTGACAATATTCAGGCTGAAAATCTACATGATATCCTCTGTCACAGATTTGACTCACAGATAGCAAATCATGCTTGAGTCCTGGAACAAGAGCTACATTTGTGATGATGACATTTCCAAGATTAATATTGCCATATCCCAGTGTATGTCCTATGTTGCCATCTCCATAGGAAACTTCTGGGCCAGCCTTCTCCTCAAACTCTGATAGCAGGGCTTTATTTCCTGTCATGTGTCCTGAACATCCACTGTCCACAACTAGGGTACTAACCCTGGTGCCCTGCAATCACAAACAATCACTGATTATTAGTTTTAAGGATCCAGACTTGCTTGGATCCTTTGGCTTTCTTAAATCTGTTAGCTTTTGCAGCGGAATTCATATTAACAGAGTTTAAGCTAACTTTTTCAGAGTTTACATTTGCAGAGTTTACTTTAACCCATTTCAAATTTGGCTTGGGTTCATAGTAATTATAGTAAATAGCATGATAATCTCTGCAAGTGTAAATAGAATGCCAAGTACTTCCACAGTGTTTGCATAAAGTCTGTGGTCTAGTTCTCACATAATCACTCTTTACTGCAGTTTTAGAGGGCAAAGAATTAATGTTCTTATTCTTATTGCAGAAACTAGCAAGATGATTAGTGCTATCACAATTAAAGCATGTTTTTCTAGGAGCTAATGAAGCAAGCATTGGCTTAATTCCTGAAGTTATGCCTACTTTTCCATTTTTGTTTTTCTTAGGCAATCTCTGTTTGTTGACAGATTTTATCTCCTTAAGCTTATGCTTGAGTTGTTTATCTGTCATTAAACCAATGTTAGCCTCTTTAACAAAAGTTTTAGCATATGACTCTCTAACAGCCTTTTTCTGTGCTTCAGTCTTAGGTCCACCTGTTCCCATGACATTACCCTCAGATGAACAATGTGGTCTAACTTTTACCTTATTTTCAAATCTAAGTTCATCTCCTACAGAGTAACCTAGACCTACTGTGTCTGACTGAAACACTTCTTGAGTGTCTTTACCAGAGTGTGTCCAAGTTTTAATGATGTGTTTAGTATCCTCCAATTCAGATTCTAGTTGCTTATACTTACCTAGCAACTCCTGTTCAATAAACACTGCATCATCTCTCTCTTTTTGAATTTTATTCATGTTCTCTAGCTGTTCCTCAACAAGTTTATTTCTTTCTTTGAGTTGAGAACACTCAGACTTTATCCTCTCATTTTCTAAGGTCTGATCTCTATAACTGATATGCAATGCTTTAAGATAAATTCTTAATTCAGTTATATTATCAGTGTTATAAGCATAAGTGGTTGGAGGTACCTTGAGATCATCATTTTCAGTCTGAGTAGTAGCCATGAGAGCATAGTTGACTTCCTCATCTGAATCTGAAGTGTCTGCCCAATCTCTGCCTTTGGTGTAGAGTGCCTTTTCAGTTTTACCCTTCTTGCACTCTGGAGCATAGTGTCCCATCTCCTTACACTTGTAGCATTGAATCTCAGACTTATCTTTCTTTCCAGATTTGAAGTCCTTTCCTTCAGCTTTCTTGAAATTCTTCTTGTCAGACTTTGAGTAGTCCCTTGAGAATCTCTTTCCCTTCTTGAAGTTCTTGTAACCCATCTTCTTGAAGGTCTTTACCATCAATGCAGCCATTTGCATCATCTCTTCATCATCTTCAGAATCAGATGAACCATCTGTGTTTGAGTCAACATCAGTGTTTGATGACTCATTCTCTGAATAGATGACTAAGGCTTTCCCTTTTGCCTTTCTCCTTGATGCCTCCTTCTTTGATGGTTTCTCCTCAACCTTGAGTGCAACAGATTTTGACTTTCTACTTATTCTTTTGTTTCTCTGCTCCAATTCCAATTCATGGGTTTTGAGCAGCCCATAAATTTCATCAATCTCTGTTTCACCAAGTTCATAATTATCTCTAATAGTGGTTGTTTTCACATCCCACTTTTCAGGTAGAGAAAGAAGAAACTTGAGATTTGAGTCTTCTAAATCATATTCTTTGTTAACCAATGACAAATCATTGAGCAGTTTACAGAATCTGTCAAATGTTTCTGTCATGGTTTCATCAGACTTTGCCTCAAAGTGCTCATACTCCTGAGTGAGTATGTTTCTTCTGTTTTTCTTGATTGCAGGAGTTCCTTGACACCTAACTTCAAGTGCATCCCATATTTCCTTTGCAGTTGTGCAATTAATCACTTTATTAGACATAACATTGTCTAATGCACTGTGAAGTAAATGTCTCACTTTTGCATCCTTTGCAATAGATGAAAGATCCTCAGCAGTTAGATCTTTCTTTTCCTTTGGAATGACCTTTGATTCCTCACCAGCAGCAGCAGCAGATAATTTTGTTGGTTTGTGAGGACCTTCATAAATTCTATCAAGGTATTCTGGATCTGTAGCCTCCAGAAACATGGTCATTTTCACCTTCCAAATTGCATACTCTGATGGCCTAAGTATAGGAACCCTGATTGTCTCATACCTACTAACAGTAGTAGGAGCTTTCTCATTTGGTGGAGGTATCTCTGCCATTGATTACTATTGTGTTTGGATCTTTAACTGTAATAAAATAACAGATTAGGCTCTGATACCACTTGTTAGGTCGAATACACAATAAGCAATCAAATACTGTATGAGTAACTTAACAAGAACACACTGTTTAACAAAAAACTGTTTGGAATTAATAATTCCTCTCTCGGTGATGTAAATATCACAGAGAGCTGCTTAGGTTACAATCAAAAGATTTCTCAATGTTCGACTACCCTTCTAGGGTTAACCTAACTGTATTTATAGAACATACAGCTTCGTACAATCAGTAACTGATACTCCTAAAATCAAGCTATACAATTGATATCAATCACGATTGCTCCAGTCTTCCAAGTCAACTCAATCTCTTTGACAGCTTTTCAATCTTCAAAGATATTGCTTCCATATTTATCTTGAAATAATCTTCAAACACTGTTGACTCTTCAGACAATACCGCTACAGAGTTTAACAAACTCTGTTTGCACTTCCAGTCAGTGTTTAACTAAACTCTGACTGCTTCCAGCTAAACTCTGTTTTCTGACTTTAGCTTCCAAACACTGTTTTCATCAATCATTTCTAACAGTAAGATCGTCAAATTCTGACTTCTGGAACTCAAGATACGGCCCAAACAGTGTTAGACAGCCCGTGTAGCCCAATAATACGAATTTTCTCCTATTTTATCTCCAAAATAGCTCTTTTTGCTCCAAATCCTTCCAAGTCATGAATTCTTTATTTCCTACAATAAAACAATCAAATCTATTAAATAAAAATCCAAATCAATGCAAAACACAATAAATATGAGAATAAAATCATCTAGAATATATATAAAAATATACTCTATCACTCGTTTGGGTAGAAATTCCAAATTCATTGCATATTATTAATGATACTTATCTTACACAACAACTTTTTTCCTTAAAATTTAAACCTAAAAAATAGAGTAAATTCCAATTTATACTTTATCTAGACTTTCTAAAATTTATAGAGTTTTAGAAAATGAAAACACATCTTATTTTTTCTTTATATTATAGATACTCCTATTTTTATTTAGGATTCCTGCATGAGAATGTTCTTTTATAATGTTAACACATCAATTCTTTTCTTTTAAATACGATGACTTTTTATATGATAATAGTATTGGATTTATGAATAAATTTTCCTAAAAGAAGTATAATTAACTTAATTAAAAAATATATAATTTAAGAAGATCTTACTTTCTATAAAATATTTAGTTATATGGATGCTCTATATATTTAAACACATATTCTACTTCTAATAGAACTTTTATTTATATATTTTTCTATAAATTCGAACACTTATTCTCAATAAATTCGAACTCCTATTCTACTTCCAATAGAACTTTTAATCTTATGCTTTATAAATACTTATTATACTTCGAGAGAATTACCAAAATGCCTATTTTTCCTAAGTTTTTGCCCAAAATATTGATTTTGAAAAAAATGGCCCGAAATACCGACGGGATACGGAGTTTCGGCCTCCGTATTACCCTAATACGGTACACCGTATACCGTATTATGCATGATACGGAACGCGGTCTTCCGTGTTATGCATGATACGGTACACGATGTTCCGTGTTAGGTGGGTGCGCAGCACTGTCACGGAGGAACATCATCCACCGTATCATGCATAACACGGAAGACGGAGCTCCGTATCATGCCCTATCACGGAGGATGCTTCTCCGCATCACATCCCCTATCATGGTACACGATGTACTGTGTCTCGTCAGTAAAAAGGGCCATCCAGTTTGCCAGTTGATTATTTTGGGCCATCACCCCTTATACTTCCGAGACAAACTTTTATTTATATGTTTTTTCTATAAATTTGAACTCTTATCTCTATAAATTCGAACTCCTATTCTACTTTCAATAGAACTTTTAATCATATGCTTTATAAATACTTATTCTACTTCCAATAAAATTTCTAATCATATTTCTTCCTTTAAATTCGAATTCTTCTCCTCTATAAATTCGAACACCTATTCAACTTCTAATATTTTAAATGATATTTTTATATTTATTAGTGTTTAAAATTCTAAAGTTCTAGAAAATTAGAAAAATAGATTGAGACCTTAGAGCGCCATAAGCTCCCGCGTATCCTCCTTTATATATTGATATATATTGATATATTTTTTCTATAGATTCGAACTCTTATTCCCTATAAATTTGAACTCCTATTCTACTTCCAATAGAACTTTTAATCATATGCTTTATAAATACTTATTCTACTTCCAATAGAAACTTTTATTTATATGTTTTTTCTAATAAATTTAGACTCTTATTCTCTATAAATTCGAACTCCTGTTCTACTTTCAATAGAAATTTTAATCATATGCTTTATAAATACTTATTCTATTTCAAATAGAATTTCTAATCATACGTCTTCATATAAATTCGAACTCTTCTCCTCTATAAATTCGAACACCTATTCTACTTCTAATATGTTAAAAGATATTTTTATATTTATAAGTGTTTAAAATTCTAAAATTCTAGAAAATTAGAAAAATAGATCGAGACGATCTTAGAGCGTCACCTAAACTCCCGCGTATCCTCCTTTATATATATATATATATATTGAAGTCGAAATATTGAAAATTTTAAACGGTTTGATTTTCGATCCTTCGTTTTATGTAATAATAATATAAAATAAAAATAATAACAAATTCTCTTCTTATCCGTAATGCATACCTTTTTATAATTCTTATCTTCACCATGATTCATATTTTTTTATATATTTCCTGGCTTTTATATGTTAAATACAATTCTCTCCTCACTCATAATTCATACTTTTTCATAATTGTCATTTTCTCCATAATTCATATCTTTTAAAATGTGATAATTATATAATTACTCTTTACTCCTTACTCATAATTCATATTTTTTTAATAATTATTACCTTCTACATAATTCATATATTTTTATAATTCTTTTATTATATAAAAGATAAATAAAAAGTAAGAATTATAAAATATAAGAATAATATATTTGATTTGGTTTTTGGTTTTCAATAAGTCATTTTTTTAATTAAATAAAATATTATTATTGTGATTAGTACTAATTAACTAATTACTTTTTTCAGTTAAAACACGTTATTTTTTTTATGTATTCTAACCAAAATTCCTCCTCTTTTGACAACACCAAAATATAACTTCACAATCATTTATTGACATGTTTGCCCTTGATTGGCTTTTAATATATAAATATAATTTCACAATCATTTTTTGACATTTTTGCCCTTGGCTTTTAATACTCCCTCCGTCCCACAATAGTAGTCTCTTTTGAGAGAATTTTTTTCCCATAATACATGTCCATTTCCAATTTTCAATGTAAATTGTGATCATTTTTCCTAAACTACCCTTTTTGAAAATTGTATAGCAATTAATGAGGAATGACCAAGAGTATGAAATAGCTCATATTTTTAAAAGTCAATGCATTTATAATGGGCATAAGAGGAAATGTATTATTTAATTAATGTTTTCTTAAGATGCGTAATTTTTTCAAAAGAAACTTGTATTATGGGACGGAGGGAGTATATAGTAATAGATTATTTTAATACATCATCATGATTACCAAAGCATTGCTTAGGGAAAAAAGAGAGGCCAGAGCATTATTAACCTTGCAACAACATACTAATCAAATACTCCCTCCATCCCAAAAAATTTTTCCCATTCATCATTATCACGTTTGCCAATGTACATTTTTTATTGTTAATATCTTGAATTTCGTATTAGTCGTAAATATAAAAACTTCATTGTATTAAAGTACTCATAAATACGAATCTAACAAGATCATTCATGACTATATTTGGTCTTATAGATAATGTGTAAATTAGTAGTCAATAGCTTAGAATGAACATTACCAAAAGTCCAAACGGGAAAATCATTCTGAGACAAAGGGAGTATATATTACCAAACACTTAATTTAATATAGGGTATCCTATGTTGGAAAATGCTAGGTACCCCAAATTGGTACCCAAATTTTTTCCCAAATTACACGTGTCATTATCTGAATGGTTATAATTACAATGGGCCCGCCAGGGCCATAAATATCTCACCAATTAAAATCCTTCATAAATCCAATTCATCAATGCCACATCATTTAGGAACTTTTTTTGGATACCAATTTGGGATACCTAGCATCAGTGACGGAGCCAGAGCCAAATTCCAGGGGGGTCCAAAAATTTCTGAAAATTCAAATCGCGCGAAGCGCGGATTTTTTTTCCACTAAATCATGCAAAAAATGAAAAATTTTCACTAAATCATGCAAAAAAATGGATATTTTCCACTAAATCATACAAACATGGATATAAAAGAAGACAAATAGACCATCTAGGAGGGGTCAAGAACAAGTAACTGATAGAATATATATAATTTTTTCAAAATTTTTTTTTTTTTTTTTTTTAAATCCCACAACCTAGGAGGGCCCCCCTCCGCGGCTAGCATTACTCCTCCTATGTTATATGTGCGTGAAGGTAGTCATGATGTAACAACTGATTCTAGAGTCACGTTAACCAATAGCTTACTTGGAAAGAGCAAAATACTCACTGACCATATACGGAGTAATTTTTATCCTAAAACACTCTTCAAACAAAAGTTACGAACATCAGTGTAATATATGAAAAGAAAAAATTTATAAGTTCCAAATTCTGAGACGGTGCATTTTTTATGCCTTTGTTTGTGCGATTATCTGCTGAGTTGGCTTGTTGGCTTAAACGAGAAATTCTAGGATCATTATCAGTTCCAAAGTTCACTATTTCCAAATTGATCACACATGATTTTTTTAGTGTTAAATCAATTTATGCTGTCATGAAATCCCTAATATGAGAAATTTATAATAAACAATATGTATTCTTTTAGGGTCCTGCAACATTAGCAATATGAAGCAAGAAGCAGCCAATAAGTCAATAAACAAATATATTTCAATTTACAAAGTAGAAAGAGTAAACACCAATATTACTTATTGCTATAAGTTTAAGGAAAATGATATTAGATTTTAATACATCTTTACTTTGTAATAAAAAAAATCTATTTCAAAACAGAGTCTTTTGTGAATGCACAATAAGTACACTGCATTAAAATGAGTTATTATAGTCCATATATAACAAACTTAAAGTAAGAGTGGATCAAGTAGCAGCAGTTAGTACATTTGGTTCACTTTGATGCAGCGTCCTACATAATCAAGTTTTTATACCACACATGGCCAATGACCTGAACTTCAGTTTTTAAATGAGCACGGGACCGAGTTTATAGTGACAATGTCATTTCATAAATTGAAGTCAAAATTCCAAAACCCCTGCATATATCTTAGTAAAGGTTACTTTCGACTACATCGAGTACCACGACTAAGAACCTGATAATTTCATAGGGTGGAGTAATGCCTCACTCTTTTTTGGAAGGTCTGCAAATGTCCAGTATTTAAAATCAAAACATCTTCCGATTCATGAAACCTCCATGAAAAACTACTCACTTTTAGCAATTCCAACATATAACTCATATCCAACCTTTAAGCCATGTTTAAATTTGGAACTTACACAAGGATTGCAATAAATTAATGTTAAACGTCCCACTACAACAAGTTAAGCTTGTAGAAGGGGGTTGAATACAAACTTAGGGTTTTTGAAACTTCTCTTAATTTAACAAGTTTAAAGAACAAAGAACAATCAAAGTGAAACTGAAAGTAAAGTGCTCAACAATATTAAAAATTCAGGTGGTTTGTTTGATCCACCTGAGGTATATATATTGAAGAACTTCTCTAGGCATAAAATACCCAGCTGCAAATCAGTTACAATGAAAATACTCTCAAGATGTTTTCTCTCAGCACAAGTGTATTCTCACGTACTCTCATGTAACTGCTACTACTTGCTTTTATATTGCAAGCATACAAAACTAGACTATTACAATAAAATATTCCTTTGATGTAGAATATCATAGTTTTGTCTTCTTCATTCCTCCTTCACGTGATGTTGCAAATATGGAACTCTTTGTCTTCGACAGATTACATTTTTCAAAGCTCCATATTGCTTGTATGATCTTCTTCGAGATTACCATTTATGGCTTCCATGTACTTGTTAGAAAATGTGGGTTTTTAGACCCACATTGTCGAGTCATTTTGAGCTCCAATTTGAGTGTGCCTTGTGTGCGTGTTTGCAACAAGTGGTGCTTGGAGAGTGTTCTCCTCCACTAGGGCTTTCCAACGCATATTTAAACATTCAAAACGACTAAGGGATGGATGAGTTATGATTACTCAAAGTTGGTCCCTTAAGAGTGGAAATTTTGTTGTAGAACATGAAGTCCCACATTGATAAGGAAAAGGGGTGTCTTTTGCTTTATATAGTATAACACAAGTGGAGTGTTTACTTGTGTTGGTTGAGTGTTGCTCCATCTCCTACGTGCGCGCAGGGGGTGCAAATCATGGGATTTGCAAGCCTACCCAGACTAGTTTTGCTAATTAATAAAGGAAATTCGAAATCACATCCTCTTCTCAAACAGTCTCTTCTTCCCTTCGGTGATATTCTTGCTCGGTTCAAACTCGCTGAGAGTGACGCTCCTATAGCTTCACTGCAATCCGTTTTATCCTGGGAGGTGTTTTGCTTACACATACGGTGAGGGCAAATACGCTTTAAGGAGACAGTCACGCACTGGACTCGGGTTTTACGTTCTTATCTCCTTTTTATTCGTTTTTCTTATTCTGTTATTCACACACACGATATACTGTTTTTGTACTAATTTTCACAGATTGTCCAACAGTACTTTAGAGTCTTCTACCAACCCATGTGATCTGTTAGAAACTGTGTTGTCGCTTTCAAGTGGCAGACACTGATCCGTTGATAGCTACATTGCATATTCCGTTGATAGCTTTCAAGCAGATCCGTTGATAGGTGTGTTGCTTGTTCCGTTGATAGACTTGCATTGAAGTTCCGTTGATAGCATCTTCAGTTGTGTAGAATTACAATGACTCAAGTATTTACAATTTTCAAACCTATTCTACACATCCGTTGATCACAATCAAACCTAATACAATCTATCAACTTCTCTTTTATTTTACTCTAAGTACTATGCTACAAAACCAGATCCGTTGATCGGTTACCTGATCAACGGAACTATCAAGTTCATGATCAGTTGATGAGTTACAATAATCACTACCTGTTTTATGCTAAGTGTTTTTGACATTATCATCAAGTACAACATATTCCTAACAATCTCCCCCTATTTATGACTGTTGAACTTACAGCCATAAATCTGAGTCCCTTGATGATAACAAAACACTTATGAACAAATTACAAATATGAATGCATAAAACAAATGTAATGCTTCAGTTAAAACTTTTGAACAGGAAGGTTTAGAAAATTTACATTGCATAGAGAGATGCTCCTCTAGACTGAGCAAAATCATTTTATATCTCTTTTTCCTCGAGCAATGTTCCTTTCAATTTGATCTTGGAGTATCCTGTAGAAATCAGCCTCTTCTCCAACTTGAGAGCTCAACTTTGATTGCAGACCTCAAAGAAGTGTTGTCAGCAATTTTCAGTTGATCCTTGACCCTGAAGAAGGTTCTGACACCTTGTTTGTCTCTAAACTCCATTAACAAATGAGGTTGTGTATGCATAGTTTTGCTAGTATAAGGAATTTTAAGTGACCTATGCAATTCTCCCCACCATGACCTCAACTCATTTATCTTGTTCCGCACCATGTCCTTGATTCCTTCAGTGTAGCCTGTAGCCTTCATCTTTGAAAAAATACCAATCAGGACTCTGAAGTTTTCTTTAAGAACCAATTCCAAAGGATATGACACTGATGGTCTTCCACATGAGTGAGTGTATCAAAATACCAGTCTTTCAGGTAGCTTAAAGGTAGATCTAAAAGCCTTAACTTCCTCAAAGTCTTCAGGATGAAGGTCTAGGGCTGAAGGTTCCTCAGTTCTCATAATGTACATGTAATCATCTCTGTTTTCTATCTCCTTTACAGGTTTTGACACATATGCCCCTTTAATTGATCTGGACACATGAGCTCCACCTCTTTTAGACTTAGGCATCACATCCCTCAAAAACTCAGGTACTGCTATACTATCAAAATCAATGGGCTCCTCCTTGGGTTGAATGGGTTCATCCCACATATTCCTAGTTGGATTCACTATCCTGATTGTTGGTTTATCAATTTGAGAGGTGCTTGACACTTTGGGTTGCTCTCTTCTAGCATTATCTGCATTCTCCATTAGCTCTTCTTTTACTGCCAACATGTGGTCAGTTTCTTGATTAAAGGGTCTCCTTGCAGTTTCTTTTTGTTTCCTTCCCTTAGATGTCCTCACTTTCTTCCTTAACCTTCTCTTCTTTGGCTTCTCTAAATCAACATCTTCTTCATTCCATTTTTCTTTTAGCTGTTTAGAAAGCAAGCCATATGCTTCAATTAGAGCTTGTCTAGCTCTATCTTCACCATCATATGACTGTTGCGACTCCTTTACAAATGAAACATCACAGTCATTTCCATCTGCTACTCCACTCCCCTTCATCTGCATCTCCTCCATTTTAGCTTCCACAAAGTCAGGGTGACCAAGTGGAACTAGAATCTCAATATTGTTTTTGAAAATTTCTGCCACATACAATTTACCCCTCCCTTTGGTCTTTGCATCCTTTAATGTTTTGAAAAACAATTTGCTTTCATTGTCAGGGATTGGTTGAGGGTAAAACTTAGGTTTATCCCTCCCCTTATGGCTTTTAAATCCTCCATCATCTTGAATTATTGCAGAAGCTTTGAATTCTTTTGAGAAACTGTCTTCACCACTAAGCTTTTTTGTCATTACTATTTCAGACACTTCAATTCTTCTTATCTGTGTCCTTTGCCTTAGTAAAGTTTGTAGAACATCAGAAGATTACCTTAGTCTATTGGCAATTGTGTCTTCAGCTTCCTTTGATGGATTAGCATGAACCAGTTTCGTTGATGGACTAGTTCCATTGACAGACACACCAACTTCTGTTGATGGCAAAGTTGTAGTAGTTGAGACCAGTTCCGTTGATGGAGTTTCAGAAACTTGCAGATTTATTGGAGTTGAAGTTGTTGGAATTTCTACTCCTTCAGAAGATATTACATCACTCTCCCCCTTTTTGTTAGCATCAAGGGTTTGAGATGGTGCAAAAACTTGGAGTAGCTGCTTTAAAAGATTGATTTGCTCACCTTGATTAGCAATTGTTAGGCAGAATGTGTACACCTATATGTAACATAGAGATATAACTCGACACTAGAACAGGACATGTAAATAATATGCATGATCACAGGAATCAGAAGAATTGAAGACTTGGTAAAGACAAAGGATAAAGAAGACATCTACAAACTTGAAGTCATTATCTCACTCAAGGCTTCAATGATGAATGAAGATTGAAGTACTCAAGAATGTAAAAGCATTGAAGCAGTTGTCTAAGTACCAAAAGATCCTAGTGAACCAACAATGATTATTCGTAATCATTGTCTGCGAATCAGTCAAGCAATGATTAGCAGAACTCAAGTACAAGAATCGAGAAGATTGAATACAGGGCAAATACAAAAAACCAAAATATTAGATGGAATATTGATGTCTACTTTAGAGTGTTGGAGGAAGTCATTCTCATGTTCAGACTTTAGTAAAGGATAAAGTTCGAAGACACTCAGGGTTTCAGATATGTTCAGGGTTTAGTATAAGTGCCAGAGGATTCTAAAGTACTTACAACAGAAGCACATGAATCCTAATCATGAATATCAGTGATACACAAGGAGTTGAAGTATTAGAAGAATCTTTGAAGATTTCTAAACCAAGATTGAGAGAAGTTCACATCAATATTGTTCAGGCCTCAGTCTCATCAATAAGGTTTAAAGATCAGAAGAGTTTCAGAAGACTACAGAAACAACTTGTACAACACACAGAAGATTTCAGTGACATTGAAGTAGAAAGAAGATTTCAGTGACATTGAAGCAGAAAACATTAACTGAAGTATAGAGCAATGGAAATTTAATAGAGAAGATGTGAAGAACAGAATCAGTGTTAGTCGTCTGTGAACCAGACCAGTTGCACTAGGCGTCAGCACACAAGGTTTTGTGAATTGCATCTACAGACAAAAAACATTGTTCAAGTACGAAGATCAAGTGAAGATTAAAATAGAGGCATCAGTTTAATCAAGTTCAGTTCTAAGAAATATTTACAGGAACTGGTTAAATTGAAGCTCAGAAGTGTCAAGGAATCAAGAGGCTTGAAATTTTCTAAGGCAGGCATCAAGGAGCCCTAGGTCGACATTTAACTCAAAGTGGTTGACATTTATACAAGGATAATCGACACTTATGTGTCAATTATTGACAGTTAAGGATTAAGTGTCGAAGATAAGGAAATATCGACACTTAATAAGTTCCTTCGACACTTAGCTTGGTTTTTTCGACACTTAAGATGGATTAAACGACAATTATTCAATAAGTGTCGAACAAATGGATAATCGACAGTTAGGTAAGCTGGTTCGACAGTTAGCCTGATTAATCGACAGTTAAGTGAAGCCTTCGATAGTTAAGGTTGGTTGATCAACACTTATTCACTTGGTTCGACAGTTAATGATTCTGAAGGCTATAAATATGAGTCTTGGGCTCATTTAGGAGTGTGACTTGAACCCAGATACTCGACACAAAAATATACAGAGAGCTAGGGTAAAACCCCGGGCCGGAGAGCACAACCAAGCCGAATACTTTCCTCATCCCCGGAGAGATATTAGTGGTCGGTCCCTTAATAGAAAATATTCAGGGCCACTAAATATCACTCTCTGAGGACCTATTTTTCATTGTACCTATTTAGATAAACATGTACAGAAAACTAGGCCTTAGAGCATCTGCAGCGGTACAATATTTGGTGGCCACTTCCCACCTAGGGAAGATAAACTAGGACTTGGGCAAAAAAAAAGAGGACACATGCATTGTACAACAACTAAAAAAGAGGGCAGTGGACACCGTGGTGGCCTTGGCCAACTGAACGGGCGTAACTTTCAAAACGCAAGCTGTCATCTACTTTTTTTTTTCTTTTATCATCTTTTACATGTAAAATATTATTATTTGATTTAAATTATAAATGTACCCGTTGTTACAACGGTTCAATTTATATCCGTTGTTATAATTTTCAACCTCTATAAATAGTAAACCAACTTGATTCATTTCATACTTCATCTTTTTAAAGAGCAACATATTTTATTTTCTCTCAACAGATTTTTTATTTCCAAATTATGAATTCCAATAATTCTCAACCTCCAAATTCACAAAATTCAAACCTCAATTCTCAAGCACCAAATTCACCAAATTTAAATTTTCCATTTCAATATCCAAATCCATATTTTCCATTTGTTCAAAATGCTAACATGGAAAATACTCAATTTTTGAACCCACAAAATCGAAATTTCAATTCACAAGTTCCTAATCCTTTATTTCCATTTTCAAATAATTTATTTCCATTTACTCAAAATTCTCAAATGTATCCTTACCCATATAACCAAAATTTTTCGACATCACTTCCACAAAATGATCCGACGCCAACAAATGTCGAAGAATCTCCACGTTCACAATTTTTAACTTTTAATAGTAGAGATGTCATAGATTTGAATGATAATTCCGTTGAAGTTGAAGATTTACGAGAAAATAGTGTTCAATGGAAATGGGAAGAAGATAAGCTTCTAATTAGTGCGTGGTTAAATGTCTCAATCGATCCACTAATTGGTACCGATCAAAAGGGTGAAACATTTTGGGAAAGAATTCGTCAATATTAACGAGCATTTGGTGTATTGCAGTCTCGTTTTGCAATTGTACGTGGTCCTGCACGGTTCTGGGATAAAGGAGATCTCGCTAGAACTTTTTATCATTGAGAATGATGTTGGTCATCTACATATGACCAGTTTCTGATAATCTACATATGGTCATTCAATTCCTGCATATTGTTGGACATATCATAAATATTTACCATTTTTGCTATGGTTAATAATCTGCTGGATAAATTTATGCTCCTCTATTCTGGAAACTTTATTTGTTCTGCTTTAATACTTCATTGTGTGCAAGATTCAGCCTTTCCGTAGATCTACTAATTAAAACAATGTCATGATTGATTAGTGGAATCTGTGTTAAGTACCTCAAGCTTTCGCAATGTTTCTGTTGTTAGTTTGATGGCATGCTGTACCAAATTCATCTTTCCACAAATTTAGTTTTGGTTCTGTTACGCCTCAAACCACTATAGAAGGGGGGTTGACTATAGTGGATACAATCAATCCGAACAACTCAATTGAATCAAATCACTGAATTGTATTACTCATAAAACTGTTTACAATAGTTAAAACTTAAACTCTGATGTCATCAAACGCTGATTTAATCAAACTCTGATGCTAAACTCTGATGTAATCAAACTCTGATGCAATCAAACTCTGATTCTCATTCAGGCTATATTCTGATTCTAAATCCTGTCAAGTAAACACTGATATCATCAAATAGATTCAATATCTAACAGGTTCCATTACAGATACCTAAATAGTAATGTAGTAAACCCAAAGTAAGAAATAGTCTGTAAAAATTAATGAATACAAATTAATAAAACTGATAAGCAAAGTTGACAACTTTGTGAAAGTGTATATGAATCTGGTGAGATTTCGCAACTAGTATAATGACAGAGGCCTGAAGTTTCACTAAAGAACCATTTACATTTTGCAAAACCATATTACAAATATAAGTTCAAATCACAGAAAAAATGCCTCTTTGTTTGTTGGTACATCTATGAGAACTCTTGCTGCAGGTCAAGGACTACATGAATTAATACCTTATATATAATAAGCATAAGGGAGATCTTATCCAAATTTTTGGTCGTCATCACTGATTTTTGGTCGTCATCACTGTACTATCAAAATCATATGATCCGTTGGATTAAAAATAGACGATCAAGATTAGATCACATTAAAAAGAAAATTATAATCTAAAAAGGAATCAAGATTAGATCAAAAATAGACGATATGATCAAGATTAGATCACATTAAAAAGAAAATTATAATCTAAAAAGGAATCAAGATTAGATCGCATTAAAAAGAAAATTATAATCTAAAAAGGATATAATTAGAAAATGTTGCATTTGAAGTGAATTTTAAAAAGAAAAATTATATTCTAAAAAGGATATAATTAGAAAGGGTTGTATTAAAATTGAAATTTTTTTAAAAAAAATTATAATTTGAAAAGGATATAATTAAAAAAGGTTAAATTAGAATTATATTTTATTTATTTTTTATTAGTATTTAAAAAAAATCATATCTACTACTCCTTGGGCTTTATCTTGAGATCTAGAAATTAGATTTGGGTGATTTTACAATCCACGCGAAACTCATAAAATTATTTTTAATTTAGTAATGATATAATAATTATTATTCAAATGGAAAAACTAAGAATCTCAAGAGAAATATGATTATGAGTTTTTACATTAATCCTCTTTAACGTAGAATTCCTACATTGATAACGCTATTCAATGTAGAAAACCTAATTATATATGATTTAAATCATTGACATATATATATTCGTATTACAATATAAAACACTTTTTAGTTTATAACATATTAAAATTTAAGTATTTTTTATGCTAGATCCAACTGTTTTCATCTATTTATTTTAAGATATTTGTCGTATAGAGGTCCAGACTACCGATTATCAAAGTTTTGGACAAAATCCCTCATACACTTATTATTAAAATTGTATTTGGTTGTTAGTAGAACCATCTTCAAATAATTATAAGGGTATTTTGATAATCAAAACGAATTATAAGTAGAATTCATAAATCAAATAAAATTTTCAGCGTAAAAAATCGTCAATTTTTTCTCCTTTTTCCTTCTACGTAGATTTAATTAGAAAAAATTCATTAAACCATCACCAAATTAAAGATTATTTTGTTAAATTTACGTGGGCGGTAATCGTCCAAATTAAATTTTAAAAATTCAAGATAGAGTACAAATATTAAATCGAGCGTGTAAAACTTATATATATCAATTTTTAATAAAAATTTGTTATGTAAATTAATAACTTATAAAATTAAAATATATATAATGTAATTAATGTTAGGAATATGTTGTAGTTGATGATAACTTAACATTCAAGCAAATTGTATAAGTCAAGTTTTGTAACTGTCAACGGATAAGACTTTATAACTCTATTCGTTGACAGGTAGCTCATCAACGGATGAGGTTTTTTAGCATACTGCAATATCTCTATTTATCAGTTGATAGCGTTTTTATTCAGAGTCATGTTGACCATCAATGGATAGGCAGAATAAGGTAGCCAATTGTAAATAAGCTATGCTATGTAATTCTGTCTAAGTGAAAGTGTATCAACGGATGAGAACAGGGCTCTATCAACGGATACAACTCAAATTTACTCTATCAACGGATACAACTCAAACTACCATCAACGGATAACTGTGCACAACATCAACGAATAATCATTATCACTTTATCCTATGCTAGCTAAGGATTAGCAGTTGATAAGGACAGGTTTGACTGACAGATCACATGGGTTGATAGTAGGTATAAAAAGGCAGTATGGCAGCCATACTTTGGAAACACGGAAGAAAGAAGCATTCCATTTACACAGTACATACAAGAAGGGTGCAGGGGACATATCTGTTCACAAGGACAACCTTTCGGCTACATGTGGATTTGGAGTGGAGTAACAAGTCAACTTGAATTAGATTAATATTATCTTATTCCTGTAGTACTTGTAAACTTGGGATATATATAACCAAGTGTAGCAACTCTTTAGAGATTAAGAAAACAGACATATTTGCTTAGGGTTTCTTGAATATCCTTAGAAGCAAAGAGTTGTAAAAACAGAAGCTGTGTACATTTGTATCACAGAGTTTTCTTCAAATAAAAGTCTCAGGTGGTACATTTAACGACCTGATTTTTTATGTGTTTGTGAACCATTTCTTATTCAACAATTATTTCCTTATAGATTTCTGTGGTTTTTACCAGAAATTTATAATTATCAAGAATTGTATTCAACCCCCCCCTTCTACAATTATACAAGTGTGTAATCTGGGAATAACAATTGGTATCAGAGCAAGCTTCTAATATATTTGAAGTTTAAAGATCAACACACTTCCAACATGTCTAAGAAGGATTATGGAGTGAAGATACCGGTTCTTGATAGAGAAAATTACTTTCACTGGAAAGTAAAAATGCGTCTACATCTCATGTCTATTGATGTAGGCTTTGTAGATTGCATTGAGAAGGGTCCTCATGTTCCAATGAAGGCTGCTTCAAGAGTTGGTCTTGCTGCAGATGCACCAGACACTTACATTCCAAAACCTGTTTCTGAGTGGAGTACTGAGGATGTTGCAGAAGTCCACAAAGATAAAAAGACCATGAATATTCTGTTTAATGGTTTAGAAACAGACATGGTTGACAATGTTATCAACTGTACTACCGCCAAGGAAGTATGGGGCATTGTTCAAACCCTTTGTGAAGGTACAGAACAGGTAAGGGAAAACAAGATGCAGCTACTGATCCAACAGTATGAGCACTTCCATTACAAGAATGGAGAGACATTGAATGACACATTTAGTAGATTTCAAAAGCTACTGAATGGCTTGAAACTGTATGGAAGAATCTACCAAGTGAAAGATTCTAATCTCAAATTTCTGAGATCGCCCAAAGAGTGGAAGCCTATGACTGTTTCTCTAAGAAACACTCAAGAGTACAAGTCATTTACTCTTGAAAGGCTCTTTGGAACTTTAAAGACATGTGAACTAGAAATGGAGCAGGATGAAGAAATTGAGAAGGCCCAAAAGAAAAGTTGGTCAGTTGCACTTGTTGCCAACTTGGAGCAGAAGGAGGAGAAGAGGACTGAAGCTGCTAAATCTACACCAAACAGGGAGGTTTGTGAAGGTAGAGCAGAATCAAGCAAAAGCAAGGAAAAGGTGTCTGAAGAAATGAGTGTCCTTCAGCAGGATGAATTGGATGGGATAGATTAGCATTTAGCCTTTCTATCTAAGAGATTCTCTAAGCTAAAATTCAGAAGAAACTCTGGGGTGGCCAAGCCATTTAACAAGGATTTTTCTACAAGCAACTATGTGGATAAATCCAAAATTAAATGCTACAATTGTGGAATTGCTGGTCACATGATAAGTGAATGTAGGAAACCTAGATCAGAGAACAAGGGAAAGCCAACTGAAACTGTTGACTACAAGAAGAAATATTTTGATCTTCTCAGACAGAAAGGAAAGGCATTCATGACCCAAGAGTATGACTGGGCTGCTGATGGAAATCATTCTGATGATGATTCTGAGTTTGTCAACCTTGCATTAATGGCTGATTCTGAGCAGGAAGCAAGTTCAGCTAGCAATCAGGATTTTCTACTAATCTCTTTGAGCTCACCAAAGAGGAATGCAATAGTGTTATAGATGAAATGTCTACTGAACTATATCACTTGAGTGTTACTCTTAAATCACTTACTAAAGAGAACAATAGGATTAAAGAAACTAATCAGTTTTTAAGTGATAGAAATGCAGTTCTAGAAATTCAATTTCTAGAATTTGAGAAAATGAGAGTTGATTGCAATAATGCTAAAAGTGAACTTGAAGCTGTGTTAAAAAGAGAACTGATTTTAAGAGACCAGCTTGAAAAAGAACAAGGGATAATTGCTAAATTTCAAAGTTGTAGGAATATTTCTCAAAACATAATAGAAGTCCAGGGAATAGAATCATTTGTAAGGGATACCTGGACTCAAAAGAAAAAAGAGCTAGAACCTTGCCTTGAGGATCTAGAGACTATTTGTGAATCAACGGATAGTGATCATCCGTTGACAGATGAACCATCAACGGATGAGAGGTATCCGTCGACTAGCAAAAAGTCTGTTATTAAGAAGGAACTCAAGAAACTGAATAATCAGTATGGTCCAGTAGCCAAGAACTTTGTTTCTGGTGAAAGTAGCCAAGTCAAATCAAGTGAGAAGGCTAAGGCATGTGATTTACTTAACAAAAAGGCTGTTGGTAAATCAGTTAATGAAAAGGTAGAGACTGAGGGTAAAAAGAAAAAGAACAGAAATGGTAAGATAGGCATTAACAAGAAAAACAATTATTCTCCTAACAAGTTTGCTCCTAGGAAAACTTGTGGTAATTGCAATAGTGTCAATCACCTATCTTCTAATTGCAAGTCTGTTAAAAGGACTCATGTTCATGTACCTCAATCTATGCCAAGTATGCCTGCAATGCCTGGTTTGTATCAGAATGCTAGGTTTTCAAATCCATATGTGAACATGCCATATGTGCCTAATCCCTATTTTCAATCTGTGAATATGCCACAAATGTCATGGAGCATTCCTAGCATGGATAATATGTATGCCAATTTTCCACAAATGCATGCATCAAATATTTATGCAAATGAGCATCTGTCAAAACCTATCACTCAAGCATCTACACCCAAAGTGAAGATTGCTAAGAGTGTAAAACCAAAGCCTAACAAGAAAGGACCCAAGGAAACTTGGGTACCAAAATCAACTTGATTTGTATTTTGGAATGTGTGCAGGGAAATATAAGGAATCTATGGTACCTAGACAGTGGATGTTCTAGGCATATGACAGGAGATTCAACCCTGCTCACAGAGTTCAAGGAGGAAGCTGGCCCTAGAATTACCTTTGGAGATGACAACAAAGGATATACTAAGGGATATGGCTTGATTACAAAGGACAATGTCATCATTGAAGAAGTGGCATTAGTTGAAGGTTTGAAGCACAATTTGCTGAGTGTCAGTCAGATTTGTGACAAAGACTATGAAGTAAAGTTCACTAAAGAAGCCTGTGTTGTTTCTACCAAGGAAAACAACAATGTGGTTCTGACAGGCTTTAGAAAAGAAAATGTTTACATAGCTGATTTCAACTCAGTAGCTCAGAATCCATTACTTGTCTCTTCAGCAAAGCAAGCAAGGATGAGAGTTGGCTATGGCATAAAAAGTTGTCACATTTGAATTTTAAAGTTATGAATGATTTGGTAAGAAAGGATCTTGCTAGAGGAATCCCTCAATTGGACTTCAATCAAGGATGGATTGTGTGATGCCTGCCAATTAGGGAAGCAAAAGAAATCATCCTTCAAGAGCAAGACAGAGTCATCCATTGTTAAGCCCCTTCAATTGCTGCATATGGACTTATTTGGTCCAGTAAATGTCATGTCTATTTCAAAGAAGAAATACTGCCTGGTGATTGTGGATGATTTTTCTAAGTTTACATGGATCTTCTTTCTGCACTCCAAAGATTGTGCAAGTGAAATCATCATCAATCATCTCAGACTAGTAAACAATGGTTCTGAAGTAAAAGTACAAAGAATCAGGAGTGACAATGGCACTGAATTCAAAAATTCCACAATAAAGATTTTCTGTGAAGAGAATCAGAAAGGGGGGGGGAAGCTCTCCGTTGGAATTGTCCATGAGTTTTCTGCTGCTAGAACACCTCAACAAAATGGGGTTGTTGAAAGGAAAAACAGAACTCTCATTGAAGCAGCTAGAACAATGTTAAGTGAATCAAGATTGCCAACATATTTCTGGGCTGAAGCTGTTAACTCTATCTGCTTCACTCAGAATATTTCCTTGATCAATCAAGCTAGAGGAATGACTCCTTATCAGTTATTCACCAACAAGAAACCAACGTTAGCTTTTCTTCATGTCTTTGGATGTAAGTGTTTTGTGCTAAGAAATCATGGAGATAACTTGGGCAAATTTGAAGCAAAGGAAGATGAAGCTATCTTTGTTGGATATGCAGCAGGGAAAGCCTATAGAGTCTACTGATTAGTGCATAATTTTACATATTTTATTGCCTATTTAATGCTTGAATTCGTATTTTAATAATTTATTTTGTTACATTTCAGGAAATTTAAAGAAAAATAAAGAAATGGCAAAATAAAAGAATAAAGAGCAAGGAAGGGCCAAAAAGAGAAGAAAATGACCAAAATGCAAAAAGGCAAAAGAATTAGGAGTTTGGTGCAAAAGGGAAAGCTTAAGAAGTCCGGTTCCAGACCCTCAGTAGACCGCTCAGAATTTAAGAATTTATTTTTATTAATAAATATTTTATTTAAATTAGAAAATTATATTTATAAATATCTAATAATATTAGGTATTTATTTTTATAATTTCTGAATTAAATTAATTATTTATTAATTAAAGATTATAAGTTGTGCGAGTTAAAAAAGCATTTCTACGAAGCCCTTTCCTAACAACTTATGTTAGGCACCGATTTTTTGACAAAGTTGTATAGCAGGTTGATTTTGTCAAAGAAAAAGGCCAATCAAATGCTATAAATTGAAGAGTTTGGATAAGAATAAAAACACATTAGATTAGATAGAAAACCTTAGTTTTAGAATTAGTTTTAGAACACTCAGTTATAAATTTGTTTGCAGCGTAAACAATTTATTTATATAAGTAATATTTTTTTTCTGCTGTAGTTGGTTTTAATTTGTATCCCTTCCCCTGTTTTCTTCGTTACATACACCAAGCCCAGTTCTTATGTCTTTATCATCCTCTTTCGTTTAAAACACAGACCACCGATTCCTTCTTTCTTGTTTCCTTCCCAAACCCAGCTGCAATTATCTCTTCTTTCCCCTCTTCTTTCCGTTCCCTGCAATCACCAAACACCCACCCCCTATTCTTGTTCAGTTTTATTTAATTATTGTTCATATTCATTAAATCGAGCTTTGAATTCTTCTCTTAAGTCCAACCGTGAGTTCGTATGCAATCGGGGTTTGATATGTGTTGTTCGGTCTGTGTTTGTTCTTGTCAATTGTTCGAATGTTGTTGCATGTTGTTTTTGGGTCGAATGTTGTTGGTGATTGTTGCCGAGATTTCATCTCTGTTTATATGTTATTTGATTCCGTTTATGCTGATGTAGTAGTATGTTGCCGATGAGTTTTTTTTTGCTGAGTCTTGTTCGATTATACAGCTGTTTGTTTCTAGTTGTCGTAGAGTTTTATTCGGGTCTTGTTTGTTCTCAGTTTTGTTTCATTTTGTTGAGTCTCTAAGTTCGTCGAATCCGAGTTTAGTCGAGTTATGCAGTTCTTAGTTTCGAGTTTAATAGCAGTTGTTTGGTTGTTCATTTAGTGTTTGCAGTGTTTTGTTTTTGCGTTTGAATTGTGGTTAGTATGTTTAGTTCTTGCTGTTTTTTTTTCTTTCGTGAATGAGTCTTGGTTAAGTTTTGGTGCTGAGTTGTTTACGTTGTTCATTGATTGCTGGTTTCGTTTCTGAGTCTGTTAGAGTTTTGTTGATTTCCAATTCTCGAATTTTGCGTTCCGTTGTCAGTTCCTGTTTTGCAATCTACGTTTCTAATTTCGGCCGTGAGTTTGTAACGAGTCTGTTTTGGTTCATTTTAAATTCATGGTTGAGTCGAGGTTCTGAGTCAATTTGTCTCGTTTTGTTGATTGAGTTCAGGAATAGATTGCTGACTGTTATATATTCGCATCAGTTTTTGGTCGTTGTGATGGTTTGTTTTTGTTGGTTTCGAAGCCTTGTACAGGGGACGTTGCTGCGAATTTGTTCCTTTATAGTTGATTAAGTTGACTGGTTTTCTGTTGAATTGGTGGTTTACTTTTCGAACATATCATGTCCCATTTTTCTAAATTTTCTGTAAATAAATTTTATTTGGATTAAAAAGAAAAAAAAAGTTTTAGAAATAAAATTTAGTTGAATTTTGAAATTAGGAATTATAGAGTAATTTTAATTTTGATTCTTTTCATTTTAAAGTTGAAAAATAGTATAATAATTTAATTGTCTTTTAAGTTTTAAAAAGTAAATTTCTTTTAGGAGTTAAAAAGTAAAACCGTCCAAAATCCAATTGTTCTGATTCGAATAAATTAAAAATTAAGGATCGCGAAAATAAAAAGTCCCTGTGGATCGAATCTAAAATTACTAAAACGAGATCGTGCGCTTGCGATAATTAATTGTCACATTTTCACCACATCAAGTTTTTGGCGCCGCTGCCGGGGACTAATTATTTTCCGCGCCTTGATTTTTAATTTTTCGGGTTAGTTTTTTTTTTCTTGCTTTATTTTTGTCTCGTATTTTTTTTTCCCAGGAAAGTTTGAAATTCGGGAATCTCTCACGGAGCTTGGAACAAATTGGAATTTTTGGAAGCGTGCTTCGGTAACCCGTGTCTCACTCTTTTCGCATTTTTATTTTTAGAAAATCACAAAAAAATCAAAAAAATTGAAAATCACAAAAAAAAAAAGTTGAAAATTGAAAATCCAAAAATTAGTTGTAAATACATAATTGTTGCATCATGCATTTAATCACTTAGGAGCACATCATCTAGATTTTTATTGTTTTTAATAGTCTGCTCCGTAAGCATCCATAGGTTCCATGTATAAAGGTGGCCATTACACAAGTGACTGTCACTTTGCCTTTTTAGTTAATCACCGTTATATGAATGCATGATGTGCATATGACCTGTTCTATATGCGAACTCTAGATTATACTCATGTATCATTCTGAATATTGCAGGTCCATACACATCCCTCATATACATGTATTTCCGTATCGTACCATATAATTTGTGGTGATCGCTGGAGGACTCAAAGGTACGTTAAATTTTTTTATTTTTTTTTAAAGTTAGGACACGTAGTGTAATGCATCCATATTTGTTTACCGCTTTTGTATATATCCCATTGTTTGTTGCATACCCTAGCCTTTAATAAAATTAATTAGACATTTGCCTCTAGGATTTCGCGCTCAATTAGAAAGGTGCCTAAAAATAAACGTAATTAAGACTTATTCACGACCTTCAGTGTCTAAGGTTCGCCTGGCTGTTAAGATTCGGTGTCTAAGTGACGAGTTTGGCCTCTTGGCAATGCCTGCTCTAATCTGGCCGAATCGGTCAGAATAATTCTTAATTTACGGAATTTTTAGTGTGTCTTAACGTTATGAGCAAAGTCTAGTTATTTTATTTAGGGAACCTAGGTTAGATTTTTCTTTTGATTTTTCACCATTTATTTTGTGTGTTTCATTTTCGCACTTACTTGCTACGTGGTTTTATCCTTGATCAATCTTTACCATGTCCGTAGCATTTAGGGAGCGTTATTACCAAGGTTGGGATTTTGACGAGGAGTTAGCGGATAATACGATGTGGTGTGAGTCAGCTAGGGAACCTAGTGTATATAACGAGTCCTCTAGTATTTTTAGTGATTTGCATTATAATGAAAACGATATTGCAATCGACTCTGAATTAGATGCTCTTACTAGACGACTCGAAGCTTTAGAAACCCTTAGTGGCCCTTCACACACGTCTTGGCACCCAAATTTCAACTCTCCGAGTCTCGATTTTCAACATGGCCCCGACCCTCAACAAGTCAACGCCATGTTTCAACCAACCTCTCGAAATGACCATTTTACATCGTCTTCTAATTCCGGTTGGAGAGATTATCCCGATCTCTCATGGAACCAAGGTCATAGCTATCAAACTCCGCCTCCACATTTTCAAGACCCGAACTCTTATCCAATTCCGAGTCAATTTCCTTATTCGAGTTCAACTCAAACACCCGCCCATCCTCCCGACTTTCATGAGTCAGATAAGAGACTTAATTCTTTGGAAAGGAGCCTTGACGCGCTTGTAAAAACAACAACTAATTTGGCTCAATCTCAACAAGCCTTCATGCAAACCATGACTCAAGATAGGCAAATTTTGAACTCTAATGCTCAAGCCTTATCTAAGTTAGAATTTCAAGTGAATCAAGTAGCTACCATGTGCGAGCGTGAGACGATAACCACCCCAAATCCACCCGAGGTCAACCCTGAAATTTTTATCACTCAAAGACCTATCGATACATTCGATGATATCATTTCTCCTAGGTCTAATGTTCAAGTTGACACTCCTTTCGGTGGTGATTCACACGAAGAAGATTCTAATGCTGACGTTATTCTTTCTCTAGGTCAAACGAAGAATCCCGATGATTCTGAGTTTGTGGCTTCACCTAGACAACCGTCATCTTCTTCTAGTGAACTTTTCCTTTCATCTTCCAAACCTCTTCCTGAAAAAACCAAAGAACTTCATACTCAACCAATAGGAGCTAATCTAGTTGAGGAGGTTGTTTCAATGTAAAATTTGGACGATCATGAAATTGAGTCTCTTCTTAAACAAGATTTTAAGACCAATCGAGAGCTTCACGAATCTTTTAAGGATTTGACCTCGGAAGAGATGTTTGAAGAGATGAAGAATATTTGTTTCAAATGGGAAACCCAACATATGGATAGTTCTTGTGATCCTAATTCTGTTGGTAAAACATTTTTCGAAGAGCCACCCCCACCCGTTTCTATTTCTTCATTTTCCACTCGTGCTCCGTCTTTCATCAAAACTCATGATATTCATGACCAACATCTTATCGTAATTAATTTGCTTAAACAACAAAAAGAAGCATCTTCATGGTCTATGGATGAAGTTAGAAATATGAGTTTTATTCTTGCGCCTAATCGGATCGTTCGAGTGGTCTATGCTATTTTTGTGGGTGCGTTCCTGAAATATGTTGGTTGTATAACAAAAATAGTGTTTCCGAGAGCAGGTATTGGTTAGTAAATATTTGTTTTGTACCTCCCATAATAGAATGTAGGTATGGGGGAGTTACAATGTGTGCGTGTGTGAGTTGTTTTTCTTTAGTAGTTTTTAGAAATTTTCAGTCTTCGTCATCCCTTATCAGGTATTTCCTCAACTTTCTCCCTTTTCATTTCTCTTTTCTCTTGCATTTGCATACATTGAGGACAATGCATGATTTAGGTATGGGGGAGGGTTTTAGTGTAAATACATAAAAATTGAAAAATCCAAAAAAATTGAAAAATTTTAAAAATTCAAAAATAGAGATATTTTAAGCTTAGTTGTCCTTCCCACTCTTGAACTTTAGAACTAGTTGGTGTTAACTGTTTTTCAAAAATTATATGTATAATGCCTTTAGATGATTTGAACTTAGTCAAGTGAGGTTTCACTCATGAAACTTGTGTCGAACAAATTTTTGCTTAAAAATCCAAGACGGCACATTTGCACAAGACTTTTGATGGAAGAATTGTATAGGAATATTATTCGATACCTGAGAGAGAACCCACATGTTAAAACAATGTCGAATCAAACATTTGCGAAAATTGTTCCTATAGTGTCAAAAAAAAAAGGTAAAGAAAAAGAAAAAAAGAGTCAATAAATGTTTGTAGTTTTAGAGTGCTAATGTAATTTTATAATAATAAATTCTTAGTAGGGAAATCGGCTAGGTTGGGCTCATTGATAACCCGAGTAAGTAAGTCTGAGGGGACTTTGTGCCTAGCAACCTAACGTCCTTTGTGATCTGGGATTGTTGACCTAAAACTCGTTAAATGGGTATTGATGCAAAAGTCTTTTGGGACCTCAACCATTGCACAACCGGTCTAACTACTAAGAACGTGAAGTTTGGCTAGATACTTGTTTTGATAGAGATTGGGTCAGTTCAATATTGGTTAAAAAAGAGAAAGTATGCGTATGCACTTTATCCATCATAGGCCTTAAAATTCAATACACACCTTGGGATTTTTTGTAAAATTTTTGAGTCTATTCAAGTGGATTGTGGGAACCTATAACTTAGCTATTATTAGAATAATCTATAAGGCATATATTTTCGTATAAATTGTTTTGTTGACACCAATGAAAGCTAGGTTGAAAGAGGAAAGTTGGATACTTGTTGACTTATCTCAAAGATTTTATGGGTATATCTTCTGTAAACCCTTAGGAGACAGCACTTCTCCTGTAGAGATCGTCTATGGGTTTAACGGGTTGGTAAACCTAAAATTACCCGTGATTCCTACGACAGTGAGTATAGGTTTTTATTCTGCATTTTTTTTTGTTTTACTCGAGGACGAGCAAAAGATAGGTATGGGGGCATTTGATTAGTGCATAATTTTGCATATTTTTATTGCCTATTTAATGCTTGAATTCGTATTTTAATAATTTATTTTGTTACATTTCAGGAAATTTAAAGAAAAATAAAGAAATGGCAAAATAAAAGAATAAAGAGCAAGGAAGGGCCAAAAAGAGAAGAAAATGACCAAAATGCAAAAAGGCAAAAGAATTAGGAGTTTGGTGCAAAAGGGAAAGCTTAAGAAGTCCGGTTCCAGACCCTCAGTAGACCGCTCAGAATTTAAGAATTTATTTTTATTAATAAATATTTTATTTAAATTAGAAAATTATATTTATAAATATCTAATAATATTAGGTATTTATTTTTATAATTTCTGAATTAAATTAATTATTTATTAATTAAAGATTATAAGTTGTGCGAGTTAAAAAAGCATTTCTACGGAGCCCTTTCCTAACAACTTATGTTAGGCACCGATTTTTTGACAAAGTTGTATAGCAGGTTGATTTTGTCAAAGAAAAAGGCCAATCAAATGCTATAAATTGAAGAGTTTGGAGAAGAATAAAAACACATTAGATTAGATAGAAAACCTTAGTTTTAGAATTAGTTTTAGAACACTCAGTTATAAATTTGTTTGCAGTGTAAACAATTTATTTATATAAGTAATATTTTTTTCTGCTGTAGTTGGTTTTAATTTGTATCCCTTCCCCTGTTTTCTTCGTTACATACACCAAGCCCAGTTCTTATGTCTTTATCATCCTCTTTCGTTTAAAACACAGACCACCGATTCCTTCTTTCTTGTTTCCTTCCCAAACCCAGCTGCAATTATCTCTTCTCTCCCCTCTTCTTTCCGTTCCCTGCAATCACCAAACACCCACCCCCTATTCTTGTTCAGTTTTATTTAATTATTGTTCATATTCGTTAAATCGAGCTTTGAATTCTTCTCTTAAGTCCAACCGTGAGTTCGTATGCAATCGGGGTTTGATATGTGTTGTTCGGTCTGTGTTTGTTCTTGTCAATTGTTCGAATGTTGTTGCAGGTTGTTTTTGGGTCGAATGTTGTTGGTGATTGTTGCCGAGATTTCGTCTCTGTTTATATGTTATTGTAAGAAGTATAGTAAGAAATTGTACCTGAAATCAAGATTATAACAAGAAAAATACCGAAGAAATTATTCGAGGCACGTGAAAAACCACGCTGTCCTTAAAACAGATAAGCCCCTTCCGTATGTGCTTGAAGGTGTGTTGTGGCTTCCGTCTCCCAGGATACAACGAATAGAGGTAGTCGTAAGCACCTTAGACCCGCCTCCTACGAACCAAACAAATATGCTCTCTATTTCACAGAAACAGAACCTATATAGCTCTAAGAAGAATGCATGAAAAGACCATAAAACTTGAGGGATTTTTTGTGTGTAAAAACAATGAAGCCAAGGCCTCCTTATATAGGAGTAAAGAATTGTAACTCCCCTAAGCCATAAATTTGTAACCCCCAAAGCCATAACTATGTAACCCCCAAATCAATAATAACATTACATTATTACATGAGTTACAAAATCAAAAGGAGTTACAAAATTTAAAAGAGGAGTTACAAATAAAATAATAAAATGTAACAATTTTTATTCAAAAATAGTGTAACAATCCCCCACATGAATAAAAATTGGCATTACAAAAAGACTCTTTGACACGGAGATAGAGAGCACGGTAGAAACCAGCATAGGATAGGTAGGCGTACACCCTTGAACCTTCCCTTGAAAGAATATATTTACATTTCTAGAATTTCAGTAGTCGCGTTGACCTTGAACTGCCCTTCTGTTTTGTGAAATGATGATACATCCCCCACTGGAGTCTTTCCCTATATTTGTTCAGTTCTCACTGTTAAGCCCATTTTGGTCCTGAGCTTTAGCCTGGTTCTGTGAGTTTTTCCTAGAATTAGCCCCCACAATTCCTTCTTGAAGCGACCCCACTTCACTCACATAGGTGATCTCTTGAACAATACAAAAGTATTATTTGTTCGACATATCGACACATAAGGATCATTAAAAGCATAGCTTAGCCTTACCCAAATTTTATCACTGTTTTTCATCATAGGAATGGACCCGGGAGTAAAACCCCCACAGTGATCTCACTAAGTCTTTACAGTTAGGTTGTCCCATTGAACCAAGATCTTGGGATCTCCAGTCAACAAGGTTGGGTTTCCTTTGTATCGACTTTTATTATAGGCTTTAGTCCCATTCCTTTCGATGATTTCTCAACTAACTCTCTTGTTAACCCTTTGGTTAGCGGATCCGCAGTGTTATCTTTTGATCTAATATGATCAATAGTGATAACTCCAGTTGAGAGTAGTTGTCGAACGGAATTGTGTCGCCGACGAATATGCCTCGACATTCCATTATATAGTACACGCTCGGCTGTACCAATTGCTGCTGTGCTATCACAATGTATACAAAGTGGTGGCACTGGCATCTCCCATCTTGGAATATCCTCTAAAAACTGGCGTAACCATTCAGCTTGTTCTCCTGCTTTATCCAAAGCAACAAACTCAGCCTCCATGGTAGACTTGGTTACAACCGTTTGTTTCGAAGATTTCCATGCGATCGCTCCACCTGCTAGCGTAAATACATATCCGCTAGTAGACTTCGATCCTTTTACACCATTAATCCAGTTTGAATCACTATAACCTTCTAGTACAGATGGATATCTTGAGTAATGCAATCCATAATCACGCGTATACCTTAAGTACCTAAGCACTTTAGTTATCGCTTTCCAGTGATCCACACCCGGATTACTCGTGTATCGGCTTAGCTTACTAACAGTAAAGGCAATGTCTGGTCGTGTACAGTTCATTAAGTACATCAGACTTCCTATCACTTTAGCATACTCTCCTTGAGAAACACCCTCGCCTTTATTTTTCGATAGATGTAAAGTCGTATCAAAAGGGGTTCTTAGTTTCGAGTTTAATAGCAGTTGTTTGGTTGTTCATTTAGTGTTTGCAGTGTTTTGTTTTTGCGTTTGAATTGTGGTTAGTATGTTTAGTTCTTGCTGTTTTTTTTCTTTCGTGAATGAGTCTTGGTTAAGTTATGGTGCTGAGTTGTTTACGTTGTTCATTGATTGCTGGTTTCGTTTCTGAGTCTGTTAGAGTTTTGTTGATTTCCAATTCTCGAATTTTGCGTTCCGTTGTCAGTTCCTGTTTTGCAATCTACGTTTCTAATTTCGGCCGTGAGTTTGTAACGAGTCTGTTTTGGTTCATTTGAAATTCATGGTTGAGTCGAGGTTCTGAGTCAATTTGTCTCGTTTTGTTGATTGAGTTCAGGAATAGATTGCTGACTGTTATATATTCGCATCAGTTTTTGGTCGTTGTGATGGTTTGTTTTTGTTGGTTTCGAAGCCTTGTACAGGGGACGTTGCTGCGAATTTGTTCCTTTATAGTTGATTAAGTTGACTGGTTTTCTGTTGAATTGGTGGTTTACTTTTCGAACATATCATGTCCCATTTTTCTAAATTTTCTGTAAATAAATTTTATTTGGATTAAAAAGAAAAAAAGAGTTTTAGAAATAAAATTTAGTTGAATTTTGAAATTAGGAATTATAGAGTAATTTTAATTTTGATTCTTTTCATTTTTAAGTTGAAAAATAGTATAATAATTTAATTGTCTTTTAAGTTTTAAAAAGTAAATTTCTTTTAGGAGTTAAAAAGTAAAACCGTCCAAAATCCAATTGTTCTGATTCGAATAAATTAAAAATTAAGGATCGCGAAAATAAAAAGTCCCTGTGGATCGAATCTAAAATTACTAAAACGAGATCGTGCGCTTGCGATAATTAATTGTCACATTTTCACCACATCAAGTTTTTGCGCCAAAAACTTGATGTGCTAAAAATATGACATTTAATATCGCAAGCGCACGATCATCGTTTTAATATTTAAGATTCGATCCACAGGGACTAATATTTTCGCAAACACTTAATTTTAATTTAATCGAACTAGAACAATTTGGGTTTTGAAGAATTTTGATTTTTACTATTAATTACTAAAAGAAAATTATTATTCTATTTTAAACTAATTAAATAAAAAAACTAAAAAATAATCTAACAACTAATTAAAAATTATTTAAAGTTTAATAAAATCCCGAAACATAAGTTATTTTTAACTAAATTATTTACAGAAATTATTTAGAAATTGGACATGTTTTGATTTTTGGGAATTTGGATTTTACTTTTTAATCATAACAGAAAATTCAAACTGATAAAAAAAAATTAAATTAATCTAATTTAAACTAACAAAACAAAATTTTGCTATTTTATTAAAACTTGGTTTTCATTTATAAAACACAGTGACAAAACGTAGAAGAAACAACGACACAGACAAATCAGCAACATTGAAACACGCAGCAAACTCTAGCTTAACCTAACACTATAATTCGAACAAGGTAACAGAACATAAAACCAATGATTTTAACTCGACTAAACACTAACTAGTGACTCGCGAACTGGACTAGGCTAGACAGGGAAATGCAGCAAGGTTTACGAACTCAGAACTCCAGCAGCGAACAAACTCCAACAAAAACACAGACTCGCAAACTACTCCAAGACTTGGACATGACGCGACATCAAATTAATTCAAGAAAAAAACCATCAACATCGACAGCAAAACTCAGCCAAGACTCGAACAAACACTACAGCAAATTACGAAACTTGGTACAAAACGATTTTGCAGCAACTTCGGACTCGAATAACTTCCTAAAACTCCAAACCAAACCAGGACACGACTCGCATACCAGTACATAGAAACTCAGGCTACTCAGCACTATTCGGACTACAAAGCTACGAACTACAATCCAAAGAACACAGCGAAAAGGAAATGGCCGCAGCGAATTCAATAAACAATCAGAAGTTGCAAACAATCATGATTCCAATTCGGCACTACACATTTGCACTAAACTCAGTCTAAACAAAAATGAAAGGGGGGTTTTATGGAACTCGGATAAACAGCAAACGCAGCGAACTAAGCTAACCATGAACTCAACAAATCTCAACTACAAAACCGAATAGCAAGCACAAATAAAAACACCAGCTAAAGCAATCCAGCGAATTGACTCAACGAAAACAACGAACTCCGAAATTCAAAACTCTGTAAACATCGACTTGGAAACAGGACTCCACACTACGAATTCGGCAAACAACGAAAGAAATTTGAACTAAAACAGCAAGCTAGACTCTTATCAAAAACTCAAACACGAAAAAATGGAACTCAACAACCTTAAATTAAAATTGGGGGACATGGGAATTTCGGTTGTGCGGGGGAAGAAAAGAGACGGGGAAGGAAGTGAGATGTTGTCGTGATGGGGAGGAAATAGAGGATAAGGAAGGGGAAGAACGAAATTGAAGAGGGGAGGGAGATGATGTTTGGTTCCGAGTTTTGAAAGGAGGGTGGGAGGTTGTGAAGAGAATCGGAGAAGAAGGAAAGAAGAACAAGGGAGTCTACAACTAGGCTTCTCTCGAATATAACTAAAAACAGGGGAATTGTTTTAAGCTTTGATTAACTAATTAAATACGTACTGGAAAAATGCTTACAGGAACGAAAAAATTACAACATTACAACTACTGACTATCTAACTACGGGTTCTATCTAATACTAATGGGTTCTCTTTGCTGTGTCCTTTTATAGGACTTTGTTTACATATGAAAACAATATAAAAGTCATAAGAAAAGCATGCTGCACTTTTCAAGCTTGTTGTCTTTTCTTTTTTTTCAAGATTCTCCTGCAACTTTTGAAATATCACCCGGCTGTTAAATATAAAGTCAGAAGAAATTTTGGGGGTGTGTTCCAATTTGCTCCAAGCTCCTCATTCTTTTTTTCATTCTTCTTTTATTCTAACATTTTTTTCTTCATCTTTTCTCCTTCTTTGCACTTTATTTCTTTATTTTGTAATTTCTTTATTTTTCACGAATTTCCTGAAATGCAACAAAATAACTTATTAAAATACGAGTTCAAGCAATAAATAGGTAATAAAAATATGCAAAATTATGCACTAATCATCTACAATCTAAGAACCAACATTGTTATGGAATCTGTACATGTTGTGTTTGATGATCAAAAGATTCTAGGTCTAAATGATGAAGGCTTCCATGAAAAGTTGAGATTTGAAAATGAGGTAGAAGGAAGAATGTACATTGATGATGATGAGGAAAATGAAGATCATGGCCTTGGAAATTCACCTAGAGTTGTTGGTCCAACTAGAAGTGATGCTAACACTGGAAATGAAGCATCCGTTGACAGTCATACTAGATCATCAGATGCATCCGTTGACAGGCATTCTCATGTATCCGTCGACGGGCAAAATAGAGCATCCGTTGATAGACAAAATGATGCATCCGTTGACAGTCAACTTCATAACTCCACAAGGACAACAAACTCAGGGGGAGTTTCTCAAAGTCAAAACTTAATGATCAATCAACAAGATCATGCTCACTTAGATGAAGCAACCTCGTCTAGATCAAACCTTCCACCTTCAAGAAAATGGACCAGAGATCATCCTTTTGAATTAATCATTGGTGACTCAAACTCAAGAGTCCAAACTAGGAGGGCCACACAAGAAGAATGCCTATACAGTAGTTTCCTGTCTCAAGAGGAACCTAAGAAAGTGGAAGATGCCCTTCTAGATCCAGATTGGGTCTTAGCAATGCAAGAAGAGCTAAACCAATTTGAGAGAAATAAAGTATGGAAGCTTGTGCCCAAACCTGATGATAGAGGTATCATAGGTACCAAATGGGTTCTCAAGAATAAGACTGATGAAAATGGCATAATTGTGAGGAATAAAGCTAGATTAGTGGCAAAGGGCTATTCTCAAGAAGAAGGAATAGATTTTGATGAAACTTTTGCTCCAGTGGCAAGACTTTAGGCAATTAGAATTTTCCTAGCCTATGCAGCACATGCCAATTTCAAAGTCTATCAGATGGATGTCAAAAGTGCCTTTCTAAATGGGGAACTGGAAGAAGAGGTATATGTCCATCAACCTCCTGGCTTTGAAGATCCAGAATTTCCAGAATATGTATATCTTCTCTTGAAAGCACTTTATGGTTTGAAGCAAGCACCAAGAGCCTGGTATGACACTTTATCTCAATTTCTTTTGGAGAATCACTTCACTAGAGGTAAAGTAGATAAAACCTTATTTCATAGAAATGTCAATGGTTCTTCAATACTTGTTCAAATCTTTGTAGATGATATTATTTTTGGGTCTACAGATGAGAAGCTTTGCAAAAGGTTTGCCAAACTTATGCAAAGTAGGTATGAAATGAGCATGATGGGTGAATTAACTTACTTTCTTGGTTTACAAGTAAAGCAAGTCAATGAGGGAATTTTCATAAGTCAAACAAAATATATTTATGATCTTTTAAAGAAATTTGACTTAATGGATTGTGCCTCTGCAAAAACACCTATGGCCACTGCAACTAAGCTTGAGTTGAATACTAAGGAAAAATTTGTGGACATCTCAAGCTATAGAGGCATGGTAGGCTCACTTCTATATCTAACAGCTAGTAGACCTGATATAATGTTTTCCACTTGTCTGTGTGCTAGATTTCAAGCTGACCCTAGAGAGTCTCACTTAATTGCTATTAAGAGAATTTTCAGGTATCTCAAGGGAACACAAAACCTTGGAATTTGGTACCCAAGAGATTCTGGTTTTGATCTAATTGGCTATTCAGATGCAGACTATGCAGGTTGCAGAATTGATAGGAAAAGTACTACAGGCTTCTGTCAATTTCTAGGGAACAGGCTTGTGTCATGGTTCAGTAAGAAACAGAACTCAGTCTCCACTTCTACAGCTGAAGCTGAGTACATTGCTGCTGGAAGTTGTTGTGCACAGATTCTTTGGATGAAAAATCAACTTATTGACTATGGTCTAAAAATTGAGAAGATTCCAATTTTCTGTGACAACACTAGTGCTATTGCCATCACAGAGAATCCAGTACAACATTCGAGAACCAAGCATATTGACATCAAATACCACTTCATTAGAGAGCATGTGATGAATGGTACAGTAGAAATGCACTTTGTGCCAAGTGAAATGCAGCTTGCAGATATCTTCACCAAGCCTCTTGATGAATCCTCATTCACAAGGTTGGTAGGTGAACTAGGTATGCTTAATTTCTCATAATTCCTAGTGATATCTAATCATACTGTATTGCAGCTAGAAATGTGTTTTGATTTACTTGAGAATTAAAAACTCTAAGAAAAAAAAAACTCTTAGCAGAAATTTTGTTTAAGGCAAAATTTGCTTATCAACGGATATCCTTTTATCCGTTGGTAGTATAAACACATTACTAGATTTTCGTATGTCAACGGATAACAGGTTGTCCACGTCATCGATGGATAAACTGTTTTCTCAACCGTCCAATCTTTATCCGTTGATATACATATTTCTTTTTATAGCCGTTGGTAAACGTGTATAATTAGTCACGGCTGTACTTCTTTTCTTTTCATTTATTATCTGACAGTTACTTTTGTCCAATGGGGTAATTACTTTTAATTATTTCATTTTTAATTCTTGAAAAATATAAAAGGCTGTCTTGTGCTCTCACATCTCACCTTTATTCATTTTCAAGAATCTCATAAGTTAACTGCATCTTCTTCACTAAAACTCTCTCTGCAACAAAAGTTCAAACACTTCAATGGCGCCTATTGTCAAGATGATGTCTTCCACTGGGTTTACCTATGAGAAGAACAATTTCGCAGCCTTTGTTGATACAGCGAACGCTCCAGAAGTATATCACACCATGATGAATTTCGTGAAGAAATGCAAACTGTCATATGCTATGACTACCACCACACCCCTCATTCATGAAGTAATTGAGGAAATGTGGACATCGGCTGAATTTAATGGTACTGATGCAACTATCTCTTTTTCTCTTAAGGGTAAAAATTATGTGGCTAATTCTGATGTTTTTACTGCATGTTTAAAATTACCTGAAAATAATTGTACATCATCACCAACCAATGCTGAAATAGTTACCATGCTAAACTCAAGTGGATATGCATTTAGTACTGACAATTTAGGCAAAATTGTTAGGAAGGGTATGGTTAAAGAATGGAGTTATCTGTGTGATGCTTTCATTAAAACTTTTTCTGGTAAAATTAGTAATTTTGATGTTGTTACTAAAACCATGCTAGTGATGCTTTGTATGCTTTTAACTGATAAATACTTCAACTTTGGCACACTAGTAATGTATGAAATAGCATCTAAATTAGGTAACAAAGAAACTAGGGGCAAAAATATCTACTTTGCTAAAATTTTTATGCTCTTAGGCCTGCATATGTCAGAGAATGAGCTATCCCTCACTAACCCGGATAGCAAGTTCAGTTGTTTTGTACAGGAGAAGAGAGTCCTCGGTTACTTGATTCGAATGAATCTGAATGCAGGAGTGCAATTGGTTTATCCACCAATTGTTCAGGTAGCTTCTAATCTTATTACTCCTATCTCTACCCAAATTTCTTTGCCTTCCATTGTCAAAATGGAGTCTGTAGTTGTGACCAAACAGGCTCCTACCCAAGTGACTAAATCCAAAGTCTCAAAACCACAATCTAAAAGACAAACCTCAGGTGTCTCTCAAAAGGCACCTATTGCAAAAACTACCAAAACTCTTGAGGGGAGTGTGAAGGTGGTAGTGAGTGGTGAGGGACAGGGTGAACATCAAAGAAGCCCTAAGGATAAGGAAGGTGAGGCAGGTGCAACCAACATTTTAGTCTCTCAAAAGACTGTTAATGAACCTTCAAGCCAAATTCTAGTTACATCCTCTCAACAGGGTGTGACTACTGATTTAAGTTCCATTCCAGGAACACTGCACAAAAGGGCAAGAGACACAGATAGCTCTCACTCAAAAACCTATGGTAGAAGAGTAAAGTCCAAAACCATTGGGGAATCACAAGGTGCACACACAGTACAACAAACTGTACCTTCTCAAATTCAGTTTGATGTGACTTCAATAAATGTGGAGTCACAGCCCCTTGATCTTAACCTTCAAATCGATACACATTTTAATCCACCATCACCAACTCCATCTCTGGATGTGGATATGATATCTACATCAATTCCTGATTCTCCATCTTTAAAATTCTTGGAGAAGCCCCACTCAACAATTGGTGGTCATCATCTTTTAGATGATTTGTTGGGCCATCAATCTTCCATTCCTGAATTCACAACACTATCTGTGGCCTCTTCCTTAAAATCAATCACCACAGATTTAGTGTTGGTTTTCACTTCAACGGATACACTTTTTCCTTTATCAACGGATATCCTTCATCCGTTGACAGGT
This sequence comes from Kitagawia praeruptora, assembly GCA_037693485.1. NCBI lineage: Eukaryota > Viridiplantae > Streptophyta > Magnoliopsida > Apiales > Apiaceae > Kitagawia > Kitagawia praeruptora. Next base: position 120,128,803 of record CM075350.1, read on the forward strand.
GTTTCTCCATCAACGGATGTGTCTACAACTAATCATCCGTTGACATCAATAACTACTACATCCACGGATACACTTTATCCGTTGACAACTCTCTCTACCATTGCAAAATGTGACATTCCCATGTCAACTGTGGAGGAGTTTGTAGTAGTTGAAACACTTTTAGTAATGAAGGAAGGGAGTGAGAGGCTGCCTTGTGAGCAGGCAAAAGGAGAGAAAAATAATGAGAGGCTGACCATTTCTTCCGGTCAGGCAAAAGGAGAGCAAGAGAGTTCCACCTTAGTAGGTGAAGGTGAGGGTGTGAGAGGTGTGAGCCAGGGGGAGCCCCTGATGCAAGAAAAGAGAGATGAGAGGAGAGAAAGGACTACAGGAGAAATAAGGCAGGATGATTCAGCCATTGCAAGTGAGTTAATGGAGGTTAATGAAGCTTCCAAAGAGATGGAATTTCGACAAGAATATCAGTCAATTATTGACTCCATCTCTTTGGATCCTGAAACCTTTACTCATCCTGTTTCTACCTATCAAGTCATGGCACAACAGGGCAATGTGGAGGCAGAGGAGGCAATGCACCTAGTGCACACCTCAGAATCTCTTAAAAGAGCAAAAGAAGCTTTTCAAACCCTGTCTCCAAGTGTTGGAAGTGAAGAATTTGGCAGTGATGACAGTCAAAGTTCAGATGGTGAAGAAATCAATGAGGAAGAGACTCCAGAATGGATGTTTACCAATGCTACTGAACTTGGGGATCTCAATGTGGAAATCATTGATAAGTGGATTTATATCCATTTGGATCATTCTATTCGATTTGAATTGGTGTTTTGTATCTCAAGTATTTGTGTGTTTTAATCTATTTTTGTGAGAATTGTGTAGGTAATATTACTAGGTGCAAGTATGGCGTTTTCAGTGATTAGACAGTGTCTTTGAGCTTAAAAGATTAAGGGATGGAAATTGCAAAAGAAATGGAAAAGAAATCAGCAAGAAAATAGAATTCAGTATGTGCAGAGAAAGGTGAGCGCGGGCGCGCTCAAGATACATTGAAGCTACGCGCGGGCGCGCTTGAATTGTCTCCAGGAATTGTTTGCGCGCGGGCGCGCGGGAAGAGTACTACAGGCGCGCGCGGCCGCGCCTAGCTGCGGGAAATTGACAGAATGCTGTTGGAAACTGATTTTGAGAAGAAAATTGTCATGAATTCTTTTCCTAATCATTATGGAGTATCATGAACGGCCAGAAACTTCCAGAATCATAATTAAACAAGGGAATTGCAATTCTATTTCAATCAAAGATGGAAAATTACCGGAATTCTATCCTATTTCAATTACGGTAATTGCTTGGACAAGGAGACACTTGGGGCTATAAATACACACCTTGGGGCACAGAAAAATCATCACCTACACAATTATTTACACACTTCAATTCGTTCAGAGCACGAGAGAGAAGCCAAGGCGGGGATCGTGACGACAAGAAGATCTAGATTTAGTTTCTCTTGTATTCCTTTGTGGAGGCGTATCTTTTGGATGCTTGTTAATTTCACGGATTTGTTCACTAAACCTTATTTTATTATTGATTTATTTATCTTCTTTATCTTGTTTAATATCATGCTTTCGTCAAATCCCATGGTGACGAAAGGTTCGATTATGAACTAATCGTTATCGTGGGATCCTAGTGGATTTATCTATGTAGCTTAGTAGTTTGCATGCCTTAAGGATTTATGTGTGGTGAATTCTTGATATCCTCGTATGGTTAATCTTAACGCTTTTAGATGCGTAGCTAACATCTAAATTGAATTGTTAATCTCTTGCTAAACGAGAGTGGATCTTGAGATTTAGAACTTGCCATGCTAGCATAGGATAGGTTGATGTTTTAGCATCATGATTTGTGGCATGAATAGAGATATTATGCTACCCTATGTGATCTAAGTGGATAACTTGTGCTTCAACCTTTATGTTTTCAAATTCTATAGAGATATAGGGTCTAAACATAATAGGTGCCTATTCATCTTCTATCTCTTTTATGGATGTATGCATAGAATGGTACTAGTATACCGAGAGGTAACTTTTACTTATTTCGTGTTATTCGATCAGATATCAAAACCATCGCATGTTTTAATTAAAGGCTGCAACTCTAAGTGAAGTAGATAATGAAACTAGGATTCCATGTTTATTCTCATATAAGTAATTTGATTTTAATTCTTGTCAATTAGATAATTCTTAATTTATAATTTGCATCTTAGCTTAATTTAGGTAATCAAAACCATATTTGTTATTTTTCTTAGCAGTGAATTAAAACCATACATTATTGCATAGACATATTTTCTGAGTAAAACTTAACCAAGATCTCTGTGGAACGAACTTTAATTGTATTACTTGTGACTACGTGCGCTTGCGTGAGTTCAGCATAACAATCATGAAGCAATATCAATCTGCTAAGGCTGAGCACCAAACTGCAGAACCACAGAGAAAGACTGTTCTTGAGCAGGTTATGGCCTCACTGAAATTGCAAAAGATGCACTCAGTTATTCAAAGAACACAACAGGAGGAGGTCAAAACTGCAATTAGAGATATGAAGATAGAACTAGATGCCAGGATTGAGGCACTAGCTCCTACTACCACTCAGAAGGTGCTTACTAGCAAACTTCTCAAAGAAGATAGCCTGGCTAAGTCTGTTCAACTTCTTTCCTCCAGAGTGGATAGTATGGAATCTCAAATGCAAACTATCATTGCCAATCAATCAAAACAAACTCAACTACTGGAAATGCTACTTGCAGCTTCACCCCCAACCCTTGATGCTAACAAAAAGGGGGAGAAAATGGGAACAAGCAAAGAAGAGGCTGCAACATCATCTGGTCAAATTCAAGCTACCAGTAGTAAGATAGCACAGATTGAGGGGGAGCAACAGCCAATTGTAGTGGTCAATCCAACAGATTTTGAAATAAAGGCTTCCCCTGTGAAGAAACAAGTGGCTTTACCTGAGATTCAAAGTTTAAAAGAAATCTCAGATGGTGAAAGGCAAGCCAGAATAGAAGTTTTGGAAAAGATCAACAAGGAGACTAGTGAAAGAATCCTAAAGACAGAGAGGATGATCAATGAATCAATTGCATCATCTCTGTTTCTTAATGCTCAATCTTCTGCTTCAACAATATCAACCACAATCATGAAGGTGCTCACTCCAGAGATTGTGGCTCCTACATTCTATGATGCTGAGCCATCATATGTCAAAGAGTTTGAACCAGTCATCAAAACCAGAGCCTACTCACCTCCAAAGGAAAATGGGAAGAACAAGCTTCAATTAGACTACCCATTTCCCAAGGATGATGAAGAAAAGCTAATGGGAAAAACAATCATAGAGTTCAAAGAGCAGACAAATAAGAGTGTAAGAGATTGGATGGCTGTAATTATAAGGAATGGAAAAGTATTAAATATATCCAATAGCCATCATAGATTTGTGGAAGCTAAAAGAAAAGAAGTCTCCAGAATCCAAAGGGAAGCTCATCCAAGTACAGAAAACAACATGAAAACTCAGATGAGAATCAATCCAGGCTGACTCAAGAGTTAATGGATGAGGTAGATGATGAAATGAGGGAACCCGAGGAAGTTCCCAAAACCAAACCTAAAAGAAGGAAAGCTAAAACTAAAAGGGTTCTTTCTCCAGAACCTTTTCCAGAAAAAGAAACTACTGGCTCATCAGTATCTATATCTGCAACAGTAATCGACCCAACTGTGAACTTTCATGGTGACCCCATAATGCCTAAAGAAGAACTAATAAATTTTGATTCAATTGAAGTTCCTTCATTCTTGCTGAATCCAAAACAGAAGAAAAGGGCTCCAAAGAAGCAACTCTCAAAGGGACCAGTTCAAGTTGCTAGGGTACCTGCTATTGTCAAACAGCCAATCTTGGAAAACAAAGAAGACTTCATCTATCAGGCAGAAATTGGAGAATACTCTGGCATGAATCTACATTTGGATGAATTGTCAGAAGTAAGAGGAATTGACAAGTACAAGAATCAGCCTGAGAGATTAGTGTTTGTCTACAAGGGAGGAAATCAGAGGACATGGCCATTACAGAAGGTTCTTGGAGAGAATTATCATACATTGACCAAAGTGTTCTCAGCATTCAAAAGACACACAGGGTTCTCTGAGACAGCTAGAAGGGAGATAATTAGCAGAATAGAAGAAATAAGGAGAGAATGGAACTCACCCTCAAGTCTACCAAAGAAAATGAAGATCCCATATAATGGATAGAAAATCCACATTCAACCCTTTTGGATGATGGAGTTCAGGGATGAAGATGGCACTAGGAGATTCTTCAGGTTAGAAGACCAACTGTCAGAGGCTAGTTCTGATTACCTAAGATGGTTACAACTAAAGCTAAATCCAAAAGTTGTTGAAGAAGATACCTTCTATAGGCAACTTCAAGTGCAAATTGAGTCCAACTCTGCCAAGGAAGGAAAGTCAAGGGTGCAGCCAACCAGAGAGAGAAAACATCATTAATCTGCTCAATCTAAAGGAGCACATCTCTGATAAGTGTCTTAAAGCTTTCTGTTTTTAATTTTTGTAGCTTAATACAATTTTTGCATACTGTAGTGTATATATCTTTAGGAATGTTTTGTTATCATCAAGGTTCTGAATTTATGCTTTATTACCATCAAGTATAAATTGGGGGAGATTGTTAGGAATATGTTGTAGTTGATGATAACTTAACATTCAAGCAAATTGTATAAGTCAAGTTTTGTAACTGTCAACGGATAAGACTTTATAACTCTATTCGTTGACAGGTAGCTCATCAACGGATGAGGTTTTGTAGCATACTGCAATATCTCTATTTATCAATTGATAGTGTTTTTATTCAGAGTCATGTTGACCATCAATGGATAGGCAGAATAGGGTAGCCAATTGTAAATAAGCTATGCTATGTAATTCTGTCTAAGTGAAAATGTATCAACGGATGAGAACATGGCTCTATCAACGGATACAACTCAAATCTACTCTATCAACGGATACAGCTCAAACTACCATCAATGGATAACTGTGCACAACATCAACGGATAATCATTATCACTTTATCCTATGCTAGCTAGGGATTAGCAGTTGATAAGGACAGGTTTGACTGATAGATCACATGGGTTGATAGTAGGTATAAAAAGGCAGTATGGCAGCCATACTTTGGAAACACAGAAGAAAAAAGCATTCCATTTACACAGTACATACAAGAAGGGTGCAGGGGACATATCTGTTCACAAGGACAACCTTTCGGCTACATGTGGATTTGGAGTGGAGTAACAAGTCAACTTGAATTAGATTAATATTATCTTATTCCTGTAGTACTTGTAAACTTGGGATATATATAACCAAGTGTAGCAACTCTTTAGAGATTAAGAAAACAGACATATTTGCTTAGGGTTTCTTGAATATCCTTAGAAGCAAAGAGTTGTAAAAACAGAAGTTGTGTACATTTGTATCACAGAGTTTTCTTCAAATAAAAGTCTCAGGTGGTACATTTAACCACCTGATTTTTTATGTGTTTGTGAACCATTTCTTATTCAGCAATTATTTCCTTATAGATTTCTGTGGTTTTTACCAGAAATTTATAATTATCAAGAATTGTATTCAACCCCCCCTTCTACAATTATACAAGTGTGTAATCTGGGAATAACAATTAAAGATATTAAAAAAGGAGTCGTGCGTTGCACGGGTTATAAGCTATTTATATATAATAAGCATAATAAAGATCTTATCCATAATTTTCGTCACTGTACTACAAAAATAATCTCAACCGTGGAATCTATTTTTTAAAAAATAGACGATCAAGATTATATCATATTAAAAGAGAAAATTAAAATCTAAAAAGTATATGATTAGAAAATGTTGCCTTATAAGTGAATTTTAAAAATAAAATTATAATTTAAAAACGATATGATTAAAAAAAGTTGCATTAGAATTAAATTTTATTTATTTTTTATTATTAAAAAATATTCATATTTACTATTTGGGCTCTATCTTGAGATCTATAAATCAGATTTGGATGATTTTACAATTCACGCGAAACTTATAGAATTATCTTTAATTTATTGATAATTTAATAATTATTATTCAAATGGAAACACAAACGGTTTTCATCTATTTATTTTAAGATTCAACAGTTCTTATTTATTTTGATCATACTACCAATTATCAAAGTTTTTGACAAAATCTCTCATACACTTATTATTAAAATTATATTTTATTATTAGTAGAACTATCTTCAAATAATAACAAGGGTATTTTGAAAATCAAAACGAATTATAAGTATAATTCATAAATCGAATAGAATTTTCAATGTAAAAAAGCGCCAATTTCTTCTCTTATTTGTTTCTGAGTAGGTTTAATCGGAAAATAATTGTTAAACTATCACTAAATTAAAGATTGTTTTTGTTAATTTCACGTGGGCTGTAAAATCTTTCAAATCAAATTTTAATAATTCAAGGTAGAGTACAAATATTAAATCGAAAGTGCAAAATCTTATGTATTATCAACTTTTTAACAATAATTTTATATGTAAATTAATAACATATAAAATTAAAAAAAGTAAAATTATTTTAAAATTTAAAAAAGGAACCGTGCATTGCACGGGTTATAAGCTATAAGCATAAGGGATATCTTATCCAAAGTTTTGGTCGTCGTCGTTGTACTACCAAAAGCATATGATCCGTTGGATTAAAAAATTGGATTAAAAGTCATCCATTGGATTATATATTATATCCTTATATATTTATTTATAATTTTCACTTTGTTAATTTACTATAATACACTTTCTTCATCGATTTGTTTTTTTCTTCATCATTAGAACTAAATTTAATTTAAAAATATCTTTAATTTAGTAAACAAATAAAATATGTATAAACAAATAAAATCAATTACAAATAGACAAATAAAAAAGATGTCTAAAATGAATTGGAAAAAAATCCTAATACAATAATAATTACATTATTCTATCAAAAATCTATAAATACAAGGGAAAAAAATCCTAATACAATTATAATTACATTATTCTATCAAAAATCTGTATATGAACTAAAGCCGAAAGATTTATATGTTTGTCTACCTGGGAAACATTCTGCGAGGGCTCACCCTCCTGAAGTCGGTAACATTTTAAGAAGCCATGGAAGAGAAACATACATTATGCCAATAGATTCGGAGGATGTGCATTGTTCTTTTGTTGATGATATGTGTATATCATATTAAAAAGGAAATTATAATTTAAAAAGGATATAATCTAGCAAAATCGTATTAGAATTGAATTTTTTTAAAAAAATTATAATATGAAAAGGATATAATTAAAAAATGATAAAAATAAATTTTATTTATTTTATTTTATTAATATTAAAGTTTTAATTGGAAAATAAATTTTAAATTATCACTAAATTAAAGATTATTTTGTTAATTTCATGCGTGCTATAAAATTATCAAATTCAAATTTTAATAATTCAAAATAGAGCACAAATTATATCCTATTATATATATAATAAGAGTATTATAGTATTAAAGTATTTAACTCCAGCTTTAATTAATATGTTCCATGTTCGTAGATATGACCTTTTGGGGCTCTGTGTACGCCTAAAAGATAGGAAACTAAGAAGCTTTTAGCACACCATAATTAATATTTTTTAAAATATTTTAACTCATCAAATTTAATTACTATTTTTAATAAACAATTTTATAAGTATTAAATTCTTCTAGATTATCTCAAAATCTATATGATTTTCATTATTTTAATTAAAAAATTTTATATATAATAATTGTAGAAGATATCTTATCCAAAATTTTGATACTATGATAATTTGTCGTTGCCAAAACAATCTCAACAGTTGGATATATTTTTTTTTTAAATAGACAATCAAAATTATACTATATAAAAAATAATTATTGTATAAAAAGATTATAAGTTAAAAGAAGTTATATTAGACCTGGATTTTAAAAAAGTCTAAAATAAAAAAAGTTAAAACTTAATAAGGAGACCAATTTAATTATTATGTAAATAACATTAAATTTCTATTATATACCAAAATAAAAAAGATCTTTAGGTCTTAAAATAAAAAGATGGAAATCGTTATTTTTTAATATTAAAACTTGTATTTGGTTGTTAGTATAAGTATATTAAATACTGAAAATGATTTTGATAAATTCAACTAAATATAAGTAAATTTTCTAAATCGAATAGAATTTTCAACGCAAAAAATCGTCAAATTCTTTTAAGGCCTAATAGAATTTGGTTGAATATTAAACAAAATTTTTAATAGAATTTTCAACGCAAAAAATCGAATAAATTCAACTTCTGTTTGATTCTGCGTTGATTTGAAAATAATAATTACACCATCAATGAATTAAACATTATTTTGTTAATTTCACATGGACTGTAAAATCGTTCAAATCAAATTTTAAGAATTCAAGATTGAATACAAATATTAAATCGAACGTATAAAATCTTATGTATCAATTTTTTAACAAAAAATTGATATATAAATTAATAAAATTTAAAATTTAAAATTTTAATATAATTATAGATATTAAAAAAGGAGCCGTGCGTTGCACGGGTTATAACCTAATATCAATAATTCTACCAACTACATGTATATATATAGTACAAGGTATACTCTATTATAAAGTGATTAATATGTCTTAATGCGATTCAAGAATAGATTCAATATTCATGTTTAATATCATTTTTTCAGAACTGGTTCCTTGTCTTTCCAAGCATATTATACATACATGTTCTTGGTGAATTTTCGATAAGAGTTCCGTGTTCATAAAACATGCCAAAAAACTTTTTAAATTCACCAATACGAGAACAATCTAATTTAACATCTCATTGGACTTCAACATCAAAAATACAACCTTCTTTGTTGTCTTCAATGAGATTAAAAAACAACGTGTCTTGAAATTTAATGTCATTTTCCCTCGCGAACTTATTCCATCCAGAAGAGAACCTTAATTTCACATTCGAATTTACCAATCGAATTGCCCACATTCCAGCATTAGTTCTCAGGAGTACCTCTTCACCAACTATCCAAGTCCTTCCAATTGGATTGATATCTCTTGGAATGTACTGAAACAAAGTAAAAATTGACCATGCAATTAGCTATAATAAACGAACTGTAAATAATGCGTCTGTATAGTAAAATTACTATAATAAAAATAGACAACAGTATTATAGCGTCTTGCAGTTGAAATTTACCACTCCATGAGCTGAGCTATTAGTATTTGATACAGTCATTGTCACATAAAATTCTCTTACTGCACTTTCCACTCCTTCTGTATCTCTAACAATATCCATTTGATTGATATTATCATTGCTTCCACCATCCTTAACCAAATCAGAATCAGATTCATACCAAAAGTCTGCATAACAATTAAAAGGTCAGCCATTATATTAATTAATTTCGTCTTCTAATTAAGAAAACAATGTAAATGTAATTAGCTCCAATACGTCGTGTTTTCTTATCATTCCCTTCACCATCCTCATCCGAATCAAAATCAGATTCATACTTGGAGTCTGCATAAGAAATCAAAGGTCAGCCATTATATTTATTAATTTTTACGACTAATTAAGAAAATAATGTATATGTAATTAGTTCTAATACGTCGTGTTTTCTTAGCAATATCTACTATTTCAACATCCCATGTTTTCTCAATCTTCAACTTATCAAATATGGTTAAACCGAATCAGCCTTCGCCACCGTAAGTGAACATTAAAGTATCAAAGTGTTGAATATAGTGTTTCTCAACAATTGGTCGGAGGCCGTAGAGATGATTATTGATAAATGAACATGGGAACACTTTTCCATTTTGCATACCAATTGTAATAAAAACTGGGATACTCTTTCGAAACTTATCCACAAAGTTTTGCGGAACTTCCTGACAATACATATTACTTAGTTATTCTTTATAGGAACTTTGTAATAATAGTGCGTAATAATCAACAATTACTACAAGCATTTGGTTTGTTAAAATTAAAATGCATAACTTACAACTCCTCCATTAATAAAGATTTCACGGATTTGCACTTACATGAACTTCCACCACATTCCGTCTATGTTATCTACATCAAAGATATCAATTCAGCCTTAATGGAAATATTATTAAAACATTCCTACTATTGATGTGTCAATTTTGAGAATAATTACTTTTTTTTACCTTGAGGATAAACAGGAGTTTGAGGAACTTCAGTTATTGAGCCATATTCTATCTCCATCATTCCATCGTTTAAAATGTTAACGAAGAAATTGCCATTACCTTTGTAAAATAGAACCAACATTATGCTTGAGTCGTCTTTAAAATACTCTATAAGCTCATGAATATGAGAAAGTGATTGATCTATCTGACGCCCATTTGGAAGCTGTAACCTCACCGTGGAAGGAATTTTTTCTTCATATTCTTCGATAAATTTACCTGGCAATCTCTGTTAACAACTGAAGTTATTTTGTATCATTGAGTATATTTTAAGGTGGAATCAACTGAATTTATAAATATAATGATATATGTAATTAGCATAAATCATCACTTTAAAATTCAAATCAGTACCAGTCCATCACTATCAATATCAGTTCTTCGCAGTTGTTTTAAAATCCTTGGGAAGCTTCTAGACACAGTGTTATTGTCCTATGATTAATAATCAAATTTAACAGCATAATTATAAATATCCATTTTTCTACAATAAAAATATATATGTAATTCACTCAATAGCGAATCATATACACGAAAGCCTTCCTGAAATGTGACTCTATTTTGTATATTACAAGTGTTAGAAAATGGGGTTATTAGGGCATAATTATTTTATGTTCTTGATGTTAATTCCGGATTTTAACGATTGGAAATTGTTCCTTGATATGGGAACTTAAATTTTCATATATGGGTCTAAGTAATTTTCTTAGTGAAACCCATAGAGAAATGGAGTTGAAATTGGTGGCTTGAAAGAGCTTGAAAAAGAGAATGTGTATTTGTCCCACATTGAAATGAATAAAGGGGGTTGTTGGCTTTATATAGAATCACACACATGGGTAGTGTACAACTACTAAGGTGTATGATGGTGCATGGTGTTACTGTGTGCTCCACGCGCACACACACACACGCGCGCGCCGCCGCCTCCCGCCCCGCCACGACACGCCATGTCACGTCTCGACTCGACTCGGGTCGGGTCGGCTCGGTCGAAGGGCGATTTGGGCGAATGTCTCGGCGTCTCGCGTACGCGAGGCGACCTGGGCGAGGAATTTTATTGCATGGATTATTGATTTATTTTAATATTATAAACATGCTGTCAAGAGTTGGACTATACTACTAGTTAAGTCCTGTAAACTCTCGAGAGTAGTAAAGTTGCTGTCAGGAAGTTTGCTGTCAAAAACAAGGTTGCTGTCAGGAAGTGAAAACTTACTGTCAGGAACAAGGTTGCTGTCAAGGAAGTAAAACTTACTGTCAGGAACAAGGTTGCTGTCAAGGAAAACTTGCTGTCAAATGTTGACAGTTACTTTAAAGGTACTGTCGGGACTTGTTGACAGTAACTTCGGCGTTGTTTTGACAGTAGAGTCTGAGCGTTTATTCTATTAATTGGAAGTCATAATGTGGATAAATATATAACGTAACTGTTACGATTTATTTAATATAAAATCAGCTGTTACAGCCGTTTTGATTATATTAAATCGACCATTTCATTCTAATTAATTAGAATGGGAGTTACAATATTAATTGGGTGATATCAGTTACGTTTGGCCTCTCCTATAAATAGAGACCTAAGCTACTGATTGTGGTACACACACTAAACATACTGTCCACACCATACATTCTCTATTCTCTCTATACACTCTATTCTCCCTTTATATTCTGTACTCCAACAGTAGGTTTTTCTGGCGAACTGAGGTGTTAGTCGAAGTTGAGTTTTTCTGGTTACTGTGACCATCTAAACTCGGAGCTGTTTTATCCTGGAAGAATATTGCCAGCATCCTGACACAGTGTAAGTGGAGGCAATTATCTCTTCAAGAACAATCAGGACTTCTTTGCAAGGCCTGGTGACTCAGCTGATTGTTTCTTATTTTATACCTGCATAGCTATGGCTTCTGGTATGATTTCTTATCTTCCTTTGTTCTATCAGTTACTAATTTGCATGTGTTTTACCTTCGTGTTTTGTTTCGTTAATTGTTTGCTTGGCCTTGACTTGTTAAATACGATATATAACTGCCTCTATGTTGCTGTAGTAGTCTTTATTCCCAACATTCTTGAAGAGATAATCTGTTATATAGTATTTAGCATAATGGTTAACGAGAGTGAGATTCCTGCTAGCGGTAGTTCCGTTGCATCTGCTGGGGTCATTGATTGGACCACTTACAGTTTTCCACAACCCGTTGAATTAACTGGCCTGCCAGAGAAATTCAATGGGGGCGTTGGCTTTTCTCGTTGGCAGAAAAGGATGAAGTTGTGGTTGACTGTAAAGGGTCTATGGCCTGTTGTGGAATATGAGAAGCCAGTTATGGATCAAGAGAAGGCTGAATCAGTTAAGAGTTATGCGAAGTGGGCTGAGAAGGATGGGGTTGCTAGGGCAGCAATTCTGGCTGCTCTAACCAACACATTGTTTGATGTGTATTCTTCTGATGCCTACACCGCAAAACTCTTATGGGAGAAGCTGGACCAGACACATAATACTGACTCACAAGGTCTGGAAAAGTATTCTGTGGCGAGGTTCCTTGATTACAAGCTGGTGGACAATAAGTCCATGACTGAGCAAGTGCATGAGTTCGAGATGATAGTGCATGCTTTGAAGGAGTCTGGAATGGACCTCCCCGAAAAGTTTAAGGTGATGAGTGTGATTGAAAAGCTTCCAAAGTCTTGGGAAGAGTTCTCTCTCTCCCTGAAAAGACAGAAAGGAGAGATCACATGGACCAACCTTATGCTGGACATCTCGGTGCAAGAACAACACAAGTCCAAACAGGGACATGTGATGCCAACTGAGCATGGAAGCTCGAAGGTAAATGTAGCTACTGTAGGACAGAAAAGGAAGGCTGTCTCTAAGAAGGGTAATAGTAATAAACCTAAGAGTGACAAGGATAAGGCCAAGAAACCAAAGGCAAACAAACCATGTTGGTCTTGTGGGCAGGTTGGACACTGGAGTAAGGACTACCCTACAAAGAAAGCGAAGAAAGCCGAGGGGGTAGCTCAAGCGAATGCTGTGCTTGGAACCTCAAGTGGGCCTGTAGCGAACATGGTTGTTGGTGAGGCTTTGGCTTCTGAAACCAACGAAGACCGGTATGTTACCTACAACCCTGTACTATTTTCCACTTATCTGTCAAATGAATGGTTGATTGATACTGGGGCTAATGTGCATATTTGTGCTGACATTAGTTTATTTGTATCTTATCAACAGAGTCATAGCTTGACAGTGACAATGGGGAACGCAAGTGCTGCTCAAGTACATGGAGTAGGAAACGTGGACCTGAAGTTTCCTTCGGGACGTATTCTATCCCTGACGAGAGTGCATCATGTTCCCGACATGCGTAGAAATATAATAAGTGGTAGTTGTTTAGTAGCTAATGGCTTTGAAGTTTCTCTCAAATGTAATAAAGTAGTTCTTATTCATACTGGTACATTTTTTGGCAAGGGTTACTTGTCAAATGGTTTATTTGTGATAAATGCTGAACCCGTTTTGGGTGGTTTGATTAATAATATTACTCCTTCTGTTAATTGTATTGAATCTTCTGATTTATGGCATGCTAGACTTGGTGCTCTTAAAAATATGATGAACTTAGAGTTGATTCCAAAACACACTATAGAAAAGAATTCTAAATGTCAAGTATGTGTGTCTGCTAAACATATAAGGAAACCTTTTCATAATATTGTTAGGGATTCAGACTTGTTAGATTTAGTACACACTGATATTTGTGAATTTGGTGGTGTGTTGACTAAGGACCAGTTTAGGTACTTCATTACCTTTATAGATGATAGTAGTAGATACTGTTATGTTTATTTACTTAGACATAAGGATGAAGCACTTAGTAAATTCATTATATATAAAACTGAAGTAGAAAAACAAACTAGTAAGGTACTTAAACGGTTGAGATCTGATAGAGGTGGTGAGTATACGAGTAACGCTTTTAATGAATTTTGTGCAAGCAATGGTATAGTTCATGAAGTTACCCCACCATACACACCTGAGTCTAATGGGATTGCTGAGCGAAAGAATAGAACCTTTAAAGATATGATTAATAGTATGCTTATTAATTCTGGGTTGCCTAAATACATGTGGGGAGAGGCTTTGAATACGGCTTGCCATATTCTGAATAGAGTTCCTTTGAAAGACATGGATAAGACACCCTATGAGTTATGGAAGGGCAAGAAGACTAGTCTTAAGTATCTTCGTGTGTGGGGGTGCCTTGCTAAGGTACTTGTCCCTGAACACAAGAGAAAGAAACTAGGTCCAAAGACTGTTGACTGTATCTTTCTAGGCTATCTTGAGACCACTACAGCTATGAGATTTTTAGTATTAAAATCTGACATAGATGGTATAGTGGCAAACACGATAGTTGAGTTTCGTGATGCTACATTCTTTGAGGATGTTTATCCTATGAAGACTGGTATGCCTCAAGATACTTCTAATGAAGATCCTACTCACACATCAAGTTCTATTCCTGATCATGTGGAAAAGATGACTAATGTGGGGGCGGAACCTAGTAGTAGCTCTACTCCTAATGAGTTAGAGGAACCACGAAGGAGTAAGCGTGCAAAGGTAGTCAAGGATTTTGGAAGTGATTTTATCACTTACAATGTCGAGGACGAACCTTTAACTTTCCGACAAGCTATGGATTCTTCAGAGTCTAGGCACTGGAAGGGCGCTGTAAAGAGTGAAATTGACTCTATTGTTTCTAACGGAACATGGGAGTTAGTTGATCTCCCTCCTAGGTGTTCTACTATCGGGTGCAGATGGATCTTTAAAAGGAAGTTGAACCCTGACGGCTCAATAGATAAGTACAAAGCTAGACTGGTAGCTAAGGGTTTTAAGCAAATGGAGGGCATTGATTACTTTGACACATACTCTCCAGTAGCTAGAATGACAACAATTCGAATGCTTGTAGCATTGGCTTCCGTACATGGTCTTATCATCCATCAAATGGATGTAAAGACAGCTTTTCTTCATGGTGAACTTGAAGAAGAGATTTATATGGATCAGCCTGAGGGATTTGTTGCATCTGGTAACGAAAGGAAAGTATGTAAGTTGATCAAATCCATCTATGGCTTGAAACAAGCTCCTAGGGATTGGCATAAAAAGTTTGATGAAACTATAGTGCCGTTCAGTTATGATATTAATGATAGTGACAAGTGTGTCTACACCAAAGTTAAAGGCAGTGAGTGTGTCATCATGTGCCTATATGTAGATGACATACTATTGTTTGGAACCAATATTGAGATTATTAACGAGACAAAAGCTTTCTTGAAAAGGCACTTTGAAATGAAGGATATGGGTGAGGCTAGTGTGATTCTTGGTCTCAAGCTGACTCAGTCAGCTGAGGGAATAACTTTATCGCAGTCTCATTATATAGAGAAATCTATACTTGAGAAATATGGTTATTCACAGTGTAGAATCGCTAGTACACCCTATGATCCTAAAGTTGCCCTTGTTAAGAATGCTTCAGGAGTACCTGTGTCTCAGTTAAGGTATTCTCAGATTATAGGGAGTTTGCAGTATCTTGCTAACTGTACTAGACCAGATATTTCATATTCTGTGTCTAAGTTGGCTAGGTATACAAGCTGTCCAAACAGAACTCATTGGGATGCTCTTGATAGAGTACTTAGATATCTAAAAGGCACAATGTACCTAAGTTTACACTATAGGAGATTTCCTGGTGTACTTGAGGGGTACAGTGATGCAAGTTGGATAGCTAAGAAGTCTGGTTCCAATGGAGTGACTGGATACGTGTTCACCTTAGCAGGGGGAGCAATATCCTGGAAGTCGACCAAACAGACTATAGTAACTCGGTCTACTTTTGAGGCTGAGTTGTGTGCGCTTGATGCCACGGGGACGGAGGCTGAATGGTTACATGGACTTATGTCCGCTATACCTGTAGTAAGCAGACCACTTCCTGCATTTGCTATTCATTGTGATAGTAAAACAACTATCGACAAGATTAGCAGTAAAAAGTATAATGCTAAAACAAAGAGACACATCCAAGTTAGACTAAAGTCTATAAGGGGTTTAGTGTCTGATAGGATTATTGCTGTAGAGTTCATAGGAACTCAGAATAATATAGCTGATCCTTTAACTAAAGGACTGGAACCTGCAGTGGTCCTTAAGTCGAGGTTGGGGATGGGGCTGTCAACCCATCATAGTTCATCATCAGTGGGAACCCAATACACATGAGAGGAGATCCCTTGAAGTGTATTCAATGTGGTAATAACAAGCTGTAAGGATGAATTGGTAGTACCTTTGCTACATAGATGATACTGTTGTATCTGAGTCTATCCCCTGTAAACCTAGAAGGTACTGCTACTGCTAGTAAGCAAGAGTTATTATAACTCTGAATGGGGTCAAGTCATTTGACGAGATGGTAGCAGTACATCTCTGGAGATGCCCAGCTAAGCGAATGTAATTGTGTGGTCGCAATTAGAGGAAAGGGTTATTCCTTGAAGCATTCGACGAACAGGATCGAGACAAGACCTTTAATGTCTCAAAGCCGTAGATTGGCACCATAGCCTTTGACATGTCGTCGTCTATGGAACATGGTTACACCAAACGGATTAAGATTCAAGGTGAAACATTCCATCTGAATCCGGTAATCATTGAAGTAGGGGACTTAGGAGGGTTCAAACCCGGAAGGGTACCGACTCTGAAAAACAAGTCATGATGGAAAACCTGAAACATTTCTGTATGGATTTGTGGGGGATTGTTAGAAAATGGGGTTATTAGGGCATAATTATTATATGTTCTTGATGTTAATTCCGGATTTTAACGATTGGAAATTGTTCCTTGATATGGGAACTTAAATTTTCATATATGGGTCTAAGTAATTTTCTTAGTGAAACCCATAGAGAAATGGAGTTGAAATTGGTGGCTTGAAAGAGCTTGAAAAAGAGAATGTGTATTTGTCCCACATTGAAATGAATAAAGGGGGTTGTTGGCTTTATATAGAATCACACACATGGGTAGTGTACAACTACTAAGGTGTATGATGGTGCATGGTGTTACTATGTGCTCCACGCGCACACACACACACACACACGCGCGCGCCGCCGCCGCCCGCCCCGCCACGACACGCCATGTCACGTCTCGACTCGACTCGGGTCGGGTCGGCTCGGTCGAAGGGCGATTTGGGCGAATGTCTCGGCGTCTCGCGTACGCGAGGCGACCTGGGCGAGGAATTTTATTGCATGGATTATTGATTTATTTTAATATTATAAACATGCTGTCAAGAGTTGGACTATACTACTAGTTAAGTCCTGTAAACTCTCGAGAGTAGTAAAGTTGCTGTCAGGAAGTTTGCTGTCAAAAACAAGGTTGCTGTCAGGAAGTGAAAACTTACTGTCAGGAACAAGGTTGCTGTCAAGGAAGTAAAACTTACTGTCAGGAACAAGGTTGCTGTCAAGGAAAACTTGCTGTCAACTGTTGACAGTTACTTTAAAGGTACTGTCGGGACTTGTTGACAGTAACTTCGGCGTTGTTTTGACAGTAGAGTCTGAGCGTTTATTCTATTAATTGGAAGTCATAATGTGGATAAATATATAACGTAACTGTTACGATTTATTTAATATAAAATCAGCTGTTACAGCCGTTTTGATTATATTAAATCGACCGTTTCATTCTAATTAATTAGAATGGGAGTTACAATATTAATTGGGTGATATCAGTTACGTTTGGCCTCTCCTATAAATAGAGACCTAAGCTACTGATTGTGGTACACACACTAAACATACTGTCCACACCATACATTCTCTATTCTCTCTATACACTCTATTCTCCCTTTATATTCTGTACTCCAACAGTAGGTTTTTCTGGCGAACTGAGGTGTTAGTCGAAGTTGAGTTTTTCTGGTTACTGTGACCATCTAAACTCGGAGCTGTTTTATCCTGGAAGAATATTGCCAGCATCCTGACACAGTGTAAGTGGAGGCAATTATCTCTTCAAGAACAATCAGGACTTCTTTGCAAGGCCTGGTGACTCAACTGATTGTTTCTTATTTTATACCTGCATAGCTATGGCTTCTGGTATGATTTCTTATCTTCCTTTGTTCTATCAGTTACTAATTTGCATGTGTTTTACCTTCGTGTTTTGTTTCGTTAATTGTTTGCTTGGCCTTGACTTGTTAAATACGATATATAACTGCCTCTATGTTGCTGTAGTAGTCTTTATTCCCAACAACAAGTACTTCACAAAACAAAGCAACATTATTGTAGACATCCAACAAAACAAAAACAGAGTCACACTATTAAAAATTTATTCATAATGCAATGACAGTTAACAACTCTATATAGTTCAAACAAGATGATGGAACACAACAATGTAGAACAATCAGTGTCTTATAATATTTCCAATATCAATACACCAAAACAAAGCAATTAAATGAGTCCATATTTAATCATATCAAGGATTCTACTGTGTGTATTGGATTTAGAACAAACATTGAGTCCAAATTAGCTTAAATCAGTATCAAACTTGAATAGAGTAAAGCCCAAATCAGGTAATATACATAATAACCGGTATGTACAATTCAACAATTCCATAGCATTGATACATATATGTTATTGAACAATACATATGTTGTACAATACAATTCGCAATTTGTTTGCAACTATATAATGTACACATCAAAATGCAAGATCGACATACCTTCATTTGATAAAGCCGATTCATTGATCGAAAGAGGTTATTTAAATATCAACTGTATGCTTCACATCTGGCTTGCTTCCTTTTAATGTTCTCCGATTTGATCTTTGTACCCTAAATTGATTGTTGATACCCTAAATTGGCTGTCGTTATTTTTCTCTCCCGTTCTCCGGCTTGCTTCGTTTGAAGAATGTGCAATAGATTTAGGGCCTGTTTGGCAACAACATAAGTCCATAATTTAAGTACTTATTTTTTTTAAATGCATAGTTTTTTTAAAAAATTGGATATAAATGTTAAGGATATGTTTCATATTCATTATGTGACAAAAAATAAGGAATTATTTAAAAAAAAGTACAGTTTCATGTACTTTTCTCCAGAAATAAACCCTTATTTCTGGAAAATAAGGTTAGCCGAACGGGCACTAAATATGTCCATTTTATTTTTTAATATTAATGTTTGCAACATATTATTAGCACATTATACTTTTTTGTAAATTTGTTTTTTGACAAATTTTATAAAGTACAAGATATATGTAATTTTAAAAATGTCTAAAAATTTATCAAATTTTTAGATGCATATAGCAATTTAAGACGATCCAATTTTATAACAATTAATATTCTATTAACTCTACAACTTTGGTGTCATCCATTGCACAGTGAACATCCTTAAATTACGAATACCAACATCAATTAAGTAATAAGAATCAAACTAGCGTAAATGCCCGTGCAAGGCACGAGCACTGAACTAATTTCTCGTCTAAAATAATTTTGTAATTAAAAATATGATAAACGATAAGATTTCGATCTACCGAATATTTTTATAGTTTTTTTTGTAATATTGCATACCTTTTTTTAACCAAATATTTTATAATTTGAATAGATTTAATAAAATTTGGATAAATATTCATACGATAATAATCACATGAATACTTATGATTGTTAAATTATTAATTTAGTTTTCAATTGCGTGAAATGAACTTTATCAAATTGAACATTCGAGTATAATATAAATAATTATCTTAATAAAATTATCCGTTTATAATAGAGACGTATGTAAACTAATTGATTTTGTTGTAAAAAATTGATCGTACATGTAAGACTATATTTTGAGACATATTACAAAATCTCTTAATGTTGTATAAAAGTCATCCTTATGTCTGTCGCAATCATTTTTTCTAAACATATACATTTATACACTTTTAAACTTAAATTTTTAGTTTTATTCTAATATTTATTACACTATATAGAAGTTCAATAAAAAATTGGGTAAATTGAAATATTTTTTATATTATAATTTTGAATTATTTTTTTAACTCAATTTTAAATTTTTCTAAATATTTCAATCGATATAAAATATGACAACCTTAATGACCCGTGCATGTATATGAAATCTAAGATCAATTTTTTTTTATTTTATCTTATATTGATCTAAATATATGTCATAACTCAACCATTATATATTATATTATATATTATATTGATCAACATATTATATAAAAATTCATATGTACCATACTTTATAGTTGAGTTATAATCTAATTTATCATTTTAAATATTGTACTTTTGTAATATTTATGATTAAAAAAATTATATTTTTTTTATTTCAATTTGAATGTTAATTATATTATTTTTTTATATATAACATAGATCATATTTTTAGAGTTTTCATCTTTTTTAACATAATTTCAATTATTTTTTCGTATATATTTAAATATTTATGTTTTTAGACCAATCATATATTTAAATCGTTGAAAGTCTAAATAGTTTGTCGATCAAAACCCTCTATGACTCACATATTTAAAATTTTATATACATAAAAGTTGTGTGATGCGATTATTAATTATGCATGGTTTGATAACTAAAATTTACATATTTCTTAAAACCAAATCTTATTTTTTATTTAAATAATTTAACATCTACATGGAGACGTATGTAAATAAATCTTTTTTATTTTTGGACTCGGTTACATTATTTACAATATTTTTTTTCTATATCAATTATTTAAAATGGTAAAAGAGAATTGTAGAGTATGCTAAGTCGATTAAAACATATTTTATAATTTTATCTATCCAATATTTTAAAAATAATATGAACCAACATTTCATTTACTAAAAGAAGGATGAGACAAAAAGAGAAGGCAAAATTGGTTAAGAAATGAGTTTGAGAGTAGAAGGTTAGTGATTCGAATGCCAACACAAGCATAATTTTATTATTTTTTACATAATTATCAAAGGATGATATTTTTGTAATATTTTTAAAAATAGGGCTAAAACCGTAACTTTACACCCATTAAATTGGCAACCTTTGCCCTTGTGTTGAAGTTTAATATATAGTAATAGAGTAATAGATAATAAAAGGATAGCATTTTTGCAATTTTTTAATTTATTGGGATAAAATAAAAATTTCACAGTTATTTTATTGACACTTTTCACCTTGTGTTGTCTAACTGCAGAAAAATCTAAAAAAAAGAGTTATATAAATAATGCAATCTAATATTTTTATTTAACTCAAAAATTAAAACAAAAATTGATAGTAAATAAAATAAGAGGAGAATGTGTGGTTTATCTATTAAGACTTTTGAAGTAAACATAAGTGATTGAGTAGCACATTGGTTATGACATGAACTTCTTTAAAAAGGGGTTTAGGGTTCGATTTCTGGGTAACACAAATTTATATATTTTTTGTATAAATAATAAAAGAGTGGCATTTTTGAAAATTTTTTAACATAAAAGGGTAAAATTGTAACTTCACAATCATTAAAATGGCAAACTTTGTCCTTGTGTTCTCCTTTAATTAATATATATTAATATATTAATATTAATAGATTAATAGATAGATATTTGTTGGGATTTATGGGTGATGGAATAGACAACTTAACTAGTTTTATTGGTATACTTAGTTTTTACTAAGTAGAACATACTGTCATAGCCTGAAATGTATTCTTGTAATTTAAATAAATACTGTCATGTAATAAGTGTAATTCTTGGAAGAAGTTCGATTATGTTCAAGCCTCAAGAAATACATAAGTTCGACAGAAGGAATAAAAGTTACTGTCAAGCCCTGACAGTAAGGTTACAAGGAAACATAATGTTGCCTAGGTCGACAGCAAGTTTCACGAAGTCGACAGCAAGTTTCAACTTGACAGCAACATTGGCGGAGATTCTAATGACAGCAACTTTGATATATAGTCTGCGACAGTAAGTTTGGAATTCCTGACAGCAATCTCTGCGGGAAAAACATGCTGTCAATCAAAGCACAACTCTTGACAGCAATCTCTGCGGGAAATTCATACTGTCAACCAAAGCAAAATTCTTGACAGTAATATCTGCGGGAAATTCATACTGTCAACCAAAGCATAATCTATTGACAGCAAACTTTGTGGCAAACATACTGTCATATAGAATCAGCTTGATTTAGGAATTTTCTAAGTCAAATTAAACGACAGAGTATATGTTCAAAAGAAGCAGGCGTGTTGTAATATTCAACCTTTACAGCAAGCTTGGAAAGTCTATAACTGAAGCTCGAGAGATCACATGGAACAACCTGTAAAGTCTAGAACAGATAAAATTGAATACGGCTAGATCTGGGTGGCTCAAATGTGGAAAGCATCTTTAAGTTACTTTGTGCTGATCACATGGGAATAAATCATGGAATGAGCTGCAAAAGGAATATAACAGCAACTCGACAACCCATGTTGATGGTGATAGTACAGTAGATTATCACTCTATAAATAGAGCATTCTACTTATACATTAAATAACTCAACCACTGTAATCTCTTGAGTTTTTGTAGCTTGAGAACTATTTTGTTCTTAAGGTTGTAGCAAAACTTTGCAAAATAAATAAAACATTTATTTTGTGAAATCCTCGTATTTGATTTTACTTGTGTTTGCATTTCTTCTACTAGTAAATCACAAATTCTATTTAAGTTGTTGAAATAGTTTTTGAAATTTATTAGTATTGCATTCAACCCCCCTTCTGCAATACTTTCCTGGACCAACAACTGGTATCAGAGCTAACAGATTAATACACATATCTGAGATCCAAATGGCAAGTATTCAAAGGTCAAGTAATATCAAGATTCCAGCTTTTGATAAGGAAAACTACAACATATGGAAAAAGAAGATTATGTTATTTATCAAAGGTCAGAACCCACTATTCCTAGGCATTCTGGAAAATGGCCCTTTCATTCCTCAAAAGGAAATTCCAGCTGCTACAGTGAATGATGTAGTAATCCCAGCTCATTGGGTTGCTAAGAAGCCGTCTGAGTATAATGACTCAGAAAAAGAAAAGGTAGCACTGGATGATCATCTGCAACTCATTCTACTAGATGCACTTACCCTGGATAAAGCTATGAGTGGAAATATAATAGCATGCAACTCTGCCAGGGATATGTGGAAAAAGATAGAACTGTTATGTGAAGGAAGTGAAGAGGTCAGAGAAAATCAAAAACAAATATTGGTGTCACAATATGAAGCGTTTATGGGCAAGCATGGAGAAGATCTAACTCACATGTTTGAAAGATTTAGCAAACTGATAGCTGAACTTCAAATTCATGGAAAGTTTTATGAAAAGAAGGAAGTCAATATCAAGTTTCTGCTAACTCTTCCAGAACATCTTGAGCACAGAGTAACAGCCATAAGAGAAGGGAGAGACTTAAATTCTGTTTCTCTTGAAACATTGTATGGAGTTCTAAAATCTTATGAACTTGAATATTATCAAAAGAAAGCTATACAAAGTGGATCCAAAGGATTGATGGCAAACATGGCTGGTGCTCTAGTTGCTCAAGGACCCTCATATTTTCAAGCAAGTGAGCAAATTCAAAATGATCAACAACCTCAATTTTCGTCTGTGAAAATTGAAGAGGTGGTTGAAGATGAAGAAAAGGTTGTCCTTCAACTAGAAGATGTTAAAGATGAAGAATTCTTCACTCTAGAAGAAATGGAGAAAATGGATAATCCAACCATGGCTTTTATGGCAAGAAAATTCAAAAATATAAGGTTCAGGAGGAACAAGCCATATAAGCCTCAAGGTCAATTTCCAAAGTATAACCAAGGAAGCTCATCAAAATCTGCTACTGGCACCAAGGGAGGATACAAAACAGGAATGGTAGATAGGTCAAAGTTTAGATGCTACAATTGCAATGAACTTGGTCACTTTGCTACTGAATGCAAAAGACCAAAACAAATACAAAGAATGGAGAGAGGAACTGGGAGTCAATTTAAGAAAGGACAAGGAAAAGCCTATGTGGCTGAAGGAAAATGCTGGGATGAATCTGATAATGAAGAAGAAGAGGAATTTGTGAATTTAGCCTTGATGGCTAGAGAGGATGAAGAAGCATCAACCTCGTCAAATCAGGTACCATCTCTAGTATTACTAGATATGTCTTTAAATGACTATAAGCAAACCATTGAGGAAATGAGTACTGAAATGTTTAATATTCATACTAGTTTATCTGCTGCAAATGAAGAAATTGCTAGATTAACTAAAGAAAATGAAGTACTCAGATCTAATAATGATGTGTTGTTGCTTAAGACCAGTTCTATTGATTCTTTAGCTCAGGAAAACGAAAGATTAAAAAATGATTTAACCTGTGCTAAGGAGATAGAGGATTATCTAAGAAAAGAAATTTCTGAGAATGAATTTAAGCTAAAGGCATTTAGAAATTCCTCTAAATTAGTTCAAGAGTATCATGAGAAACATACTGAAGGTAAGAAGATAGGCATAGGCTATGATTATAGCAGGAGACCTGGTAAAGAGACTGTTATACAGAAAATTGATGATAATAATGCTGTAAAACCTCACATCCTCAAAAATGTGAGTAACCCAATCTTCAAAAGTACAGAGTTTGAGGTTAATGAAAACTCCCTAATTATTAATCAAGAACTCTGTGATGAAGATGAGAGGATTGATAGTAAAGAAAAAGATTCTATCATAATGTCTATGACAGAAACAGTCTTAAACAGCCCAACCAAGTGTTCAAAAGATACTGTCAAGAAATTATTCAAGACAGTAACTTTCAAACCTACTGTCAAGACAGCAATTACAAAAGATACTGTCAAAAATAGTTCGACAGCATCTTCTGAACAGACTGTCAAGACAGTAGTCTCCAAGTCCAAAAACAGAAATGGGAAGCTAGGCATTGATAAAAAGAATAATTATGCATATGTTAAGCAGGCACCAAGGAAACTTTGCAATAATTGTGGCTCCTCACATCATTTAACTCATGTTTGTAAGAAATCAACTAGTAGCATATCTAATGCAACAGAGTTGAAAGGGAACTTACACAGAACCCCCATTATGCAAAGAGAATTGGTAGTTTGTAATAACATTGACTGTATGCCATGCAAAATTACTGCTATGAGTACATGTTTTAATTTGCAAATTTCATCTAATGAATCATGTTCTTATATGCAAACTGCAAAGACTTTTGAATCCACTAAAGAAAGAGAGAAGTCTGCTCTCACTAAGAAAAAGTCAAAGACAAAAACTAAGTGGGTAATAAAAGAAGTCAAGGAATTATCTTCTGATAATATTGTGACAAATATTGATAAAGTTTCTGATGATACTGAGTATGCAGGACCCAACAAGACTTGGGTACCAAATGCAAATTAAAATCTTTCTGACTTGCAGGGAAAGAAAGGTAAACAGGTCATGTGGATAATCGACAGTGGATGCTCCAAACACATGACTGGTGATATATCCCTGCTATCACAATATGTTGAGAAGGCTGGCCCAACAATAACCTTTGGAGACAACAGCAAAGGTTACACTGTGGGATATGGCTGTTTAAAAGCTGGAAATGTTGTCATTGAAGAAATCTCTCTTGTGGAAGGTTTGAAGCATAATCTGCTCAGTGTCAGTCAATTCACTGACAAAGGATTCAAAGTAAACTTTGGCATGATGGAATGTTCAATTCACCACAAGAAGGATAGAAGCCTATCTCTGAAAGGAGTAAGGAAAGGAAGCCTATTTGTTGCAGACTTAAACTCAACAAATGAGGAAAGAATATTTTGCTTCTACAGCAAAGCAAGTGTTGGAGATAGCATGCTTTGGCACAAGAAATTTTCTCATCTCAATTTCAAAACAATGAACATGCTGATGAAGAAGGAATTAGTAAGAGGACTACCTCAACAGGAATTCTGTCAAGAAGGACTGTGTGAAGACTGTCAAATGGGAAAATTGAGGAAAGCAATGCATAAATCAAAGCAAGTCAACACTAACACTGAAGCACTCAAGTTGATTCACATGGATCTTTTTGGACCAGTGAATGTTCAATCACTTTCCAGAAAAAGATATGCACTGGTCATGATAGATGACTATTCTAGGTACACTTGGGTGAAATTTTTAGAATCAAAGGATGAAGCTGCTCAAGAAATCATTGATCACATAAGGGTACTTGACAGGACCCCTGAAGCAAAAGTTCAATTTCTAAGAAGTGACAATGGAACTGAATTCAGAAATGCTACACTTGGAAACTTCTGCAAAGATCAAGGAATTGTTCAACAATTCTCTGCTGCAAGAACTCCACAGCAAAATGGAGTAGTAGAAAGGAAAAATAGGACTCTTATTGAAGCTGCGAGGACTATGTTGAGTAATGCTAAGTTACCAACATATTTCTGGGCAGAAGCCATCAACACTGCTTGTTACACACAGAACAGAACACTAATCAACAAGGCTCATGGCAATACTCCTTACTATCTTTTGACAGGAAAGAAGCCTACTGTCAAGTACTTTCATATTTTTGGAAGCAAGTGCTTTTTGATGAAAGACAACCATGAAAGAAAAGGCAAGTTTGATACTAAAGCATATGAAGGCATTTTCATGGGATATGGGATAGAAAGGACTGCCTACAGAGTCTATATCATGGAGCACAAAACAATTGAAGAAAGTGTCAATGTCACGTTTGATGAAACAAAGTTTCCAGGGCTACATGAGGATGGTCAAATGCAACCCTTCAGATTTGAGAATCAAGGATACTTGGAAAAAGAAGAATTTGTTGATGAAGAACCAAGTCTCATTCAATCAATGGGATATGAGAAAGAATCTGTCAATTCTCATAATCTAAATCAGACCTCAGCTCAATCACAGACAATTTCAGGCATCAATCAACAAGAATGTGAGACTGGAGAATTTGAGCAAAATGAGCAGAATAATGAAAATGGTGGAGAATCAAATCCTCATATTGATGAAAGACATTCTCATCAAACAAGTAGCTTGCCTCAATCAACAAAGTGGAACAGAGATCATACCAGTAATCTAATTATTGGAGATCCCACTACTGGTGTAAGGACAAGGAGGAATATCTCTGCTGAAAGCATGTTTTCATGTTTCTTATCTCAAATGGAACCAAAAATAGTTGAAGAAGCATTGTTGGATTCTGATTGGGTGATGGCCATGCAAGAGGAGCTCAATCAATTTGAGAGAAACAATGTTTGGAAACTAGTTCCAAGGCCAAAAGGAAAATCAGTCATTGAGACAAAATGGGTTTTCAGAAACAAGATAGATGAGAGTGGAAATGTGACAAGAAATAAGGCAAGGCTAGTGGCCAAAGGTTACTGTCAACAGGAAGGGATAGATTATGATGAAACATTTGCTCCTGTTGCCAGACTTGAAGCCATAAGAATTTTCTTAGCCTTTGCTGCACACTGCAAATTCAAGGTATTTCAAATGGATGTTAAAAGTGCCTTTCTAAATGGAGAATTAGAAGAAGAAGTGTATGTTGAACAGCCTCCTGGATTTGAAAATGACAAACTGCATAATTTTGTCTACAAGCTGTTCAAGGCTCTATATGGCTTAAAGCAAGCACCAAGAGCCTGGTATGACACTTTATCCACTTTCCTCCTGGAAAATCAATTTATTAGAGGTATGGTGGATAAAACTTTATTCTATAAATACCATGGCAAAGACATCATTCTTGTGCAGATATATGTTGATGACATAATCTTTGGCTCAACAAATGAAAAATTGTGTGAAAAGTTCTCATCTCTAATGAGAAACAAGTATGAAATGAGCATGATGGGAGAATTAGCATTCTTTCTTGGTCTTCAAATTTATCAGAAAAAGGAAGGAATCTTCATCTGTCAATCTAAGTATGTCAAAGAGCTTCTCAAGAAGTTTAACTTAGAGGATTCAACACCTGCCAAGACACCTATCTCAACAGCCACCAAATTAGAGTTAGATCCTAAAGGCAAGAAAGTGGATTCTAGTACCTACAGAGGCATGATAGGATCATTGCTGTACTTAACAGCAAGCAGGCCAGATATAATGTTTGCTACATGTCTCTGTGCAAGGTTTCAAGCTGATTCAAAAGAATCACACTTGGTTGCAATCAAAAGAATCTTTAGATATCTCAAAGGCACCCCAAATCTAGGTCTTTGGTATCCTAAGGAAACTGGATTTGATTTAATTGGATATTCTGATTCAGACTATGCTGGCTGCAAAATTGACAGAAAAAGTACTACAGGAAGCTGTCAATTTCTTGGGGGGAGATTGGTGTCATGGTTCAGTAAGAAGCAACACTCAGTTTCTACATCAACTGCAGAAGCTGAATATATTGCAGCTGGAAGTTGCTGTGCACAAATACTTTGGATGAAGAATCAATTATTGGATTATGGACTAAAGTTGTCAAATATTCCTATCTACTGTGACAACACTAGTGCCATAGCCATATCAGACAATCCAGTTCAACACTCCAGAACAAAGCACATTGATATCAGGCATCATTTCATCAGGGAGCATGTTGAAAAAGGAGATGTAAAATTGGTTTATGTTCCAACAGATAAGCAACTTGCAGATATATTCACCAAGCCACTGGATGAAGCAACATTTACCAGGTTGGTGAGTGAATTGGGAATGCTAAATCAGGTATGATGATCTAACTGGTTTATCAATTCTAAGTAGTTGAAGCTCATGACAGAAACTTTTAAAGGTACTGTTACAAGAAGGTACTGTCATGAGAAGTTAAGGTACATTGTGATACTTGTTCAGACAACATGTTTGCTATGACTATGCTAAAAGGATTTTTAGATATCATGTTTGCTATGACTATGCTAAAAGGATTTTTAGATATCATGTTTGCTATGACTATGCTAAAAGGATTTTTAGATATCATGCTTGCTATGACTATGCTAAAATAGTTTTACATGTCTGTCTTAAAATGATTTTAAGAAATCATGTGTCCTTAACTTAAGTTATGTGTGAACAGTGACTGACAGCATAATCTTATGATAAGTTTACTGTCAGATAAAACTTACTGTCACTCATGAAGCTGATTGACAGAAATATTGTTAGCACACAAGTTGCTGTCAATGAAAGTTGCTGTCACAAGAAATTGCTGTCAGAATTGGTAGAGAAAGAAAAAGCGCACAGGTTACTGTCAATGAAAGTTGCTGTCACGAGAAGTTGCTGTCAAAGATAGTGGAAAGATATATTAATTTTTATATATATATACATACGTATATTTCTTTTCACCAATCCACGATCTAATAGCAACTGCCACGTAATATAGCAAGTGGAGTTAATGGGTAATATCATTATCACACGTTCAATTAAGAGAGGTTAAATCGATTCATATTAGAAACTGAATCTACCGTTTAATCTACTATCACTTTCATTTGCAAAAACCTCTCAACCTTCTGCATCCAAAAACCGCATTTCTCTCTCTCATTTTTCAAAGCATTCAACAATGGCACCTAAACAAAGCATTGCTCAAACCAATTTCGCTGGTATCTTTTCTCCTAGTGATGCTGGTGAAAACTTCAAAGGACTTATTTCGTTCTTGAATAAATCCTACCTAGGTCATGCAATAACCTCTTCCCCCAAAATTGATACTGTTAGAATTGAAAAGTTCTGGAAATCAGCAAGTGCTCAAGGAACTGGAGAGAATGAATCAATTAAGTTCAATATAGATGATGCAAGTTATTCTCTTACAGTAAAGAACATCAATGAGGCTTTGGGCATTGTGTTGACCAGTGAAGAAAGCTTTATGGAACTAGCAACTGATGATACCCTGAAGAAGTTCTTTCTGAAGATTGGGTACTCTGGTTCTAAACTTGAAGAAACTTCTGATAAGTGGTATCAAACAGGAGAAATGGACAGGAAATTTCTAAGAAAAGAGTGGAGTATGATTTTTGATGTAATGGTGAAGGTATTCTCTACCAAGACTACAGGATGGAATGGCATACCATCATATATCAAGAAGCTCACTCATTCATTAGTTCATGGATACAAGGTGAACATTGGAAAACTGATAATGACACAGTTGAAAGGCGCAATAGGCAAGAAGGTATCCATCTATCCTCGCTTTTTAACTATGTGTATTAATAGTATTTGTGGAAATATTGAGGACAATTCTGATTTTGAGGAATGTCCTGTTTTAAAGAAAAACACACACACATCTCTTAACACACAGAATTTGAATGTACATATTCCACTATGTTTCACACAACACATGGTAAATCAAGTGCCCAACCTTGATTTTCCATTTCCAACAGGTCACACTGTTTTCACAATAGAGAATGAAGCTGAATTAGACCCAAATTCAGTTAACCCACATTCCACACCATACATTCCACCTAGGGACTCTAGACTACCAAAAGCCCTTAAAATGGCCAAACAGGAATCAAAGAAAAGAACCCTAGAGAGTGCAACTGGTGAACAAGTTGAGAGTCAAGAGGGAGTCACTGCACCTAGTGCAGCAAATAAGGTTGGTAGTGAAAAAGAACCCACAGTAGCCCCTTCTGAGCCTAAGAAGAAGAGAGCTAGAAGGGCCAAGGTTACTGTCAGCCACCCTACAGTTTCCCAAAAGACTGTAGAGGATGATAGGGAAATGAACTCACCTCTAGGTGTTTCTTCTCAACAAGGGACATCTATTGAAATTGGCCTGTCTCCCAAGGCATCTTGTAAAGAGTCTGCACAAACTCAAGAATTCACTCTTGAGGAACCTGTATTTGAAGATACACACATTGAGATAGAGCACAGTGAGGAATTCACTCATACTATTGATGTTCCACAATCATTTTCTGTGGAACAGCCAATTAATCAATCTAAAATTCAATCTTCTTCTTTCATTCCCACATCTGTTGTTTCTTCTAATCAACCTAGAGAGGGGGACAGTACCAACCCCTCAGGTTTTGATCATCCATCTCAAATCATGGATGAGCCCCCATCTAGTGGTCCACAAGAACCCATTTCTCAAAGTGAAATGGATACCACTCCATCAAACACTGGATTAGATCAAGATGCAAACTTGTCAGAAATTGAAACAGCCAGCATCTTGATCGATTCCCTCAAAGCATCTTACCCTAGGGAAGTTGCTGTCACAGCCAAAGATGCTGTCAATGACAAATCAGAAGGTGCTGTCAAACATTCAAGTGACAGTATCATTCCAACAAAAGGTACTGTCAAAAGTCCTTCAAAAGATGCTGTCATCCCTGTTCAACCACAACTACAAGAAGGATTAGTGGAAGATATCTCTGATGATGACTTGCCCCTTTCAAAGGCCTTCAAGGTAAAATCTACTCTTTTGCATGTTAGTACTGCTCATACTACTGCATCTAGGATGAGTGAGGGAGTGAAACATCAAAGAGAGATAAAAGAACAGAGAGGTGAGACTAAAAACGAGAGGCAGCCAAATGTGCTGGCAAAAGGAGAGGGACTTGAGCATGTCCAGAGTGAATTTGAGGGAGCCAATACAGAAAAGGCATTAGGCCTTGAGGGAATTTTTGTGAGAGATGATGAGATCATCTATAAAAACACTGAGAGTGTGAGAACCCCAACAGCCTCCATGCCCCAGACTTATCCCTTACCTCCTAAAAGGCTTAGGTCTGGTGGTCCTTCTGCATCCTCAAATGACAGGCTCCAAGCACTGGAGAATCGATGTGCTACAATGGAAAGCAAACTGGACAACCTGTCATCTACTGTGAAGACTGGTTTTGCTGAAATTCAAGCCACACTACTGTCACTCTCTTCATTACTTCATGCTGCAAACTTAACTAAGGGGGAGAAAGGAAAAGATCAGAAAGAGGCTGAGCAACCAGAAAGAAAGGAGGAGTTACAAGGGGAAGCTAAAAGACAGGGGGAGCAAAGGAGTAAGGGGGAGCAAGGGAGAGTAGGAATAGTCTCTGGAACTGAGGAGCTTTTTGAAGCTGAAGTAGATGGGGAACAAATGCTAGTATCCAAGGAGGTATTAAGTCAAATACAAGGAAATAGAGCATCCTCAATCAAAATCAATGAACCAGTTCCTGAGAAGAAAGAATCCACATTGGAGAGGCTATGGAGAGAAAAAGAGGAATCAAATAGGATGGGTAAAGGCAAAGACAAGTTGCCTGAATATGTGTTTTCTTCAGAGCCTATCTTTTGGACTGATGGAAGTACATATTCCCAAGAAGAAGCTGACTTAATAACAGTAAGCCACATGGAGAGCACCTTGAATAATAAGGATGAGGAATTCAAAAATCTGGTGAATGAAGCAATCACAGTGTCTAAAGGAAAACCTGCTAAGTTGGCAGAAGCTTTGAGAGAAAAGATTGTAAATCTGTCAGTAAAGATTAGCTCAGAGAAGAGGTGGGCAGTTGATGTGTACCTGAAAAGTGGGCATTCAATATTCATAACAACTCAACTGTTGGAAACTTTCTCTGCCAGAGTGCAATATATCCTTGGGATTCTAGTGAAGAAAAACTCTACCATCTT
Source organism: Kitagawia praeruptora (assembly GCA_037693485.1). NCBI lineage: Eukaryota > Viridiplantae > Streptophyta > Magnoliopsida > Apiales > Apiaceae > Kitagawia > Kitagawia praeruptora. The sequence goes on from CM075350.1 coordinate 120,161,314, forward strand.
TGATGAAAGTCTTTTTATGCAACTGGGCACAATGGTCAACAACAAACTTCCAGAAGTAAGTCTCCAGCCATATGGTGTAAGCTTTAAACAGACAACAGCCAAAGGAGCTAAAGGTCTTGGATTCTTAACTCTTGAAGGCAAAACATCTTTACAAAGCAAAGTCATCATGGATGTACTTAAGGTATTACTGAATGCATCCATCACCAAGGAAAGGATTAAGGCAGTTAAAGATATTCACAAGATTTTGGCAAAGAGAAACATGGAGTACAGTGCCAAAATCAAAAAGCTCATTGCCAAAGCAAATTCAAGAAGAAATGCTCAAGGTGGAAACTGCATTTTTGATGACACCTTGGAAAAAGATGATGATGACAATCAGGATGGAGGTGAAGCTGGAGGACCTAAGAGAATAGAACTGAGAGACTCTTCAAAAGAGCAAACTCAAGTCAAAGAAGCAGAATCAAAGGAAATTTCTGAAAATTCTAGCTCAAGCAAGAAAGTTGATGAAAAGAAAGAGGAAGAAGTACTTGAAGCATTTAAAGGAAATCAAGAAGAAATGGAAATTGACAGTATACATCTTGAAAAAGATACTGTCAACAAAGATGCTGTCAAGGATATCAACAAAGATGCTGTCAGTCAGGATGAAGTAACAGTCATTGAAGATACTGTCAAAGAAGACATTGTCAGAAGCCCTTTAAAAGAAACTGTCAACGATCCTACTGTCAAATCATTCAAGACAGTAAGAATCAAGAGAAAATCAAAAAGACCAACAAAGGGAAAGACTGTCTACAAAGGAGAAGGAAAAGCTACAGGGTTGGGACTCAAGAAACCTATCATGAGGAGAAGAATGAATAGCTTTGAAATGATGCAGCTGAATGCCAAAGAAACAATCACCTCTGTATCCATAGAATTTGATGGACCAAAAGAAGAAGTTGCAAGGTACATTCTATGGCAAAACAATGAAAGGTTGATTACAGTGGAATCTGACTTCACTCAGATATCAAAATCAAAGGTGATATCCAAGAAACTCATTCAAACTTCTGAAACTGTAAAACGAAGAATTGATTTCTTCAATCTGGAAAGGATGGTTGAGCTACTGCAAACCTATGATAATGTTTCAAAGAAGATTATGGATCAAGTTCTCAAGTACTATGAAGCCAGGCATGTTGAATTTATTGAGAAGTTTGGAGATTGGACACTTCACAATGATGATGATGTCTATCAAATCCTTGGTTTGGAGTATGAAGAAGACAATCCTATTCCTGATTATGACTGGATTGAAATGCGAAAACCTTATTCAGAACATGAAATGAAGATGTATGAAGCAGAGCAAAGGTTCAAAGAAGAATTAGCATCAAGGAAAAAATCTCGTCAACAGATAGAAGATGAGATTGAAGCTGAAATGAAGAAAAATTACAGTAAAATCAATAAGATCAACAGTGAAGAATCCAACTATCAGCCATGCGTACTGGACAATCCTTTGAGAATCAAGTATGGAAAAGAAGAAATTTATGTAGATAGTTTCTCTAAATTGAAGACCAGTGTGTTAAAAGAATTATTCTGGCAAGTGGTTGGATCAACTAACAGTCTTGAAACACTGTGTTCTTGGGAGCTTGATATGATTCTTGATCAGAGGAGAGGAGAGGATCCCAGCCTGGACAAACAAAGAAGGGAAACTCTAAATCAGTTTCCTGGCAGGAGATTCAAAATGGAGGGAAATGTGCTAAAATTCAGATCAATTGTAAAGCAAAATGTTTACTGGATGGAACTCAGAGATACATTGAACACTGCTTCCTCAATGATCAGAAAATACATTGTGGAAAATGAAGATGATGCACAGTCCCCTGAAGAAAAAGAGTTAATTGAAAATCTCAGAAGAGCTCTAAGGGAAAAGGAGCAAAGTGAAAAGTTCAAATCAAGATAAGTAAAGTTTTTTTTTATTTGTGAACTTTTGTGATATATTGTTTGAAAACAATTCAGTTTAATCATTGGTCAGAAATGAAGAGTTTATTCTTTCTGATCTATGTTAGTTAAGTTGTCAGCATGATATTTGTAAATTTGTCCTTATTGTCCATAAAAACAAATTGGGGGAGATTGTTGGGATTTATGGGTGATGGAATAGACAACTTAACTAGTTTTATTGGTATACTTAGTTTTTACTAAGTAGAACATACTGTCATAGCCTGAAATATATTCTTGTAATTTAAATAAATACTGTCATGTAATAAGTGTAATTCTTGGAAGAAGTTCGATTATGTTCAAGCCTCAAGAAATACATAAGTTCGACAGAAGGAATAAAAGTTACTGTCAAGCCCTGACAGTAAGGTTACAAGGAAACATAATGTTGCCTAGGTCGACAGCAAGTTTCACGAAGTCGACAGCAAGTTTCAACTTGACAGCAACATTGGCGGAGATTCTAATGACAGCAACTTTGATATATAGTCTGCGACAGTAAGTTTGGAATTCCTGACAGCAATCTCTGCGGGAAAAACATGCTGTCAATCAAAGCACAACTCTTGACAGCAATCTCTGCGGGAAATTCATACTGTCAACCAAAGCAAAATTCTTGACAGTAATATCTGCGGGAAATTCATACTGTCAACCAAAGCATAATCTATTGACAGCAAACTTTGTGGCAAACATACTGTCATATAGAATCAGCTTGATTTAGGAATTTTCTAAGTCAAATTAAACGACAGAGTATATGTTCAAAAGAAGCAGGCGTGTTGTAATATTCAACCTTTACAGCAAGCTTGGAAAGTCTATAACTGAAGCTCGAGAGATCACATGGAACAACCTGTAAAGTCTAGAACAGATAAAATTGAATACGGCTAGATCTGGGTGGCTCAAATGTGGAAAGCATCTTTAAGTTACTTTGTGCTGATCACATGGGAATAAATCATGGAATGAGCTGCAAAAGGAATATAACAGCAACTCGACAACCCATGTTGATGGTGATAGTACAGTAGATTATCACTCTATAAATAGAGCATTCTACTTATACATTAAATAACTCAACCACTGTAATCTCTTGAGTTTTTGTAGCTTGAGAACTATTTTGTTCTTAAGGTTGTAGCAAAACTTTGCAAAATAAATAAAACATTTATTTTGTGAAATCCTCGTATTTGATTTTACTTGTGTTTGCATTTCTTCTACTAGTAAATCACAAATTCTATTTAAGTTGTTGAAATAGTTTTTGAAATTTATTAGTATTGCATTCAACCCCCCTTCTGCAATACTTTCCTGGACCAACAATATTCATAATCATAAAAAGAAATATCAATTAAGATTATCAACATCCTTACAAAGCATCCTTGGTTTTTTTCCAAACCAATCAGTAATCAACATAATTTTTTTTACTAAAAACAAATTTAAATTCTTCATCAAAAAAATTAATGAACAGAGTTTGAAAAACTATGCTTCAAAGAAACATCCAACTTTATGGGTTTTTAAATACTAGATTTATAATGAGATTTTTACATAATTAATTGTTATTTTCTCATACTAGCTTATAACCCGTGCAACGCACGACTCCTTTTTTAATATCTATAATTATATTAAAATTTTAAATTTTATACATTATTAATTTATATATCAAATTTTTGTTAAAACAATTGATATATGTAAGATTTTATACGTTCGATTTAATATTCGTATTCTATCTTGAATTCTTAAAATTTGATTTGAACGATTTTACAGTCCATTTGAAATTAACAAAATAATGTTTAATTCATTGATGGTGTAATTATTATTTTCAAATCAAATCAACGCAAAATCAAACACAAGTTGAATTAATTCGATTTTTTGCGTTGAAAATTCTATTGAAATTTTTGTTGAATATTCAACCAAATTCTATTAGGCCTTAAAAGAATTTGACGATTTTTTGCGTTGAAAATTCTATTCGATTTAGAAAATTTACTTATATTTAGTTGAATTTATCAAAATCATTTTCAGTATTAAATATACTTCTACTAACAACCAAATACAGGTTTTAATATTAGAAAATAACGATTTCCATCTTTTGATTTTAAGACCTAACGATCTTTTTTATTTTGGTATATAATAGAAATTTAATGTTATGTACGTAATAATTAAATTGGTCTCCTTATTAAGTTTTAACTTTTTTTATTTTAGACTTTTTTAAAATCCAAGTCTAATATAACTTCTTTTAACTTATAATCTTTTTATACAATAATTATTTTTTATATAGAATAATTTTGATCGTCTATTTTAAAAAAAAAATTATATCCAACGGTTGAGATTGTTTTGGCAACGACAAATTATCATAGTATCAAAATTTTGGATAAGATATCTTCTACAATTATTATATATAAATTTTTTTTAATTAAAGTATTGAAAATCATATAGATTTTGAGATAATCTAGAAGAATTTAATACTTATAAAATTGTTTATTAAAAATACTAATTAAATTTGATGAATAAAATATTTTAAAAAATATTAATTATGTTGTGCTAAAAGCTTCTTAGTTTCCTATCTTTTAGGCGTACACAGAGCCCCAAAAGGTCACATCTACGAACATGGAACATATTAATTAAAGCTGGAGTTAAATACTTTAATACTATAATAATTTTCTCATAATTAAGCGAGAGATTATACATTAATATTACATACTGTATTGGACTACAGGTGGGAATAAGAGGCAGGTTAATAAATACTCTTCTAGTATAGTTCTGACCTATGCTATTTCTCTTACTGTAATTATATAATAGGATATAATTTGTGCTCTATTTTGAATTATTAAAATTTGATTTTGATAATTTTATAGCACGCATGAAATTAACAAAATAATCTTTAATTTAGTGATAATTTAAAAATTATTTTCCAATTAAAACTTCAATATTAATAAAATAAAATAAATAAAATTTAATTGTATCATTTTTTAATTATATCCTTTTCATATTATAATTTTTTTAAAAAAATTTAATTCTAATACAACTTTGCTAGATTATATCCTTTTTAAATTATAATTTCCTTTTTAATATGATATACACATATCATCAACAAAAGAACAGTGCACATCCTCCGAATCTATTGGCATAATGTATGTTTATCTTCCATGGCTTCTTAAAATGTTACCGACTTCAGGAGGGTGAGCCCTCGCAGAATGTTTCCCAGGTAGACAAACATATAAATCCTTCGGCTTTAGTTCATATATAGATTTTTGATAGAATAATGTAATTATAATTGTATTAGGATTTTTTTTCCCTTGTATTTATAGATTTTTGATAGAATAATGTAATTATTATTGTATTAGGATTTTTTTCCCATTGTAGACATCTTTTTTATTTGTCTATTTGTAATTGATTTTATTTGTTTATACATATTTTATTTGTTTACTAAATTAAAGATATTTTTAAATTAAATTTAGTTCTAATGATGAAGAAAAAAACAAATCGATGAAGAAAGGGTATTATAGTAAATTAACAAAGTGAAAATTATAAATAAATATATAAGGATATAATTTATAATCCAATGGATGATTTTTAATCCAATTTTTTAATCCAACGGATCATAAGCTTTTGGTAGTACAGCGACGACGACCAAAACTTTGGATAAGATCTCCCTTATGCTTATAGCTTATAACCCGTGCAATGCACGGTTCCTTTTTTAAATTTTAAAATAATTTTACTTTTTTTAATTTTATATGTTATTAATTTACATATAAAATAATTGTTAAAAAGTTGATAATTATATCATTATTAAATTAAAAATAATTTTATGAGTTTTGCGTGGATTGTAAAATCACCCAAATCTAATTTCTAGATCTCAAAATAAAGCCCAAGGAGTAGTAGATATGATTTTTTTTTTTTTAAATACTAATAATAAATAAATAAAATATAATTCTAATTTAACATTTTTTAATTATATCCTTTTCAAATTATAATTTTTTTTAAAAATTCAATTTTAATACAACCCTTTCTAATTATATCCTTTTTATAATATAATTTTACTTTTTAAAATTCACTTCAAATGCAACATTTTCTAATTATATCCTTTTTAGATTATAATTTTCTTTTTAATGCGATCTAATCTTGATTCCTTTTTAGATTATAATTTTCTTTTTAATGTGATCTAATCTTGTTCGTCTATTTTTGATCTAATCTTGATTTCTTTTTAGATTATAATTTTCTTTTTAATGTGATCTAATCTTGATCGTCTATTTTTAATCCAACGGATCATATGATTTTGATAGTACAGTGACGACGACCAAAAATTTGGATAAGATCTCCCTTATGCTTATTATATATAAGGTATTAATATAACGTTATTATAATAACTAGCTTCATTACCCGTGCAAGGCACGGGGATATTCTAACTTTATTGCGAGATTTTGGTTTTTAATAGTTGTGATCATGATTATTCTTCAATTAATTACAATGTTGCCTAAATATATATTAACTCACTATCTTTTCAAGTATTCTTACTTTCTGACAGGTTGTCCAAAAAATTCTAATATACAATATATTAGTCATCTAGTTCAATGATTTTAATTATAAATTTAAATTCATTATATTTAGAACTAAGATGTCACAATTTTGATTTTGGACAATATGAAGATTAACTAACATTTTTATAGCATTTGACTTTGGGATGAGGGTTTAGAGTAAAATTATAGAAAATTGGAAGGTATAAATGTGAAATGATATTAAAAAAATATGGGATATTGCGATATTTTGGCTTTAGTAGTTCAACTTTGATCATGAACACCTTTTAATTTGTAGCGGTGTTCCGTAAATATAGCTTAGCAAACTCTCTTCTCGAGGGCTTCATTTTCAACATGACCTGTATAAGATTTATAATATCTACTAAGATGACCTTCTCCTTGTGAGTTTTACTCTCGACTGTCTCTTTTTCACTACGCATCAACTCTGCTTCTCTCCCCATACCTCGGCGAACTCCCGTCAATATGTCTTTGTAAAGCCCTCTTCCTTGCCCAACTAACATAAATTCGTTTGTCCTTTGATGATGAGGCCATTAAGCTTAAAGATTAATCTCTCCAGAATTCTTTCATCGAAACCTTAACAAACCCAAAACGGTTATTATATTTATCTCTTTTTTGAGGCATAATAATGTCCTTGATCCTTCCTTCTTTTCTGAATAATAACCAAAGATCTTTTAGTTGAACAGAGTCTGGGATATTGGTGATGAATCCTGTATTTTTTCTCTATCTATTTTGAATGACTCATGAGGGTTTTTTTCAATCCTTTTTTTTCTCCTACCTTGAACAATGACTATCGACTTTGCTCTTTGGATACTTGGTTCTATTTCAACAGGGCTTCCTAAGGTGAATTTGGTGCAGCGCCTTTGTAATTGCAAGATCATAACCCCTACAACCATTTCCTATGCAAGGCACATGGATATTCAAGTTTTATTGTGAGATTTTGATTTTTAATAGTTGTGATCATGAATATTCTTCAATTTGTTGCAATGTTGCCTAAATATAGATTAACTTACTCTCTTTTCAAGTGTTCTCACTTTGTAACAAGTTGTGTCTAAAATTTCTAATATCCAATCAATTAGTCATCTAGTTCAATGATTTTAGTTATAAATTTAAATTCATTATACTTAGAACTGGATGTCACAGTTTCGATTCTGGACAATTTCTATAACTAACGTTTTCATAGCATTTGACTTTAGGGGGATTTTAGAGTTAAATCATATGAAATTGGAAGGCATAAATGTGAAATGATATTAAATAAAATGTGGAATATTGCGATATTTTGGGTTTTAGTAGTTCGACTTTGTAGCCGTGAACACCTTTCAATTTGTAGCGGTGTTGCCTAAATATAGTTTAGCAAACTCTCTTCTCGAGAACTTCATTTTCAACATGAATTGTCTAAGATTTATAATATCTACGAAGATAGTCATCTAATTCAATGTTTTCAGTTGTGAATTTAAATTCACTTTATTCAGAACTGAGAATTTAAATCTGATTACTCGCTATGAGGTTTTAAATAGTATATTTTATTACAAATTAAACTAATACATTAAATACTATTATTACTAAAATATATATGTTTATTATTATTTTATTATTCTTGTTATTCCCATGCTTAATTCCTAATCGTGAACCCAATTGTTTAGTTTCGATTCTCGAATTTTATGAGTATTTCCATACAATTATTATTCATATATTGGCGTAATTATATAATAATTTACCCAAGAATTTTAATCTAAATATATGCACCAATATAAATTATTAAAAGTTAATGACTATTATTAGTTTGTTGTAATTAATTACGTAATATTAAAGTAGATATTAAATAATAATAATTTTAATCTAAATATGTGCACCAATATAAATTATTAAAAGTTAATGACTATTATTAGTTTGTTGTAATTAATTACGTAATATTAAAGTAGATATTAAATAATAATATTGAATATAAAATTATTAAATGATGTATATTAAATATATGAAGGGCTAAAATAGTAACTTTGCAAAGAATAAAATGTGAAATGTACCTAAGTTCATTACATATCATATATCACTAATTTATACTAAACTATAACATATAAAATATCTTAGAAATTAAAATACCAAATATTCTTCATTCATCACCCAACATACATAGCATATTTATGACTTACAGAACACATGTGATTGGCTAGCCTAGTGGTAAGGTGGTGTGTATTTGAATGGAAAGAACTAGGTTCGATTCTCAGCGATAGCAATTTTTTGGAAAAGCACCAATTTTTAAGCTTGTAATCTCAACGTAAACAACGTAAACAAAGCTTTCCATGTCGCTTCTCTTTTACAGTTCAAGGCACCGGAGGTCTTGTCCTTTAGTTTTTCTCTTCTTCTAACCTAATTGAATTTTGGGTGTTTTGAATTGATATCAATTTTTTAAATTAATTAAAATCTGTATATGTCTGGTCTTAACTGCTGAGTGTAAGTAATCTCTTATTGATTATATGCATCTCTATGTGCTACCTCACTACTGTCAATTGCTAACCGGAATGATACTGATTTCGATTTATTTTATTCTCCTAATTTGTTCTTCTGAAATTTTAATCTATGATAGTCATACAGCTATGTGTACAACAAATTCCCCTAATTTGAAGCTCAATGATAGAGAATCACATAGCTTTAGGACAACATTATGGGTATTAGACAATAGTATTAGTAGTAGTATGAGTATCTAGGGTATGAGTATTTAGTAGTCTGATCTATTGTCATTGCAAGTTAATCTATCAATATATTCATATTTCTCTGTTCTATTGTCATTTTGATATTCGGTTTCTATCAGTCTTCTGCCTACAAATTTCACCATTTTTGCATAAGATATAATCATCATCAACTCAAGACTAGTGCAAAAACACCCAAAAATCCAACTATTTTATGACACCAAGCTGGTTCAGTGGTGGTTTTGTTATAGCTATTATTATTGTTGTTGTTATCTTTTAATTATCTTATGGTTCCTTAATTTGTTTTTAGTTCTTTTCCTGACCACATATTATGGGAACCTAGCCTCAAAGTTGATTGCTGTTTCAGTTAGGAATTCTAACTAAAGTTGTATGCGAATGTGGCAGGTAAGAAGTAGCTATGCCTATGGCTGCCTCCAAAGAGAGTAGTTCCTTGTTCCCAATTTTCATTCTCACAATAATGGCACTGCCTCTAGTGCCATACACACTAGTTAAGTTATGCACCGCTGCTTCCAGAAAGAGTAAGAGCATCAATTGTAGGTGCTCCGAATGCTTCCGTTCTCGGAAGTATCACAAATCTATTTTTAAGTGGGTGAGTTTTTTCTTTATGGAAATTTTTATCTCTTCCTGGTATTTATTACCTCTTGAGATTATTATTGTTTTTGTGTGTATAATGATATTGGTTACTATGTTTCCCTCAATTTTTTTCAGATTTCAAACTTCTCATCTTGGAGTAACTTGACACTGATACTTCTTTGGTTCATCATAATATTCTTGGTATATTACATAAAAAATACGGTAAGTATTCAGATATTCAAGTATTGATTATTTATGAAGATTTTTTGGAATGCACTTCTTCTACCAATCCCTACATTGCCATGATCACATTTCTATTTTATTTTTTCATACGCTCTTCATGTCTTGTCAATTGGGACTTTATATATTGGTTTGTTAGATCAACTTATGCTTTATAATGTTGTTTATGTTTTTCTTTAATTTCTTTTTGCTAATTAAAATCAGATTCAAGTTGTTGATCCATTCACTATACTTGGACTGGAACCTGGAGCTTCAGATATGAAAATAAATAAGAGGAAACTCGCTTTTGTATGTGATCCTTGTAAAAATCTAGATCCAGGTTGAAGGTGTTTTAATTTTTAATTATTTGTTTACTTTTGTTTCATTTCTGAATTTCTTTTATCTGTAGAAAAATCAACCATATGGTTGATGGCCTGTGCGTAATGAAACTTGTTTTCTGATTTTTACTTCCACAGAGGCCCGCATGGAGCAAATAATAAAGGCTTATCAAGCGTCTGTTGAGAATTATGAAAGCAGACAGGTGACGAACCATGGGTTTTAAAAAGCAACCTTAACATTTTTCTTTTGATGTGCTTGGTTCTTCTCTCTATCAGCAATGATTATTCTTTTGAAACTGAATCATTAGACAATCTCTTTAGGGGTTGCATAGGGGCGTAGCTCTTCCTCAGTATCTCCTGGACATTGATGGGGAATCTAGTGGAATAATTGTACTCTGGATGGTCATTGAATTCATTATCTTGCCTTTGGTGGTTGCCATTATTTATCTTTCAAGATCATCAAAGTATACAGTAAATTATGTCATGCATCAAACTCTTTCAACATACAATTCCTTAATGAAATCTTCTTTTGCTCCCAGGTAGTTGTTTTATTCCGTATCTCTAGTAATTTTCATTTTACCAAGTAAATCATATTCAGCTATCTGCTTTTTATAAGTTCTCCATCTTTTGCAATAGTCTATATATACCCACCCCTTCTCTCATTGCTTGCTGGCTATGTCAGAAGAGCATGTACACTAAACTTGTGTGTAGTCACTGAATCTTGTTGATCTTATGTAGTGCATCATCGTAGAGTGAAATCTATTGCTCTACTGTTTCTGTAGCCAATTCACTAATGCTTTAAAGTATGAACAAAATTCAAATAGATTACCCTGACTCTCAAAGTTCAAGGTCTTCCTTTGAGTTAAAAACTCAGCTATTTAATCAGAGCTTTGGAGTTATTATAGTGTAAGAAAATGTGAATCCTCTTCTTTTCTATATGACTTGCGTGATTGTATTTATGCTAACCTAAGTATGCTTTAAATGTTGGCCTGATTGACTTTCATGAACTCATTTGAAAGTTTCTGTGGCCTGTCTTCGTGTTTGACAATGAAGTGAATGGTGCAGCTAGTATAGATATTTTTCGTTGATTTATAATTGTGAACCCAGATTTTAGCATATGGTTTACTGAATCCTTGCACGTTTTGAAGGCACATAAAGTGGAAATGTATAGTTTGTTTAACATGGGTCATTTCAATATAATAGTTATGCAGCTCTTCCCTTCTTTTTCTTTCCCTTAAATAGTAAACTTGGCATCATAGTTGTTAAAGGCGCGGCTCAAGGTATTGAGCCTTGCTTTCTAAATCCCAGGCGATGTGTCAAAGGCGCGCGTCTTGTGCGCCCCGCCTGGGATTTTGAGCCTATGTCCAGGCACACCTTAGGAGAATTTAGGTTTTTGTTCTTTCTTTTTTTTTACTGTTTTGTTTGATATTAGTGGTTGATTAATCTCAACTACTAATCTAACTTAAATAAACGTTATCTCAACCCTTGTTCTAATTTAAGAAAAAAAATGAACATTAAAATAAGAGTATAAGTTATGACATATTGAAAGACTAGAGAGGGAATAAAATCAGCTACGTTATGAACAGCAAGAGCCCAAACAAAAAGTACGTACGAGAGAAGTAGAAGAAATTGCGGGCACCTTGGTCCGGGGCTCCAGGACCCACCCCTTTGTGCCTTACTGCGCCTTCAAGAACTATGCTTGGCATTGTCTGATATTCAACTTCCTTTTTTGGTCTAATGTTCAACTTTCTTTTCTTTATCCATCCGCAGCAAGGTTGTGGAGGTCTTCTCTAAGGCTGCTGAATATATGGAAATTCCAGTTCGGAGGACTGATGATGAACCTCTTCAGAAGCTGTTTATGTCAGTTATAAGTGAGTTGAATCCAGACCTTGAGAATATTGAGCAAGGACAGGCTAAGTTTTGGAAGCAGCATCCTGCTGTTAAGGTAGTTATTTAACCAATTAGTGGTTTTCTTGAAAAATCAGAACACACTGTTATGATCATAGATGTATTTCATAGACTTAATTCTCTGCCATTTTTTTCTTCAGACACAGTTGTTAATTCAAGCTCAATTAACTCGTGGATCAGCATCCTTGTCGCCGGCTTTGCAAGGTGATTTGAGATGTGTGCTAGAACTTGCACCTTGTCTCCTTGAAGAATTAATGAAGGTATGTATATCATGTTACTTTTCAACTATTCTTTTAGCCTTAGTTATTTAATTTGCCATGAATATCTTTTTTGGGTTTTGATGAATTAGTTCATACCATATCCCAATCCATGTGATTTTTGTGGTGCATAATGAATTTTTCACATAGTACAAGGAGTTGTTTTAAGAGATCTTGGCACAATTGTTAAAATGCTACTTTTTTGAGTTTTGGAAACTCTTTTTGAAGATATAAGAGTTTACATGACGAGTTTTATCTGAACAAGTGTCCTTGTTATTCTCTCTTCCCCCCACCCCACACCCAAAGATAATTTTTGTTTTTGGTAGATCTTTGAAGAGAACTCAATTTTTGTTAATTTTTAATCCGGTAGTATTAATGCACTTGGTAACAATTATTCTCTGCGTGTTTCTATTGGGACCGACATAGTTCAGGCCTCAGGGTAAATGTCGGGTGGTTATGGGTGATTTAAACATTCACACAGGAAAAAAGGTTGTCAAAAACTCTTGCATGAATGGACTGATATGGTTATGTAGGTGCGCATAAGAAAAAATTACAATCCTAATATATAGGTGGATGCATGTAAATGATGATCTGGGGAATCATTGTTCTGTCAGCTTCTGTTACCATCTATTATTGAGCAGTCAAGTTATTTGTAACTTTGCTATCTCGTCTAAGTCATGACACATCTATATACTGCTGTTTGAGCATTCATTTCTCCATAGCACTAATAGTAGTTTACTCTGTTTACAGATGACGGTCATACCACACACTGCTCAAGGCCATGGAAGATTGAGAGCCGCAATTGATGTTGTTGAGCTCACTCAGTGCATAATCCAGGTGGTGGTTTAGTGTTGGGAGTTTTCAGTTATAAATAATAATTACAATCAAATAATTTCATATGTATTGGTTCAGATACTGTGGCATTGTATAGGATGCATTTTTTTATGTTCAAAGGTGCATTTTTTTTATTCGTAATGTGTAAATTTTTGTGTATGCTTGTCTTTAGGAAAAATTAAACTTGTAGAAGTACCCTCTCTCCGACTCCAAGTTCCCTCCTCATCTAGCAAGATTTTCCATTCCTCCCTTTTTTTCCTCATCTAGCATGTGAGGCCTTTATAGTACTAGTGCCTCTGTGCCATTTTTCTCCGGGTTTCATGTTCTCCACTTGCTCCATTTTTGTGTTTGTGAGTAGCACAGCTGCCTTTTGTACCATAATGTTTCCGTATCTTATGTTGCAATATGTTTGTCATAGAACTGTTGGTTTGAGAACTTGATATCTTGGAAAGCTTGATCACTTGGTTGTTTGCTGATTATTGTGACATTAAAAATGAAAATTGATTTTGTATTGCTTTTAACTTTTTAAAAATGTTCCACTTTCCTAACCCTTAATGTTAAACATGCGTGCAAACAGTTTATTATACTTTATCGGCTTCTGTTAATCCTCAACAGTAGATACTGTTCATCATGTTTGGGTTTATTAATGAGATGCAGGCCGTTCCTCTGAGTGCAAGGGATTGTACCCTTTCAGCAGAAGGGATTGCACCCTTTTGGCAGCTGCCACATTTCAGTGAGTCTCTTGCCAAGAAGATCGCACACAAGGTGATTAGGAAAAAAATCTTATGCTAAGATTTTATGTTTGTAATATTCCTCTTGCTGCATATAAATGGATTTAACGAAATGTGGAGATCAATATCCAAATGATTTCCTTGAAAATAATGAGATAATTTAACATGTGGAGCATAATAAATCCTTCATTTTATTTCTCAAGTACCTAAATTGGATTGTTGTAAATATGTTTTTGCAAACTTCCATCCCTTTCCATCCCTCATGGGCAATGAATGATGTAATTTGGACACATAAATATTCAATTTGGTTCATATGCATGCATTAAGCTTTGTTCATAAATGCAGGTGGGGAATTTTCAGAATTTCTGCGATATGACTCGGCAAGAACGGTCTGAGCTGTTTGGGCAGGTTGCTGGACTCTCATCGTCTGAAGTAGAAGATTTTGAAATGGTATTGGAAATGATGCCTTCTTTAACAGTTGAAGTTAATTGTGAAACTGAAGGTGAAGAGGATATAGAAGAGGGTGATATTGTTACAATTCAAGCTTGGTTAACTCTGAAACGTGCTAATGGTTTTGTTGGTGCACTTCCGCATTGTCCTTTTTTCCCATTTTATAAGGAAGAGAATTTTTGGTTTTTACTTGCGGATCCTGTATCAAATAATGTGTGGTTTTCCCAGAAGGTATCTTTCATGGATGAAGCTGAGGCCATAACTGCTGCTTCTGAGGTAATTGAGGGCTTTGGGGCAAGGGTTAAGAAGACAAGTGCAGCTGTCCAGGAAGCAGTTGAGAGGATACGGAATGGGTCGAGACTTGTGATGGGCAAGTTCCCAGCAATGGCTGAGGGTAACTACAATTTGACTTGTTACTGCTTGTGTGACTCTTGGGTAGGTTGTGATAAAAAGACCAACTTGGTGGTTAAAATTCTGAAACGAACTCGAGACGGGGTCACTGAAGAGGGAGCAATTAGAGAGATGGGGTTGAGGAGGAAGAGAATGAAGAAGAGGAATACAATGAGTATGCGAGGCAGCATAGTGAAAGATCAAATGACAAGTTAAACAAGGCTCAAGTTCGGGAGGTTTTGGTCGGGGGTAACAAATGGACGAGATATTGCAGAAATATTTAGTGATAGTATTAGAATATTTCATTTGAGTTGCTAATATTGCAAAGTAGATTCTTTAAAAGAAAGTATTGCAGGCTTGCAGCATATATAGACCTTTAATGAATTTATTTTATCCCCAAGTGAAATGAAGGTGTTCATTTAGTATATATATAAGAGTATTAACATACTGGAGCTTGTAAATTAATTATGAAAAATATTGGTTTTTTATCAGTAGCTATTTATATCTGGGTAGAAAGTGTGTTTCCAACATCAATATTGATAATGTTGCGTGGTTGTCTGTTCCTATATATATATTTTGTAAATACTTATTTATGAAAATGTAATTGGAATATTAAGTATTTTGACACTCGGCCCATTAAATAATTAAAAAATAAGGAATTTAAAAGATTGAAGCAAACTTATATGCATATAAAAAATGTGGAATACCAAATTGAGAAAAATGTAATTAAACAATTTACTTTCAATTATGTGGTGCACGTTTATTTAGGTTCTAAAAAATCAAATATTAATTGTGACAAAGTTGGGAGTAGACATGGCAAAACCGACCGGAACGGACCGGGTCAAAATCGGCCTGGAACCGACGGTTTATATCCTGTTAAGGTTCAGGTTTCGGTTCAAGATTTTCACGAACCGGAACCGATGGTTCACGAACCGTGGCCTTGTCTATATGTAATACCGTATGTTACAAAATATATATAAATAATCTATAGACGGATATAATTAATAATAATTACATGTTCATTTTATTTTTTATATAATTTGAATTTTTGACCTTTATAAATATTATTGTAATAAATTATATTGTTTGTTGTATTCTTGTAAGTTGTATAACATTTAAAATTTATTGTAATATATTTACTTGTTTTTAAAAAAAATACGAATTAATTTAACGATATTTCTTATATAAATTATTTTTTTATTTCTAATGTCCGAACTTGAACCAGAATCGGGTAAAACCGGGTCAAACCCTGAACCTAAACCGTCTGAACCGGAACCGGCGATTTATATCCTGTTAAGGTTCAGGTTCCGGTTTAAGATTTTCACGAACCGAAACCGACGATTCACGAACCGGAACTGGCGGTTTACCAAAAAAAATCGAGAGAGCAGACGAGTGGAGCGCCTACGTGACGGCCTAGAATTTCTTTTAAATAGAATTGTTATATTCTTATCTTAGCAATTCAACACCTATTTTGGAGGCAATATACGTGTCTTTTGGATTAGACGGTGAACTTTGTTGAATAAAAAAATTTCCTCTATATGTTTTATTGTATTTTGGTACAATTTATGAATGATTAAGTTATTTTTTACAAAAAAAAGTAAAAAAAATATAGACCGATTTATACAACAGCAACGCGAAGTTTACTAAAATATATCGTGCGGTCCAACATAAACCTGTCAATGAATACACCAAAATAGAGTAAATTGCAGAAAAGTGGCTTGAACTAAAATTTTTTTGCAGAATGATGGCCAATGTATTAAAGTGAACATTTTGGGGGCCGAACAAAATATTTTAAGCAATAAAGGGGCTCCGATTAGAAACGCCTAACACCGTCAAGTCTGTTAGGGGTATTCTTGTCTGTTCACAAAATGCAACAACACCTCCGTTCTTCCGACTCCCAGCAATTCACCACATCCCCTCTTCTCACCCTACACGCCACCGCTGTCAACCCACTTCCGTCCCAGCACAACACCACCTGCAAACAGTACTCAAAACACCACCATTACTATTCACCTCATCCCCAAACTCCTCCATCTCCTCACATTTCAACAACCGATACTCCACCCCTGCAGCACCATTTCCTGCCCCGCTGTTCATTCCGTCAACATCAACAACGCCACCATTCACCATCGCGCCAAGAATCCTTCTTCTTCCATTCCGCCCAACAGCTCTCAACCGTCACATTCTGCCATTCATTTGAAACCACAGCACCATCTCAATCTCCCATCTCAGCCCCTTCCCTCTGCGTTCACCCTTCACTCTCCAACAGCAGTCCACCTCCGAACCCGTCTTCTCCACTCTTTCTTCTCCTTCGTTTAACAACCTCACCACTGCTCCCCTTTCACCCAATTCTCGACACCACACCTATCTTCTCCCCTCCGCCTTTCCCAGCCAACTCACCACTACTCCGACCTTAATCAGGAATTAAACCGATATCATTACAATCGACTACTCCAAAAACAGAACTCAAACATCAAAATCTGCGACGAAACTCAACAATCAAAATTGAAACATCAAAAGCCAATTAACAGAATGAACAAAATTGAAACTTGCAATTACTAATTTCAACAATCAAACAGAGATGAAGAGGAATATGAGCTGTATTTGTGGGTGAGAATCGGAAAGAAGAGGGGAGGGATATGGTTCGTTGGTGGAGACGCGAGAGAGATTCAGGGCATGGAGGGGAGGTTGTTTATGTGTAAAAACTGGAGAGGCAAGAGGGTTCGAAGAAGGGGAGATGTTGTGGTTTATTTGAAGAAGAAGAAACAAAGGGGAGAGGGGTTGTGCGAAGAGAGGCTGGAGAGGAGAGAACAGGGGAGAGAGATCCACATAGAATGTTTTAATTAATGATAGGGGTTGTGCGTATGTATTCTAGAATATATGTTTTGTACTAAATAAATGGTTGTGAAATTCCCTATTTACCCTCCTAATTACTAACGTCGTTAGTCCGGTTAAGGTTAGGCTGAGCGGAGCCCTTTTATTGCTTAAAATATTTTGTTCGGCCCCCAAAATGTTCACTTTAATACATTGGCCATCCTTCTTCAAAAAAATTTTAGTTCAAGCCACTTTTCTGCAATTTACTCACCAAAATATTCATTCAGAAAAAATTAGAAAATAAAAATTGATTGAGTTCAACAACACTAAAGATATATAAGAATAGAAAAACAAAAGTTTTGATTCTTACACACAAACACCACAACCACACCTCTTCTTCTTCCTTTTTATTCATTTATTTCGAATTAACACCACACCCGTTTCTTCCCGTTCCCATTTCGTTGTTTGATTCTTAGTTACGTTTCTGCGAGCGTTGTTAATCGATTATCTGAGTCGATTTGTTTAAGTTGTTTGGTCCTTGTTGTTCATCGTTTTGGTTTTATCTAAACTGAGTGTGTGCGTTAAACCGAGTTGCTTTTGATTCTCAGTTTGTGCCGAGTTGTTCTTGGTCGAGTGCGAGTCATCATTGCTGTTTTGTGCCGATTAAATCAATGTTTTATCGCTGCTAGATCGAAGCTGTGTTTTGAGTTTGAGTCCCATTCGATGTTTGCACTTTTGTTCTTGCTATAAGGTAGTTCGCGAGTTTTGTTGTAGCTTGAATGTCGAGTAGTGACGCTGAGTTCTGGTATTGATTGTACTGGTTGATTCTTTGTTTTCGACTATGGTTTGATTTCGAAGTTTTCGTTTGTTTAGTCGATTGTGTGGCTGTTGAAATCTAATTGTCGAGTTGGTTTTGTTGCGTCATGTCATTAAATTCGCGATTGAGTTTCGATTTCTGTGTTTACTGAGTTCATTTTATGAATGCTGAGTTTCCAGGTTGTGTAGTTCGATATGTGTGTGAATTTTTGATGATTGCTGATGGTTTTGTTCTATGAGTTTAGTTAGTTTTTGCTGCTGTTTTGTTGTTCTAGGGTCTATAGTTGTACGAATTTTGTGAGTTCAGATCGTCGTTTAGCTGTGTTTAGAGTCGAGTAACCGTGTCGCGAGTTCTGAGTCGACTGGGAGTTTACTGTTATTGTTGAATTCATAATTTTAGTCCGAGTCTGCAGTCCTGTTTGTCCGAGTTTGTGTTTTTCTGTGTTTGTTTGCGTCCAAGTTCTGTATCTTTAATTTGTTATTTATGATAATTGATTGCTATGTTTAATTTTCAGTTACTAATTTCTGATTGATAGATGATTGATAATGATTAATTTGTTACTTTTAATGTGTTCTAATTAAATAAATTAGCTTTATTGGAAGTTTATATGATTTAATATTTTATGTTTCAATTAGTCATTTATTGGGTCTTACACTCATTTAATTTTTTGTAACTGCCCATATTAAATATTTATTTATTGGTTTGACCCTTTAATTTGTTATTTATTGAGAGTTGATTATTCGGGAGCTAATTGATTATGATTTCGATTTTGTTTGGATAGTTATCTTGTTAAGTTTTAAGTAATAAAGTGTGATTTGATTATGTTTCATAATTTTAGCCTTAAAAGTGTAATGTGATGGTTGTCAAGTGTGAAATGGATTCAGTAAATAAGTTCGCTATTGTTAAGGCCATTTCTTTTGGTTTTAATTTTTGTAACTCCTTTCCATTTATGGATCAATGCTAATTATGCCTTGATGGCTGTTTTTGTACCATTAATGGGTGGCCAGAAAGGATGGCGTATATTTTGGTCTTGTATAGCCAATCAAGTGCCATTTTGTTGGCTTTGATTGTTTATTTCCTTTAAATTATATCTTTATATATATTTTACTTTTGTGTCTAACCAAAGTTTTTTTGGTTAGATTTTATTTTATTTCCTTTTATTATGAATTTTAACACATATGTTTTTATTAATAAGTTATTATTGGATGTATTTTCTCTTTTATTTTTATAGTATATATAATTTTTTACATATCGATTGGAGACTCATTAGTTTGATTGCCTTTTATTGTTCAGGTGAACTATTTTTTTTTTGGAAGTGGGCTGGTTTACAAGTTAGACTTACTTGGATGGGAAGAAGTATGAAATGAAGAAGGATGATGGTTATTGGGATGAGAAGCAATAAAAAAGAAGATTGGATGAAAGCAACGAGAAGTTCTTTGTATATTTTTACAGTTATTGTATATCGATGTATTATTGGGGGGTGGGCACTCTTTTTTCCCCTCTTGAGTTTTTTTCCCATATGGTTTTGCTCTTGCGGGGTTTTTAACGAGGCCACCTTTGTAAGGAGTCTTCTTTTCTGAGATAGAGGTGATATTGTCTAAACTTCCGGAGGAATCTCTTTCTCATGGTTGTCGTAATTCAGGTTACGACCCGTGGATTGGTTAAGCATACCTTTCGGTTAGATGATTAGCTTTTATGGATGAAAGAATGTCTCATTTGTTTGTCCCTTTCGGATTGTGTAAATTTTTTCATTAAATGAAATCTTTTTCATTTTGCAAAAAAAAAAAAAACACCTATTTTGGTGCCTTGCATGGTAAATTACTAAAAACCCACTTTATTCCTTTTATTTTTCCATAATTCTTACATATCGTTCCAAATATTGTATATTAAGTATATTTTCTTATTTTTATGACACTTATGTTCCAAATATCATTTTATGAAGTAATTTCTAACTAATTGTTTATGCCACTTATGTTCATCAAGAGTTTCAATTATCATGCCAGGCGAGTGGATCGCTGACGTGGCGGACCTAGAATTCTTTAAAACTCAAATGTTATATTCTTAGCACTTCTTCTCCTATTTTAGTGTCTTCCCTGTTAAATTACTAAAACCCACTTTATTCCTTTTATTTTTCCATAATTCTTACCTATCATTCAAAATATTATATAATAAGTATATTTTCTTAATTTTATGACTTTATAATTATAACCGAGAGAGAATTTATCAAAAAAAAAAATCGAGAGATTTAGAAATTTTTTAAACATTTTCTTGAATTTTCTCTTTTTCTCTCTTTTTTTGTTTGTAAATTTTGTTTGCATTTAAACATTTTCTTGAATTTTTCTTTTGAATTTTTTTTCTTTAATATTGAAATATTCATACCTATCAACATTTTTTTTCGGTATGTATTTAAATACTACAATACTAAACCAAAATTTCAATTTATCATATCAATTACTAAATATTTAACGGTGATAAGAAATGTTATTAAATAGATTATCTTTTTGAATTTTTTTTGAAAAATTTCCGTGCTGTTCCCTAGTATAGTATAAAGTAGAGAGTTTGAGAAAGATAGAGAGGAGTAAGAGGAGAAACTCCATTTCATTCTATTCATTTCTTAACAAGTTACATAGAAGGCAGACTTTATATAGCCCCTTTAGAATGTCAGGAGTTTGAAAGTGAAAAGCCAAGAGTTGTATATACTAATGAGGGGAAAGGTGAAAGGTCTTAGAAATGAAAGGTCAAAGGACATCCACATTAATATAATATTTATAACACTCCCCCTTGGATGTCCGTCGTAATGCGCATGTGATGCTACCTCGTTAAAAACCTTACCAGGAAAACCTCGTGGGAAAAAAACCATGGTTAAGGAAAAAAGAGTGTAGTGTGCATTTACTCCCTCTCATGATAATATCGCATAAAATCATTTAAGTTATGAGATCCAATGTTGTCAAACTTCTCAAATGTAGTAGTTCTGATCACCACAATAAATGAATCTTCAGTTAATCCTTCTTCGATTTGATGTAGCCATCATCTTATAAAGTTAATATAACTTCCATCATGCTGAATAAATCGCAAACTTGTTGTGCTATATTGAATTTCCAATCTTAGTCATATATGATCAGCCTCATGAGTTGCCAATATAATAAAAGAAGTTCATGCAATAGTTAATTTCATAGCATTCCAGAATATAATATATGTGAATAAATATTAGTTTATGACCTCACTTTAAAGAGTCAGAGTAAACACATTGCACCTGCAAAATCAATTTAAACCTTCTTCCAATAGGTTAGTGGCGATCAAATAAATTTATACTTTATACCTTTCGAATAGTAATATACATGTTAATATATTTATCATGCCTTCAGAGAGAAACTGTTTCAAAGTATGTAAGTCTTTAATGACGGGACATGTATAATTAGTAGTCTATGTCAATATATTTCTACACTTAAGCATGGTATTCCAGGACCGAGAATTTCTTTCATTCAATTGTTCACAATGATACTGTCATATTCCTTCAGGGAAGAAATTTTCTTTTGGTATATATCTGAATTTCCTTTATATGTGTTAAAAGGATATCACAAGAATATAATCATGTATTTATAATCCTTCTAGGATTTTTACATCAATGACTTTGATTAGTTACAATTTATTATAGGTGATATCAGACTAATAAAGTATTTTAGCGTCTACTCAAAAGCATATTTTTCTTTTCAAATATGCCTTGTTTCAGGAAAATTCTTAGATAGAAAGTAAATATTACAGTTGTTCTTTGATCACGAGGTGCAACTCATTATGATGTTAATTAGAAACACATTCTAATTTCCATCTATTCTGGCAAGAGATTTTATGTGTTGTCACCCATTATGTATTGTATTCCATTCATTACCCTCAAGAAATATCTGGAAGGTTTAATCAATCAACACAGTTCATGTACATATCCTCATGTATACTGTATGAGTCAAGTAATATGCCAAAGTATAAATCAATATACAAAAATAAGCATATTATTTAGGAATAATTTCATGTCGAACTATTGGTACAAAACCCCCTTTTTACAATTTATGGGGCTAGTTCTCGAGAACTTCATTTTCTGCTTCTGGCAGTTTAGATCCTTCTGGGATTTAGATATTGTCGAGTGAGTAATATAAAATTGAACTCAAATCCTTATATTTCCAGACTATATAGCAACCATAAAATTATATCCACCACAATATGATATGCTCTTCATATTCAATACAAGATCTTTGTAACACTATGTGAACTTTATATTTCATAATTTTCATGTTGCTGACTCACACATATCCATTCATTCCCACTGAATTTATACTTTTAGGTGTGTGAAATGTAGTTTCAGATATTTCTCGATATTTAAGAGATAAAGATTCTCATAGCGCGCTAATTTCGCAACTTCAGGTGCATGAAATGTGGGTTCAAATAATTTACTCCTTAAGAGATTTTGCCTCAATCTAATTCTCATATCTATGGCCAATTTTATTTACATTCAGTAGAGTTTATTTACTGATCCTCATTATTATCCATAACCTCATGTGTTGAGTTTCATATAAATATTGTCGACATCAATTTCATTGATGGTTCCATTTTATTCTAGACATGACATAATATATTGAGATCTCGTAATTTTCAGGCACCTTCATTTCTTCTTTCTTTTGTCATATCCACGGTCTCTTCTGGAGATCATTCAAAATTTATCAATTCCTCGATTTAGCCATCATTAGATTATTGCTCCTTTTTTTTTCTTTTGAGGATTTTTGGTTATGGAACCTATTGGTCTATCACGCTTCAGGCGTTCTTTAAAAATATCAGTACCTTTTGGTTGTCCTTCTGGGAGATTAGATTTCATTGGAGCATTTGTAGCTGGTATGCGTAACATAATCACTCTTTTAGGTCAACTTATATGTCTGGCAATAATTAAAATATATATAATGAATTATCTTGTGTGAACTTCTGGTTCATATTCTTTGATATGAGGGTGTTCGAGAACTCAGAGCATTCGATGTGTCTGAAGTCACTATTCGAGATCTCAAGAAGTCAACAAGTCAAAGCTGCATTCGATATCTCAAAGGCTTCACTGTGAAATGAAATAATCGATATCTCAAGGAGTTGTCTGCTATTCAATATCTCAAGGAGTTGCCTGCTATTCGATATCTCAAGGAGTTGCTTACTATTCGATATCTCAAGTAGCCCTGTAGTATTCGATATCTCAGGAGGATACTCACCATTCGATATCTCAAGAAGGCAAAAACATCATTCGACATCTCAAGGACATCTATAGAAAAGATTCATTCGAGAAGTAATTCGACAAGTCAAAAGTGCTAGTTAGAGAAATAAGAGTTATCTAACTGATTAAAGTGAGTTCTCGAATCAAGTACTTAACGAATTCTCGAATGAATTATTGAAGACAAATTACTGAAGATTTACAAGACAGAAAATCTACAAACCAGTACAACAACAGTCTGTACATTGTTGTTTGTACATGGAAAGTCTACAAGGAAGCTTGGAGGGATATGGGGACAACCAGCTAAAGAAGTGGATCTGAGTAGAGTTGAAAATTAGACTGTACTTTAAAGATGCTCTAGTTTGCTCAAAATGGTATAGACAGAATAGAAAGCAGATTTGTTTCTTACCATCTTTGTAGCAAGTGGGCTGTGCACATGTTCTATAAGTGCACAGCCTCACTTCTTTAGTAGTTAAGTTTTTCATAGCATATTCAGATACATATCTCTCTGAGAAACAAAGCTGAGAATAATAACATTTGTATTCCCAGGTTGTAGCAAAATCTTTATCTAATACAATATTAGATTAAAGTGAGGTCTGTGTTCTTGTATTTATTTCCGCATATTTGTTCAAGCACACACATACTCAGCTACTTATATTTTCACAGATCAAACATTCGAAAGAAGGTTTGAAAAGTTTGAAAATACATTCACCCCCCCTCTGTATTTTCTTGGTCGTATTCCATACTCAACATATAATTAAAAATAATATTATTTTTATTAATATTTTAATTAAAAATAATATTATATATATATTAAAAATATTATATATTTTATTTTAAGTTTCGGGTCGGGTTACCCGAAACCCACCTGAAACCCATTCGTGTCGGGTTCGGGTTGAGCACCTAGACCAATTAAATTTTTGGGTCGGGTTCGGGTTGGGTCAAATTTGCGACCCGAGTCTGCTGACCCGACCCAAAACCCGAAATTGCCAGCCCTACATACTGATGAATTTTATCTCTCCAATTTTTTAAGTGGGTTACACCCTGACATCCAGCAAGCTTTATATATCTACAACCGTGCAACCTTGCAAGAAACAATTGATAAATCGAAGGAGCAAGAGATTTTTATTGATATGATTGAAAAATGAATGAAAGGGCAAGTAAAAACTTCATACTCTACCTCTTATCGGCCCAAAGCTGCTGCTGATTCATCCATAGAAAAAACATAGGGAAACACTATTGGTACCACATATAACCTTTCTCGTGGCAACCTCGACAAAGAGACCTCCAAATTTGCAAGTTCTCCTGACACTCTTGCCCGTAATCCACCAGTTAAGCGGCTAGCTGAAATGGCAGAACGTAGAGAGAAAGGGCCATGCTACAATTGCGATGATGTTTATTCTCCTGGTCATAAATGTACCAGACCCCAACTTTATCTCATGGTGGGGGAAAATGAAGAAGAAGACCAGTTTGATGCAGGAACAGACCACCATCCTGTAGCACCGGAAACTACCCAAACGGAGGAATGTGGAGTCTCTATTCATGCTCTAAATGGCACACAGGGCTTGCACATACACTAAAGGTGACAGGGCAGATTAAGGGAAAGGACGTCTAGTTGCTCATTGATACCGGCTCTACTCATAATTTCATTTCCCAATCTCTTATCAAACAACTAGGATTAGAATCCCCAAACTGTAGTAAGATGCAGGTGCAACTGGCTAATGGGACGACTACTCATTGTAGCAACAAGGTCAAGGACTTAAATTGGGTCATGGGAGGCACTACCTTCATTTCAGATTTTTACTCTATTCCCCTGGAAGGATACGACGCAATCTTGGGCGTCCAGTGGCTTACACAAGTCAGTCCAATCGGGTTTGACTTCAGCCCACAACAAATATCTATTCACTGGCAAGGGGCAAGATCTATTTACAACAGGCCAATAGCAATATAACAAAGTTTCAAGTGGTTTCTAATAAAAAGTTCGTCAAAAAGCAGCAAGAACAAGCCTGTTTCTTGGTGCAACTAATAGCAGCAGAACCCCAAGCCGAAAACTACACACCCATTCCTCCAATGATTCAAACAGTCCTTGATAATTACGAAGATATTTTCCAGACCCCAACATTTCTTCCTTCAACACGAAAGGAAGACCATCTCATCCAAATAATGGAAGGTAGTCACCCGGTGAACTTGAATCCATATAAGTGCCCTTATCTTCAACGAGTAGAAATTGGAAAAATGGTTAAAGAGATGCTTGATAATGGCATAATTCAGCACAACCAATCTCCTTATGCTTCTCCGGTTCTCTTAGTCAAAAAATTAGACAACACATGGAGGTTTTGTGTTGACTACTGGGCCTTGAATGCCATCACGGTGAAGAACCGTTTTCCTATTCCACTGATTGAAGAAATGATGGATGAATTATATGGAAGCAAGGTCTTTAGTAAGTTAGATCTCCGAAGCAGATGTCATCAAATTCAAGTGAATGAACAAGATATTCATAAAATAACCTTCAAAACATAACTTGGCCACTATGAATTCGTCGTCATGCCTTTTGGCCTGACGAATGCTCCTGTCACGTTTCAAGGCTTTATGAATGAAATTTTTCATGATTATATTGGCAAGTTTGTGTTGGTATTCTTCGACGATGTTGACGGAGGAATTTGGGAACAACAAATTCTGAGGTACCTCACCGGAATCAAGATCTACAATGGTGGTTTTTCACCGGAAAAAGTGGTGGTGCGTGGTGGTTGTTTGTAATTGGTGGCTGAGATTAATAAGGGTTGCCTCAGAGCTCTCAACTTTCGACCCCTTAATATGCCTACGTACCCCGGTATTTATAGGGGATCAAGCCATACATAGTTCTTGGAGAGCAAAAAACCCAAATGGGCTTGGATTCAGGAACCAGCTTCCGGAGTGTTCCACTATGAGGCCTAATCACAGAGGCCCAAGGCTCATTCAAGATTTCTAGACTTCACGAATAAGGAAACTTCCCCCGTCGAGGACTAGTCCTTTTCGTTACAGCTATTTCTAGATTTCAAGAATGCAGGTATAGCCATGATTTACCCCAAGTGTGGAGCGCATCCATGTCCCCCGAATGAGAAGCACCCACCAGATAGCAGGACAGGTGATCCAGAGCTTTTGGGTGCAAAGTACAGGATTACTCCGAAGTTCCCCAATGAGGGCACGCCCATTGATAACAGGAATAGAGCTCCAAGGCATACACCAGAAGGACAAATCTTTCCACCATAGGGCACGCCCTTTGTGTCTAAGAAAGGTCCTTATATCCAGGCAAACCCGTGGAGGCCTTCTGCGACGGACATCTCCCTCCTGGTATACCCAGGAGGGAATTCTTCAGTCATCTTCATAAAATTAAAAATGTAATCAATTCCTTCCTGCCGAGAGGGCGCGCCATCCATGTATAAGGGAAGAGGGCGCGTCCTCTTCTTCAATTTTTAACTAAAACCTTAATTGACTTGTAAAATCCACAAATTGAACCCATATACGACCCGAACCTATTCTAAAATACCCAAGTGAAATTTTGGCTATAACAACTACCCCCCAATTCCATATGAAATCAGAGATAATATATGGAATTTTAAAACAATCCCAAAATTTTCCCCAACTTTATCTTTTATCAACATTTCTACAGGACGCGTCCTGATTGAAAGGTGCAGCTTTTTTGAATTCCAATCGACTCTACAGCTGTCATCCACTAACTTCTTCTTTCTTCTATAAATACCCCATCCTTTTCTCTCACTTCATTTTTTATCTCATTTTTCCCAAAAAACCGAAACGACACCAGTACATCCTTCTTTGGCAAAAAATCCGGTCGAATTTTGCTTCGTTTGCTCCATTCTTACACTCATTAGATCCGGCAACTGAAAAGGTACAATAATCTATCTTTATTTTATGTTTTCACCATATACTTTGTCAGTATTTTGTGTTTGAGTTTTAAGTGTTTCGTGTTCTTCATTTTCAACCTGTATATATATATATGTATGTATCCCTGTTTGATCCGTTTCTCCCCAAAATCTAAGTATAAACTTGTTCGTTGACCATTGACTTTTCTAGGATAACTTCATTTAAGTAAAGAAATGGCGCGCCCTTTCCTTTGAATGCGTTCTTTCTACAGTAGCTGAAAATAAAAATTTGCCTTCAACATTATCTTCATTGAACATTTTATATAGGACGCACCCTTACCAATTGTTTTCTTTTCAGTTGGAGAACGAGGGCGCGTCCTCTCCATATCATCCCTTTAAAGAATTCAACAGATGCATATGAATTTACTCTCCACCATCCATCTCATTTCCACCAGAGCATCCAAAACCCCTTTTTTCATTCATATCTCCAGAAGATAAAACGCGTCTTTTAAGCAGCCTTTCCGAAATAATGTCAAATTCCTCAACTTATTCTCTTGACTCTCTCGATCATATTCTTATTCAAACCCGAATAAATTCTCGAAAATTGAAAAAGAAAACTCCATCTCCTACTACCTTTAAGCCCATTATTGATGATTTTGACGACATAGAGATTGAACAAGACACCCTCAAACGAAGAGGCAATAGGGTCATTTCTTCTGATGAGGAAGAGACTAATGAAGAAACCAACCATACTGATGAGGACGCGTCCAATGATGAAGATGCGCCATCAGATGAGGAAAATCCTCAGAAAGCTTATTCCCCACCTCCTTCTCCTATTCCCTACATCCATCCTCCAGTAAAAAAAGAGTGAAAAGGACTTGGATTGGAGTAAGTACAACGAAGAACTTTCTGAGATCGAGAAAAACACTATAAGAAAAAGGCTTAGAAAGTTGATTGTGTAGGTATGTCAAGCACAACCTCTGTAGATGAATAAAATGGTGTATGAGGTATTACAACATGAATGGTATTTGGGGACGTCCTCCTTCCATGATGCGCCCTCACATATTCAACTATGGGGGTACTTTCAAAATTCCTCGAATGGTTCTTACTTCTAAATTAGTTGCCCTTGGAGTAGGCGCGCCCTTACACTCATATTATCGAAGCATCATTGAGTGGTATAACATTGCACCTATCCAACTATCCCCCAATAGTTATACCCTTGTTGCTGCTCTTTTTGTTCTTTACCATGATGCCTAACTTGGAATTCCCACCATGGAAGAGTTTAGTTACTTTTTCAGTATTCGCAAGACTGGTAAGGGTTACTTCTATTTGGTTGTGAACAAAAAGCACAATAAAAAAGGATTCTCTGAAGGAAAGATCAGTAATGTAAAGAGGTGGAAAGATCCTTTCTTTTACGTTTTTGGATGTTGAAAGAATTAAGGTGACCTTCAACTATGAACCAAGTGAGGACGCGCCTTCTTCGTATATATATATATATAATATAGGCCAAGGTTCCAGAGAGAACACCCTTAAAAAGAGAACGAGAGAACACATCATCTAACCATTGAATCTATTAAATCTAATGGCCCCGCCAGGGGCACCCAATACAAAAAAGTCTTATAATTCAACCCTATATCCATTCATAAAAAAAAATTTAAAAAAAAATTAAAAAAAAATTAAAAAACCTGTTGTGACGTCACAGTGACATCATCATTATTTTTTATTTTATTTTAATAGGAAAAAAATTTATATTTTTTTAATGAATGGATAGAGGGTAGAATTATAAGACTTTTTTGTATTGGGTGCCCTTGACGGGGCCATTAGATCTAATAGATTCAATGGTTAGATGATGTGTTCTCTCGTTCTCTTTTTAAAGGGTGTTCTCTCTAGAGCCTAACCCTATATATATATATATATATTTACCTAATTCATTCACTTCTCTTCACTTCAAAAGATAGAAGAGTAATTGACAAACTTGTGGGTGCGCCCTTACTACGAGCTCAAACCATCCTCAATCTACCAGCTGGAAGCTTTGATCACACAATTCTTGTGACCGAGGCAAACTTAAAAAAGTTGGACTTCTCTCCAAAGAAGTTAGCACAATTATCCCATTTCAACGTTTTAGAAATGGTGTTCCTATAAAATCGACCATCAATGAGGATTTAGAAGAAGGTGAAGAAGAGAATAACTTGGAAGGGAGTATCCCTACTGACAAGAATATTCCTTCTGATGAGGACGTGTCCTTTCATGAGGGCGCGTCCTTTGATGCTGGTAGATTAACTTACGAACTCCTATTTTACTTGTCATAGGCATATTACTGTATCATACTCCTTTCTTTATCTTGTTTTAACTTTTGTCTTCTTTGTCCTTCATTCAGATATGGCTGATCTTCCAAAAGGTTTCGGTATTAATTTGGACAAGCCCTTGGCTGTGAAACCCATCAGGACGCGTCCTCCACGCAAGGAAAATAAACAAGTCACTCCTGCAGCAAAATCTCCCAAACACAAGATTCCCCTTTCTGATTCCATCAGACCTACATCAAAAGAGGACACATCCTCAAAACCTCAAAAAATAGCTGAAATTCCAGATCCTACTTTGCAGACATTTCTTGGTGCTGCCTCCTCAAAATACTTCAAGGAAGAAGAAGTAAATAGCTGGTTAACTCGTTTTGAAGAGGAGATTGAAGATGTACTTGTTAATGCTTCTGCTCAACTTCACTTTCATTCCAACCATGTCAAGGGTCTTAACAACAAGATCAGGGCGCGCCTTGCCGAGTTGAAGACTGAAAATACAAATCTATCCAAGCAACTGAAAGGAAAAGATGAATAATTTAAAAAACTAAGAGAAGCTAAAGACACCCATATTTCCAATCTCAACAGCTATCTTGTGCTAAGGATCAGTATAAATCCATGGTTGAGTCTATTGAGAAGCTTTCTGCAGCCAATGCTCTACTTCAACTGGAAAGAGATACTCTTGAAGATGACAAGCTAAATGGATGGGTTACTGAGAAGAAAGCTATAAAGGACGCATCCTTCGCTAATGGCTTCAAGAATTATACATCTGGTTTCCTTGCAGTTGATCCCAACTATGATTTCTCAAAGTTTAGGCAAGACACTGTTGATTGGATTGAAAAATTTGAAGTTAGTGATGTTGATGTGATCAAAACAAAGAGGATTGCTCTGGGACTTGAACAACCTCAAGCGGATGAGGACGCGTCCTCTGAGGGAACACCGAGTCCTGAAGAAAAAGTCCCTCCAAGTCTATCTCTTTTGAATTATGAACTAAACTTATTTGAGGCGCAGGTCCTCTGTAAAACCTTGCAATTTGTAACCTCGAATTTTATGCTTTTGACCTTTGTTACTGCAATTTTCTTGTCATGACTCATATTTTTATGCTTTAAAATTAATCTTTTCTTCAAAACTTTGTTTTGATTTTAAGATAAACTTTCTAACATAAATCAAGAGTGGGCGCGCCCTGTTATAAGGGCGTGACCTGTGAAATAATATCAGATATTTAAACAACTTGCAACTATATTTCCAAGGACGAATCTTCCATATAAATTCAGGGCGCGCCCTGTTGTATGAGGGCGCGACCTCTTGTTCTTCAACAACTTGAAAAATCTGAAAAAAATCTTGAAAATCTGTAAAAACTCTTCATTAATCTTTAAATTATACCCTTATTAAACACAAGTCTCAACAAAACAAGGGAAGGCGTACATGCACTACCCCCCAAGCTAAGGAGAACAATTATTGAAAACTGAGAAACAAACAAGTCTCAACTAGAACTAGGAAGGCATATATGTATTACCCCCTAGACTAGGAGAATATTTATTGATACTAGTCTATAACTTAAATATAAGCCTTCATATCACAGAGTAAGCCACGCCTTACTGGTATTATTTTTTCAAATGCTCCGCATTCCATGCTTTTGGGATTGTGTTACCATCGAAGTCTTCTAAATGATAGGTGCCTTACCAAATTATAGATTTGATCTTATAAGGTCCTTCCCAATTTGGGCCAAAAACTCCATGGGCTGCAATTCTTGTGTTAGGCATGACTTTTCGTAGAACCAAATCACCCACCTTGAAAGGACGAAGCTTCACTTTTCTGTTGTAGTATCTTGCAGCCCTTTGATGATATGCTGCCAACCTCAGCTGCAAAGTAACCCTCAACTCTTCTAACAAATCAAGATGTATTCTTTGATTCACAGTATTTGCTTCCTCTTCATAGAAATCTCTTCGAAACGACCCCGCTCCAATCTCTACAAGAATCATTGCCTCAAATCCATAAGACAACATGAATGGAGATTCACCTGTTGTAGTTCTAGGAGTTGTGTTGTAAGACCATAAAACCATTGGAAGTTACTCAGGCCAATTCCCCTTGCTTTCTTCAAGATTCGTCTTCAAAGTATGCTTTATGATTTTGTTAATAGCTTCCGTTTGCCCATTACTTTGAGGATGATATACTGCGGCAAAGTCTTTCTTGATTCTAAAATCTTCACACAACTTTCGCAACTCCTTGCTATCAAACTGCTTCCCATTGTCTGACACAAGGTTGTAAGGAATTCCAAACCTACACACAATATAGTTGAACATAAAATCCTTGATTTTCTTCGCAGTGATAGTAGCTAAAGGCATAACCTCTGCCCACTTAGTGAAATAATCTATAGCAACTACAGCGTGTTTAACACCCCCTTTAGCTTTTGGAAGTTCTCCAATGAAATCTATTCCCCACATAGCAAATGGCCACGGACTCATCATGGAAGTCAAAGTCGTAACAGGGCTTGTAGAGTAGTTGGCAAACCATTGGAACTTATCATATGCCTTTTTAAACTCGTAAGCATCTTTCTTTAGAGAAGGCCAATAATAACCATGCCTTAAGACTTTCATAGCGAAAGAACCACCCCCCGAGTGATTGCCACAGATTCCTTCATGCACTTCCCTGAGAATGTAATTACACTCATCTCCATCTATACACTTCAGAAGCGGCTGGTTGAAACCCCTCTTGTACAGAATTCCATCATATTCCACATACCTTGCTGCTTGGTATCGTAGTTTCCTAGCTTCAACCTTGTTGTTGGGGAGGATTCCTTTCCGAATGTAATCTCGGATTGGTGACATCCAAGTAACTTGTATAGTATCTTCAATTTCCATGACTTCCACTTCTGGGATGCAAGGCACTTCCTGAATTTATAGAGGAACAGTTCCCAACAACATTGAAAATGCACACCTAGAGGGGGGTGAATAGGTGTAAATGGCTAACTATGTTTAACTAAAACCGATTTTAAAAATTACCAGAAACAGCTTACTGATTTCATTTTATGCAGAGACAAATGGTATGCTGATTGCAAACAGTATGCTGAATGTAAAGACAATAAGTACAGTAAAGTGCATAAACAATAAGCTAAATGCAAACAGTAAGTAAAGAGCAGAAAATAAAGAACACAAAGACTTTTAGCCAGGTTCGACCACTAACCCCTATGGTCTACGTCCTGGTCCCTTACCAACTTGGTAAGAGAATATATTATTGATCACTGAAATAAAACCAATTACAAGATACAATAATATATCTCCCTTAATACCCAGCTGTTGACAAATGGCGTGCTGAACTCCTGTTTCTGAACTTGCTCTCTAAGCTATACTTCCCAAGTATACTTCTCTAGCAACGATCACCAAACCCTAGTTCCCAAGCCAACTTGTCCAACAACTAAACCTTACAATTCGAACAATACAATCAATAGATGAATACAACTCAAACTATGAACTCTCTAAGATATAGCACGTATATATATATTAAGAGCTCGAGAGAATCAAAAGAATATAGCAATGAAAAACTGAGTTGTTTGTAATCTTGTGTGCTTGAATATTTTCTCTGAATTCTTCTC
Source organism: Kitagawia praeruptora (assembly GCA_037693485.1). Taxonomy (NCBI): domain Eukaryota; kingdom Viridiplantae; phylum Streptophyta; class Magnoliopsida; order Apiales; family Apiaceae; genus Kitagawia; species Kitagawia praeruptora. The sequence continues at coordinate 120,194,793 of CM075350.1, forward strand.
CCCTACGAATAAACACAAGAACCAGTTTATAAAGCTTCACACCAACGTTCAGAAAATCAATCACCAATTATTCGAACGATTAGAATCAATTTCCAACGTTCAATTGGTTAGAGATTTTACAAACGTTCTTGTGAACGTTAGTCAGAGGGTTTGGAAGAAAGAAATCGATGAAAACATAACCCTTCTGATTTGTATAGATATAAAACGCGTATAGGAGATTTTTGTAGAAATAAATCTTATAAGTAAGGAAACTCCTATAAGTTTTATAAAATAATTTAAAGAAAGATATTTGAAAAGATTTGATCTCTAGAATATATTGTGTACGTATTATATAATAAAGAGTCCTCACATTATATTTCCTGAATTACATCCATGAGAATTTGTCTTGATATTTATCTTCAGGATTTCTGGCAGTTTGCAAATGGCTTGCTGTTTGTGTCTGTCAGTGCAAATGGCTTGCCAAACTGTCTCTGTTGTAACACCAAATGGCTTGCTGTTTATATATTCTCTGTAAACTTAATATACCCTGCAAAACCAAGTTAGTACAACCATAACACAATGTTTTATATCAAAATACAAGCAAATAGCATGCTGAATGTGATCATCAAAACCATAGGAGTATCAAACATTGCATCTTTTTGAGATCCCACTTAACTAAAACATCTGCATTGCAATTTTCATCTCGCGGTATACACTCCAATCTCACTTATCGAAATCTTTGAATCAATCTTTGTGCACACTTCATATAAAGCTCTGTTCTTGGACCTCGACATTGGAAACCTCCTTTAACCTGCCTCACTACTAACTCAGAATCACTCAAAATGATAAGATTTAATACCTTCATCTCTAGAGCCATTTTTAACCCGTTGATTAAAGCTTTATACTCTGCAACATTATTAGTTGCTTCAAACTTGAAGTGAATAGCACTCATGAGTTGATTACCTTCAGGAGTTACCAGAATTATTCCAGCTCCAGCCCCTCCGTTGTTGACTGCTCCATCAACATGTAACTTCCACCAAGGCTGCGGAACTTCTTCAAGAGGGCGCGCCCTCTGCGTTGTGGAGGGAGATTCTTCCAAAACAATGGACTTTTCTTCCATCTCTGAATCAAATTCCAAAATAAAATCTGCTAAAGCCTGACCATTGATTGCTGTTCTTGGTGTATATTCCAAATCAAACTGTCCTAGCTCAATAGCCCATTTCAACATTCTTCCAGAGGCTTCTAGTTTATGAAGAATAATCCTCAATGGATATGCTGTACGAACCTCAATCTTGTGAGCTTAAAAATAAGGACGTAATTTCCTAGCTGCCGGAACCAAAGCGTAGACTAATTTTTCCATACTCGCATAACGAGTTTTTGCATTAAGCAAGCGCTTACTCACATAATAGACTGGAGATTGGTGATCAACTTCTTCTCTCACTAAAACCGCACTAGTAGAATATTTAGAGACTTTCAAATACAAAATCAAAGTTTCTCCATCCACGGGCTTTACTAGCAGTGGAGGATTTCCCAACTGTTCTTTGATCTTCTAAAAAGCTTCTTCACACTCCGGAGTCCACACAAAATCCTTTACTGCTCCTTTAATAGCCTTAAAGAATTCCTTGCATCTATCAGAAGACTTTGAGACAAAGCGATTAAGTGCTACTATTCTCCCAGTTAAACTCTGAACATGCTTCACACTAGATGGAGACTTCATGTCAAGCAACGCCCTGATCTTTCCTGGATTTGCCTCTATTCCCCGATGATTAACCATGAAACCTAGAAATTTTCCAGATTCCACACCAAACACACACTTCTTGTGGATTCAACTTCATCCTGAACTTCCTTAAGATATTAAGCATTTCTTCCAAATGCTTGACATGGTCCTCAGCCTTCATGGATTTTACTAACATGTCATCCACAGATACTTCCATTGTCTTCCCAATCAAATCCTTAAACATCATGTTCACCAACCTTTGGTAAGTTGCCCCTGCGTTTATCAGACCAAAGGGCATTCCAATGTAGCAATAGAATCCTCTATCTGTAATAAATGATGTATATTCTTGATTAGGTCCGTACATAGGAATTTGATTGTAACCAGAATAAGCATCCATGAAACTCAAAAGAGCATGCCTGGCCGTAGCATCCACCAACTGATCAATTCGAGGTAGAGGAAAACTATCTTTAGGGAAAGCCTTGTTCAAATCTGTAAAATCCACGAAGTCCTCCATTTTTCGTTTGGATTCTTAACAAGAACCGGATTGGCTAAACAGTCTGGATAATAAGATTCTTTAATCAAACCAACATCCAATAGCATGTCGACTTCTTCCTTTAATGCCACAGCCCTTTCTCCACTCACTGGTCGACGCTTCTGCCGTATACCTTTCTTTGCAGGATCTATGTTCAATCGATGACAATTGACACATAACTTCCGGATCTATTCCAACCATGTCAGCATGACTCCAAGCAAAAACATCCCAATTCTCTAACAGAAAACTGGTGAGCATCCTTCTCAACTTAAAATTTAGTTGAGAACCGATCTTCAAGAACTTACTCATATCATTGACATCTACTAAAATTGAGATTGTATCCTCTGCAGAACCAGTATTTTCAATCGGTTGAGGTACCCTTGGATAAAGATCAAAATCAAAACTTCGAGGATCTTCGATCATGGTTTTCCCCTTGGAGGGCGCGTCCTCCTTAAGAGGGAACTCTTCCTCGACAAGGTGTTGAACCAAACCCTCAAGCAGCACTCTTCTACCTTCAACCTGTTCACCTTTGAGATTGATTGATTTAACTTCTTCCAAGTCCTCTTCAATTTCTTCCAAAATTCCTTCATGTAGATCATCTAAGGCTAGGGTATTCCTCACCAGTATACCTTCTGGGCGCGCCCTGTCATAGGGCACTTCTTCCTCTGGCTCTTGAACAAGATAATGAACCTGGACATCCCCCAAGGAATTACTCATTATGCCTTCAGAGTTATTGACACAGAGGGCGCGCCCACTAATTTTTTGACTTCTAAAGACTTTGATTGCCCTATGGTAGCAATCCCTTGAATCATGTTGAGATCCCCGAATAGTACCTACACCATTTGGCGTTGGGAATTTCATTGCAAGATGATAGATAGATGTTACAACCTTCATTTCCTTCAACAAGGGACGTCCTACCAAAGCATTATGAGCCGATTCTAAATCCAGAATCATAAAATTAATCATCTGGGTGACAGAAAGAAAACCTTCTCCAAGAGTCACAGGTAATCTAATCGTACCCATCACCTTCACCGCTTCTCCAGAAAAGCCATAAATCCATCCATCATCAGCTGTCATATCCCTGTCCTGGAGACCTAGCTTTTTGAAAGTGTTATAATAGAGGATATTAGTAGAACTACCATTGTCAACGAAAACCCGGTGAACATACTTTGAACCAATCTGAAAAGCTACGACCAAAACTTCATTATGGGGGTGATGTATCCATCTAGCATCTTCTTCAGTAAAGGTTATATCAGCGCACTCTCCTCTAAACATCTTCGGTGGTCTCAATTCTAAGCTATTCACATTTGTCAAAGGCTTATGTTTTGCTTCTCTGGCATATCTCTCTAGTGCATTGTTACTATCTCCACCCAAGTGATGTCCACCATAGATGGCATGAAACATGAATACTTCCTTCCCTGAAAAATTTCTTCTCTTCAGATTTGTTTTCGTTACGGAGGGCACGCCCTCCATCCTTTCTGTCAGGATTCTCTCTATGTTTCTTGACCTCCCTAACAATCCACTCAGTCAAATATCCTTCCTTGATCAGCTCTTCAATTTCATCTTTCAGCTGTCGACACTCATATGTATTATGCCCAGTAGATTCATGATACGCACAATATTTCTTCTTATCTTTACTTTGCCAAGAAGATAGAGGTTCTGGTTTCCTGAATAGTCCTTTATCCTTGTTTACCTCGAAGATATGTTCAATTGATTCAGCCAAGGGAGTATAGTTATCGGGCCTCCTATCATAGGCATAGGTATCCGGTGGTCCCCAACCTCTCTGAACCCCGGATTCATTCACCCGGTTAATACCAATTGCAGTACGACGCACGGGACTCACAGATCTATCCTTTCTTTTCTTAGCCTTTCCCTTAGAATTTCCCTGAGCCTCTATTTTTCGATTATCTGCCAAGGACTGCTTAACAATTTTGAATGATTTAGCTTGTGAAAACACATCAGCTAGAGTAGCTGGATCTCTTCCTTGAAGATGCTTCCAGAAATCCGTTCCAACTTGCAAGCCAGCTATCAAGAAACTCTTGAGCGTCTCATCAATCGCTCCTCTCACCAAAGTGGATTCTGCATTAAACCTCTTGAAATAAGATTGAAGACTTTCTCCTTCCTTTTGCTTGATGTTAGCCAGAGTGGTAACTGGAGGAGCATATTTCACTGTTGCCTGGAACTTTGTCAAAAACAAATTCCTAATTACCTCCAAAGATGTGATTACTCCTGGCCCAAGTTTCTGAAACCATTGCTGAGTACTTTCTCTGAAAGTTGCTGTCACATCCTCGTCCCCAAATAAATGATTATTAAATACTTTTGAATTCATTAAAATAGATTTCAGGATTTTTAGATTTAACCAAGATATTGTTTTTAAGAATTTCTAGCGAAATTATGAATAGTGAAGTGACACTATAAAGGATAAAGGACATGAAGGGGTAAAAATAAAAGTCCCAGAATAAATTTTAGATATTTTATTATTTATTAGAGCAGAAAAATAGTGAATGGAAATATAGTCAAAATTTCAAGATTTTGCTCCGAATTGTGGTTATAAAATCAAGTCATTAGAAAATAAGCAAAAATAGAAAAGACACAAATTGAGCCAAGAATCATCCTAGAGCCTCTAAATAAATTGAGGAACTCATTTATGAATTTTAGGAAATTTTACGAAGTTCAAGGAAGTTAAAATGAAAAGGAATAAATGAACCGGATACCCAAGATTTCCGGACCACAATACGACCTTTAAATTAAGCCAGCGCAATTTCAGAAGGAATACTGAAGAGCAGGTTAGTACGTTTATTATCTTTGGAGTCCCTAGAACATTCCTATATTGAGTTTGAAGAAAAATCTCAAGATTAAGAGTGGGCATGGATGAGTGGAAAAATATAAGACGAATACACCCCTAAAGAATAGCAAAAATCATTTGGACTCCGATTGAGCTCAAAATTTTAGGGATAATCCTAAATAATATAATAAGAATTATCATATCATCGAAATACGTCAACGAGATCAAGAAAGAGGAGAATTAAATTAAGGATTCAAGAATTAAAAGATGAGCGCCCGTGATATACTCTTCGACCCAAAAATGGGCTTTCGAGTGAGGGGGAGTGTTAAAATATAATATAAGATCCATAAAAGGCCTCCCTCTAACACCTTAAGGTTTTAGATGAGTTGGTTACTTAATAAGAGTGGAAATAGATAATTATCAAAGTTAGTACAAGAATTTTCTAGAAATGGTGTTGGCTTCATTTAAGCATGACAAGTGTCCAAGAGGGCAAATTGAACATTTCACAAGCAAATTACAAGATAAACATTCATTTAAACGAAGAACTTATCCATTTTTGATGAAAAATTCGAAGTGGAAGAAGAAAGAAAGAGGGAGGAGAAGAAAAATTCATAGAAAAAGATTTCTAGCTCGGATTTTGGCGTTCTATAGCTTGTTTCGAAGAGCTTGACAAGAGCTACGATTTGAGGGGTAAAGTTCTTGATTTTCTCTTCAATAACATGTTCAAAAATGGCTTTGATTCTAGCTTGTTCATGCTTACATAATTCTATAAGTATTAAGTTAGCTATATGATGATTATAGTGATGATATATGCTTATATACGTGATGGGTTTGTTGTGTAAGCTTGTAAAATGAAAGTTCTTGGCTTGTGTATGTAAGAACAAGGCTGGGTATATAGAGTGTGATGATATTGAGTTGATATAATTGCTTTGGTAAGTGGTTAACATGAGTTTAACCACGGAAATGTTAAGATTATAGCCGTTATAATGCCCGATTAGGGGTAAGCAAAATTTTCCAAACCCGCCCAAACTGCCTATTCCAAACCGTTCAAACCAGAATTTACGGTTTTGTAACGATTTTGATTTTTTAAAAACCGGGTGGGTTCGGTTTGCCTTGTCAACCCAACCAATATAGCCCGTTCCACCCGAATATATAATAACATATATTAAATAATTTTTATTATTATTTAAGAAATATAATTCAAATTAATAATTAAGATATAATTATATAAAAAGAAAAAAATGTGCTTACAAGTTACAATATCACATATTTAAAGTTATTACTTCCAGGCATGATCATATCTTGTCGGGTTGAATTGCTATTTGAATAGTTTATAAACAGCCATCTACGAGATAATTTGGTGACATTCTCAACTTTTAAAAGCATGCCCAGGGTGGCTGCTCTTCCTATCCTGGCATTGAAAACTTATTACTTATTGATTGGTTATTGAAAACTTATTACTTATTGGTTGGTTTATACTTGGAAAACTCTTGCGATATGCTGGAGTTTCTTTTATAGTAGCTTGGACAGAAGTTTAAGAATCTACCATAAATTAAAACTAAGATGCAAGTTTAAATTTTTTTAAGTGTTTTAAAACCCAACCCGCCCAAACCAAACCGTTATAATTTGGACGGTTTTTTTTAGTATTAACGGTAACAGTTATGGTGACGGATTGTTAAATTCCAAAACTGTAAAATATGGGTTGGGTGGTTTAGTCCTTTCAACCCGACCAACCCGACCATTGTTCACCCATATGCCCGATTCACAAGAACAACTACTGTTACTGTTAATCCGTGGGGTTTAAGTTCGAATTTATGAGGTTTATTTATATGGTTGGATAGATCTTGGTTAGTAGATCACGTGAGCGCTTGAATCACGTGAAACAGATTTACGGTTTAGGAATTATGGCCATTTTCGTACGGAACGCGCCGAATCGTAGTTTCCGTGAGAAAAATGAACTTTGAGGTTATAATTTGACTAGTTCAAAGGTGATATAAATCATGAAATTATTTTAGTAAATACTAGGGACAAATTGGGAGGTATACGAAGTGGTTTTGTAAGAAAAACTCAAATGGTTTATTAATGACAAATGTCGGAACTTAAGGGTGTAAATAGTAACAATACGTGAGACAAGAAACAATTAGTACCAAATCTCTTTGAAACGAAATGAGTAATAATAAAAGTGATTCGAAGGGACTTTAATGATAAGTAACCCACACACACCATGATATAGAGTTATAAATGGTCATTGATGATTAATTATATCCCTTATAGGTGCACAGAAGGGTGCAGGGGAAACTTAAGATCAGAAGAGGGACAATAGAGTTGCAGAAGCAAGGTGAGTATACATCATCACTACTTATATATGTGTTATATGTTCTTATGTGTCTAAAGTGATAAGTTGACATAATGTGGTGATTATGTGATTCTATGTACATTATTGAAGTTCCTTGATATAGCCATTCCTCAGAAATTGAAAGATCCGGGAGAACATGAAAGCCTTGTGTGATTTAGGGGCTAGTGTGAGTTTGATGCCATATTCAATCTACAAACGACTTGGTCTTGGAGAGCTTAAAAAGACACGGATTTCACTTCAGTTGGCGGATCGTTCTGTTAAATATCCGTTGGGGGTCGTTGAAGATGTGGTTGTCAAAGTGGATAAATTTGTCATACCTTGTGATTTTATGGTGTTAGAGATGGATGAAGATGTCGAGATACCCATTATCTTGGGAAGGCCATTCTTGGCTACTGCTGGCACTACAATCGATGTTAAAGCTGGAAAATTGACATTGAATGTTGGCGAGGACAAAGTGGAATTTGATCTAAACAAAGCAATGAAGATGCCTCCTTTTTGAGCAACTTGTTTTACTGTTGACAGAGTTGATGAAATTGTGCAGCTAGAAAATGAACAATTCATGGGAGCAGAACGGGTGTTAGATGATGTAGTAGAAGAAGAAGCACTTGTTGTTCGAGACACAGAAGTTGAGATGGTTTTTACACTTTTAGAGGCACCACAGGTGGAACTTAAACCTCTACCTTCTAATTTGAGGTATGTCCTTTTGAATAATGAGCTAGTGATTTTTGAAGAGGGGCATGATAACGTGTTGCGAAGGTGGAAAACCGATGATAAGGAAGAAGAAATTTTTGTTCAGCCGGTTGAGTCGGAGAAGCATCTTAGAGGTGTGAAGAAGAAAAAGACGAAAATTTGGCCGTTGGGTAGTAGAATCAAGTTGAAATCTGATGGAAGAGATTTGTGGAAATCAAGCAAACCGGATGTCAAAGTTCGTATGAATAGTTTGTCTGTTGAAGATGGTTCAGTTATTCTTTTGAAACCACCATGAGTTGAGGAAATACGTCAAGCTATTGACGTTAAAGGAGCGCTTCATGGGAGGCAGCCCATGCAATATAAAAAAAAATACAGAAGTTCAGAATGCGCCAGCGCATCATGCGCCAGCCAGCGCGCAGGAGCGCCAGGAAACGCAGACCAGGAGCACGCATCAGGCGCCCAGCAGCGCAGGAGCGCTGAAACACGCAGTAAGGAACGGCGCATCATGCGCCACAGCTCGCCTCAAGCGCCGAAAGCCCCTGTAACGCAGCTCGAAGCTGCGTGAAACCCACCTGCCCAGTTTTTTTTTTCCCGAAAATCAATGTTTTTGCCTACAAATTCAACCCCAAATTCAATCCTAACCCAAATTTCTTCAATTCTAAATTGCTATATCTATCCTACATCAAATCTTAACCTTTCCAAATCTCTCCTACACTCTAAATTTTTAAATCTCATCTATCCATCATCTTATATATATACACACCTAGACATACAAATCCAATTCCTCTTCTGTTTTATTTAAATCTATAAAAATTCAATTCTAAAGAGGAATTAATTGCAAGTTCACCTCTCCAATTCGTAGTGGGTTTATTTCTTCTCTCAAATTTTATTTTGATTACGAATTTGTGTTCTTGTAAATTGGGGATTTTGTATTATTCTTGATATATTTGGGCTATTTTTGGTGTGATATTGCTTGGAAATTATTGGTGGAGCTTCTTGTGGGTATTGATTCTTTTGGCTCGTAAGCATGGGAGAGATAGTGCTAATGTTGGGAAATTTTCGTTTTCGACGGCGGAGGTTAAATTTAATCGGTTGTTTTGAGGCCAATTGCTAAGGAAAGGGGATTTTTGTGAAAACAAAAAAATTGTTGGGTATGCTTCGGTATTCAGGTATGTTTTCTGCTATATCTTGTATTACTTCCATTCAATGAGGGCATTGAATATTTTAAGTTTGGGGGTGGTTTGAGGGATTAGTAGTTGTTGTTGTATTATTTGTTCATGTAGGATTTCATGCTTTGCATATTATTAGTAGTAAATCATGCATATATGTTGTGTTATCTACGTTTGTTTCATATAGGACATTCTGTTTTTCTTTTCGTATACCATGTGAGTTTTCATTTAGTTGCATTTTCATGGCATGCATATTTCATGATCCCTTAGGACGAGCTGATTCTGATTGATAGGTAGATGTTTTAATTGAGTGTGGTGATGATGAGTAGAGGGCTGATTTATAGTTCCTAGGAATTGACTTGCATGTTACGGGAACAAAACTTTTACACAGTCTCATTGTTTGCTTTTGGGATAGGTTGAGGTCATGCTTGTTTGGAGTTTTGAGATTTAATCACCTGATTATATTTAGAATTTTCGTTATTCCCTTGATGGCGTAGGAGCACTAAAGTCTAAGTTTGGGGGAAACCAGGGATTTCATGCTAGTTGTTAATATTTGTTGAATAATGGCTAGGTGTCAAATGGCTAGTAGCCAGCTCATATTTATATGAGTAGCCTAGGGTTGGAATTGAGAATTCTCATTCCAGATTGCATAAAAAAAAAAAAAAAAAAAAAGTCAATAGTTTAATTGTTTAAATGCAGAATTAACCAGAGTGAACTCTTTAATACTCGAGTAATTAAGTCTGAGGGGACTTAGTCCTAGTAACCTAAAGCCTTGTGGTTTGGGATTGCTGACCTAACACTCGCTACATGGGTATTATTGTATAGGCCTTTTGGGGTCTCATTCATTGCACGGTTAAATAAGCATGCGTGTTGTTTGTGGTATTATGTGTCGTAGTGTAGTAATAAAGCATGAATTCCTGGCTAACTTGAATGAGGATGGAGGTGTTTCTAAGTTATGAAGTGTCTACAGTCTATTCTATTTATAAACCTGTGATTGTCTTGGCGAAGAATAGGTATGATTTTTGACCTAGTGTTGGGAGTATTTCTGATGAGCATCGCACACACGCACGTTTCTGTCATGTACTGTTAGTATACGGGGACTTAGTCGAGCTCTGCTTGGATTTATTTTCATTCTTTGAGATATTTGCTTGTTAGTTGGTTTTGGTAAGTTTGAAGGGGATCTTTGCATATTTCATATTAGTTGCATTCATGCATTGCATTGTACCAGGTTAAATGGATTTTGTGGGTACATTCGCTATAGGCCCTCACGAGACCTTACTCGTCCACTAGGGCTGCCTAGGGGTTTAAAGGGCTTGTTGCATATGCCAAATGCAACCGTGATCACCTACGGATGTGGTATTAGTTAGTTAGTTAGTTGTAATTGTTTATGCTTGAGGACAAGCATCGGTTTAAGTTTGGGGGTGTTTGATAAGTGGATTTTATATCCACTTGGAACATTCTATATCGGCTTAAATTGATTGTTTTGGACTCAAGTTTGTGTAGTTTTGATGTGTTTTGCTTAGTTGTGCAGATTTACAAGAATGTTGAGTAAAGTTGATGCTTCTATCATTTTTGGAGATTTAATTGATTAAAATTCGGATTTTCCGGGAAGGTTGCGCAGCTTATACTGTTTGGGCCATATCTTGAGTTCTAGAAGTCCGTTTTCAGCCCATTTACAGTCCACGCGAAGCTTGAGAGATTTTCTACAATATGGGATAGGTCTTACATGACCAGGCCGCGTGTGGTGGGCCCAGGAAGCACGACCAGCAGATAGATGGGAGCAGAGAAATTACTGTTTTGCCCTTTTCTAGTTCTAATTGTATTTTGGGCAATTTTTAATACCTTAATTGAATTCTAATTGTAATAGAAGGTAATATCTTGCTGGGCAAGATTTGTAGAGCCTATTTAAACACATCCTACCATTGTAAATCATAACAATTCATAGCTTTTAATCGTATCAAGGTACTTTCGATCTTCAATTCTTTCTTCAATATTATGTTTTCATTCATTATCATTATTATTATGTTTTCTTTATTAAATATGCGTAACTAATTCTCTAATCTGAGGATTGGGTAGTATTCCTTGGTATTCATGCATGCTTGATTATGTGATTTTCTGCTTTGCTGATCTGTTAATGAGATCTTAACACAATTAGGGGAGTCATGAACCTTTGATTGTACTCTAGGGATTGTAATAAGCTTGGGAGAGAAGTTGCAATCTTAGTACATGATTTAACAGACATAATTTGAATATTAGATCGGGAGATTAATAGGAGAATTGTGAGACATATAATTCTTGGCACTTAACAGTTTATAGATATACTTTGATTGTATCACGGGAGTGACAATTAGGGTGTAGCTGTAGGCACTATATTGTAGCCTGGGAGGGTACGGTATAACTTTAGAAGAATTGTTTTCAGCAAGGTAGGAACACAGATATCACATTAATATTGAGCATGTATTGAGACCAAGTGAAGAACCCCAGTTCTTAGATTATTTTCCCATATATTTGAATCTCAGTTTAAAATCAATTCTTAGTGCTTATAATTAGTTCTTGGTTAATTTAGTTAACACACAAACCCAAAATTCTTCTCACACACTTCTAGACGTAAAGAGATAAGAAACCTGAACTTTGAATTAAATTTAGTCCTTCCCTGAGAACGAACACACAAAAATACTACTAACAGTCGTCGCTTCGTCATCTTTTATCTTCTTATTTTACTTTTTAAATGCCTGTTGACTTCACTTCATTTGACCTGTTCTACCTTGCATCATTTATGGCATGCCTGAAGGGAGAGGATGCATACTAGCACTGTCTTTCAAGAGATTACGAGCTGAAGAGCCATTGACGGTTGTGCTTGCAGAATCAGTATCAAGGATCGAAGGTGCATTCTTATGGAAGTAGTAAACCTGCTCAAAATGATAAATTAATGACTGGTAGTGATTTTTGAGGACAAATGATGCGCCTGTTATCGTAGCTGGACAGTTGAAGACCAAGAAGACTTCTTTCCATTTGCGATCGTCTATATCAGGTTGCTTCAGTCGCTGAAATCGGTGGCCCAAGCAAATGCAAGGTCGAGATTTTTGTCAAAATTATGCAACCTTAAGGTTCCCCCAAAAGCAAAAGACACCATCTGGCGAGCTGGAAATCATTGTTTATCAATGAGAATGAACCTTCGAGGTAAACATGTACCAACCCGTAGTCAATGCATAAACCCATGTAGTCTTCACTTTTCTTTTTCCAATTCGTGATGGACTTTTTATGCTTCGTACTCCACTCACTGTTCAAGGCTGCAAGTTACATACTTGTTTGTTTCAAGATCTGGTCCACATCTTCGCAGCTTGCTTCTCTTCGCATCGCCTATTTGGAACCGGCTATGCAGGCTCACATGTTCACTTCGCCTCGTGTTGTCCTCGCATGTATACACACAGATCCCGCCTCATGACTAGCTTGACTTCCTCCTCGATGCTTTCATTGTTTTAATAAATATACGAGTTTTGATTTCATTACTCACAGTGGCACGCCCTTGGATTATAGAAGAATTTAAACTGACTCTCATTAGTAACAACGTAAGCTGCAGTAACAAGAATTCCAATGTACATGTCGTCCGTAGACAGGATTGATGACGGTAGAGTTTTTTGCTGATGACTTGCATGCCTTACTCCTGTACAAAGCTCTTGAGTTGTTGCTGGCCGCACCAATTTGCTCCTCATTCATCTCGCATGTGCACCTTGATTTAATCACTTCGCTTTAATCCTCCATTTTTCTCTTCGCTTGTATATATATTTTTTTTAAAGAAGCAAACAGGCTAACTCAGCGTGTCCTGATAGCAATGTGAACCGTGCCCTTTTGCATTGCTTTGCGCCTTCCTCATTTATTTCATTGTTGTTTATTTATGTTCTTTGGTCCACATCGTACATTACATAGCATATCCTGTTACTATCTTCTTCATCGCCTCACCTATGAGATTTTCCAGACCCCTCCTTGCTGGTTTCTTCTTCTTCCTCGTGTTGCAATCCACACTCCGTTACATGCAGATCTCACAACACCACACCAATCATCGAACAATTGCTATCCATTCCATTTTAATTGACCTCCTCGTTGCCTCTTGTATTATCCTTAATACGAACTGCTAAGAATCATGCATACGAGCCCAACCCACTGCACAATGCTGTTTCTTTTTTACATGCCTTGTCGCTTCGTCCTCGATGCACCAGTGTAGAGTAAATTTTTGTCTATGAAGATTTATTTCCACAAGCTTCAGTTTCATGGGCGTATTTTGCTTACACACCAGTGGGTCCCACAGCCTGTCTCAAGTTGCCGCTTCGTTGAATTCTTTTTCCTCCCCTCGCATATGAACACAAAGTACTCCTCCTTCGCTTCGCATAATCCATATTGATGGCTCTATCCCCGCCTCGCATATGCTATCTGGTGGGCCTTGCATCTTTGAAAATTGGTATTTGAAATTTTTTCTAAGTGCTTTGAAATAGCTGGTTAAACCTCCATATGATCTCCTTTGCTTATAAATTGACTTTAACACATGCATAGAGATAGCTCCACATTGTATAGACTCACGGACTGACCCATCATTGCCATTGTGGTCAAGCGGCTTCGCATCGTAAGATATCGGGCTTTTGGCCTCGCAACACTAGGTGTGACCTCGTAGCGCTAGGTGCGGCCTCGCAGTACTAAGTGTGGCCTCGCAAAACTAAGTTTGGCCTTATAGCGCTAAGTGTGGCCTCGTAGCGCTAGGTATGGCCTTGTCTTGCAATTTTTCAAATGTCCCACTAAAAGAGGTGTTTATGTAATGCCACTACCCCCTGAGTCCTCATTATCATTGTAGATGTGATGAGGAATCAAAGTCTTTCAGCAACCTTCTTGTATTATTTGGAGTTGACACCATTTGAAATGAAGAGAATTTGATGTGATCCCGCTATGAGTAGACTTGATTTCTTCAACGCTATCCCAGAACACTGGACCTCGCATCGCTATCTGGGGGCACTTGACCTCGCATCGCTATCCCGGGGTACTTCTCTTTTTCACTGTTGTCCCAAGGCAGTTGGCCTCCCTACGCTATCCTGGGGTACTTGGACTCTTCAACGCTAAGCGAGAGCACTTAGCTTTTTTAATGTCATAACAGGCTTCCCTTTGTTGCACATGTAATAAAATATTGAGGTCTTGAGCTCATTTTGATCTTCAAATACTTTGACTTCTCTCCTTTCATCTCTTGTGCGAGCTTGAGGATAATTGATGAGAGACTCAGGCTCAGCCTCGTTATTTGTTGATTGCTATTCCCAGTGTCTTGAGATAGTCGATGACCTCCTCTTTGCCGGCGAGGATCAGGGGCATCCCCCCTCTCCCCGGCAAGGATCAGGGGCGTCCCCCCTCTCCTCGACGTAGAGGTATTTCACCAAGAAAAAGCATCTCATGTAGTGGTATCTCATTAATAGGCATCTCGATAGAAGGCATCTCGCTAGGAGGCATCTCAAGATATCGATAGTTACTCCATATTGGGGCCTTGCTAGGAGATGTGGGTCGCTTAGAACCTTGACCCTTGCCTTGGCCTCGCTTCTAGTGATGTAGCTTATCCTTCTCGAATCCGGCCTCGCTACGCTAGGTGCAAGCATGGCCTCGCTCCTATGGGGTCGCTCCTCGGGGTCTTCCTCCTCGTGGGTCGCAGCCCGGGGTCGCATTTGGGTGTCATAAGCTACCCCGGGGTCTTGGCTTCGCTCCTTGGGGGTCGCAGCCTGGGGTCATATGCTATCCCGAGGTCTCGCTCCTCGGCCTCTCCGTTCTTCTTGTTCGAGTTAGTCATCGGTCTCCCAAATTAATGACTAGCCCCTCCTTCTAGCGCCAAATGTTATAGGGAGAATATTGTATAAAAATATTTTGGAGGTTTGCTGGAATCACGGAGCAAAATACGGATATTTTGCTAAGAACACGAAGAACACGTAAGGAGATTGGAGATTGTTTGTGGCTGATCTTGTATGTTGATATTCTAGGAGTGAACTGTCAATCATCCTTTACAAGATGCCTACGTACCCTATTTATAGGGATCAAGCCATACATAGTTCTCTTGGAGAAGAAGTTATCTAGACGGACTAGGGTTTCTATGGGCTCGACTAGGCCCAAATCCACTAGACGTCTTCTTGGGCTGATATATTTTACCCATTTATTCTATCCATGATCCATGGTCCAAAGAAGGAAGCAAATGGTCTCGCATGGCTAGAGTTGGGACCTCTTGGGCGAGGCTAATAGAGAAGTAACAAGGGTGTAGCATGCAACCTCGAGGGGTTGAGTCATGCGAAGCGGACCCAAGTGTATTGATACTCATGCGACCTCGAGGGGCTGCGTCATGAGCCTTCCAACAGAGAATGAGATAGCGATCTCGTGTAGTATGTGGATGTGATGATAGTACGAAGCGATCCCAATGAGGGAAGTCGTAGCGAAGCGATCCCTTGACGAGAGTTATACGAGAGGTGATCCTTGTAGATGCGACCTTGAGGCCGGGCTAGCATGATGCTTAAATCAACTAGCCTCGCTGACGAGGCGAATGGAGAAGCTGCATGGCCTCGCATGCGGCCTCGCTGGGCTAGTCATGCGAGGTGGTCCACGCTGTACGGAGATAATTATACTCACGCGACCTCGCTGGGCCTGACCTTAAGCCTTCATAATAAATATGCTCTAGGCCTCGATGGACCTCTAGGCCTCGCTGGACCTTGCAGAGAGAGTATTCTAGGCCACGCTAGAACTCTAGGCCACGCTGGACCTTGTATAGAGACATGCATGATAGATGCTATCCCATACTAGGGACTTTGTTGGCGAACTCGACCTGCAGCTTGGGGTCGCAAACTTCCACATTGTGCTTGATAGTATATTGGACTGACTCATGGTGGTGGGTTTTAGTGACCCAATCTTCATCTCTAGGCCCATTATGAGTTGTGGACCTCTATTCAAGCCAATTAGGCCTGCTTAGAGCTTATGCCAAGATTTGGGCATAACACCCTGTATAAATTTCTTCCTGAATGCTCAAATTTCATCTCTTACGGAGTAGGAATTTAGAATAATACTAGAAAGATCAATCCTAATTTGGGGTAGAGCCTCTGTTTAAATATCCAAATATGGAAGAAGTCTGCATTGTTGCTTTGCCTCCTAGCTCACAGTGCGGAGAGCAACCAAAACGCTGACAGAATGATTCTAATTCGTCCCTGGTTAATTTATCCGTGAAGTACTCTTATCGGTTACATTTGATGCTTGGAAGCTATGGGGTTGGACAAATACATGGGCGGAACTAAGGGGGGCTAGCCCCGGTCGAACCAAAAAAATCAAGTAAATTTTTTTTTTAGCCCGGGGTATTTTCCGGATGATGACCTGATTGTGCTTTGTTCTTGACATCAAAACTATATTAGCCCCAGGAGGTAGGATGGGCAGTTGGTCAGATCGAGTTGTGCTTTGTTCTTGACATCAAAACTATAATCCATGTAGTAAAAATAAGTCACAAGCTCAACAGGACGTCGTCGAATCTGCGGTCAGGAAATTGCCTGGGGAAAAAGTACGTCGTTATGTGCGGAATTTTCAAGCTCCTCTCGTGATCACAATCACTAAATTAAAATTTATATACACACAGCTGCTGTTGTATATATCGAAAGTCCACACGTATGCTTCGTCTCTTCTGCAAACCTCAACAAACAAATCATCAATTCATATATACAGTAACTATTCAATAATAAACCAGTTATATATTGGCTTAATGGCCTTTTAGCCCTCAAAGTTTCCACTGATATACCCATCAATCCTCAATATTTCAAAACGTTCCTTTTAACCCTCGAAGTATCCATAAAGGTCCTAATAACCCTTAAACCGGTACAAAAAATAAAAAATAAAAAAACGGTATAACTCGGATGGGCAAAAGAGACATTTCACAATCCGATACCGAGGGTTAAAAGGTATACTTTAGATACTTTGGGGGTTAAAAGGTATACTTTAGATACTTTGGGGACGAAAAGGTATACTTCAGAAAATGAGGAAAATGAGGTCGAACACAGCTGACAAATGGGTTCAACAAAGAGTTGAAAAATATGGCCCGGTATCAAAGTTAAGTCTATTTGGCTCCCCAACTGTGTTTATACATGGACAGGCTGCTAACAAGTTTATTTTTGCTACTGATACCAATATCATCGGTAACCAGCAAACTGCATCAGTAAGGATGATTTTGCGTGAGTGTACTCTTTTCAAATGTACTGGGAAGGCAAAGACCAGGTGACGGTATGTTGTTCTACATTTAAACAGTGGCTGAACCATGGGAGTTTAGCCTAGGCTCTGCCTCTGGTTGGCCTTTGAATATCACTAGTTTTTTTTCAAGTTCCTGGATATTGGTCATTAATTATTAGTCTAAATAAATTTTTAAGTCCTTGTTGACCATAGAAAATTAGTGATGAACTTTTTAGTCCTGGTTATGCCACCGCATTCAACATAATTACCGTATCTAACATCTATTTTATATCCCGGTAGGTATTGCCTTTGATGAAGACAGTCACATTCAACATAATTTGCTCTTTACTATTTGGACTTGAGTCTGGACCAAAAAAAGATGAACTGATCAGGCTTTTCCAATGAATGATTAAGGGCATGTGGTCAATCCCCATTAATTTGCCATTTACAAACTACAACAAGAGCCGAAGGGCAAGTACAGAAGTCAAAAACATGGTAAGGGAACTTGTATGTGAAAAGAGAATTGATCTTGAATTGAAGGGTGCTTCATCCAACCAAGACCTTATCACTAGCTTGATTAGCGTTCGCGATGAAAACAACAAAGAATTTATATCTGAAGATGAGATTGTTCACAATACACAGCTCACATAATATGCAGCACCTATGAACAGAAAAATATCAATTGAACTAAGTTTACTGACCTTACAATTCATTGATTGCCAGATATTCTGGGCTACGAACATGACTCATATGGACAGTAATATATTCAAGGAACCAACAAAATTTGAGCCTTCAAGATTTGAGAACCAGGCATCTATTCCAACATACTGCTATATTCCATTTGGAGGAGGAGCTCGTGTATGTCCAGGTTATGAGTTTGCAAGGATTAAAATCCTAGTGGCAATTCATTATTTGGTCACAAGATTCACATGGGAATTATGCTGCACTGACAATTCCTACAGAAGAGATCCAATGCCAGTGCCTGCTCAGGGTCTTCCTATCAAACTAATCCCAAAGAAAGTATAGTAATATATATATATCTTGCGCGCATGATCAAACTGCTCAAACTATTTGCTCAGAGTCTTCCAAGTTTAATTTTTGACAGAGATATGCACCTGTACTCCTGCAGATTAATAAGTAGAATGTGGTTTTCTGGATCCCACAACCTTACGTTTCGGAGGACACCAGAACAGCCATAGGAAGGGGGATTCTAGTGTTAGTGTAGGTGCCCTAGAGGTAATACATAGTTTCTCAAATAAACCTTATGTCATTTGATTATTAAATAAATGTATTTATTATGACTCAATTTACTGCGATATTTGTTAGCATAATAAATGTCCTTAGAATAATGATACACATTATATAGTTTAAGTTTACAACTTGAATTTGAGATTATATAATATATCATATTCTTAAAGGTCCCTAGTCGAGTATTATTATAAAGGACAATAATAATACATAAATAGACTAGTATGTTTTTGACAGATAACCACATCTCATTGGTTATGGGTATGGAGATACTAAAGTCAATACATAGGTACATGTAGGGTACATGGTACTGGACAGACCCACCGTGAGATTCTTCATGTTAATTAAGTCATAAGAAAGACTCACAGTGATAATGGTGTAATGATCTTTTGACTTGAGATCATTATATTTCTATACGAGGATAATATACTTTGACTACATTAAAAGTTACCTTTGACCGGGTGATGATAAAAGTGGACATCGGGTATATTGTGAATCATATGAGAAATATGAATGATAGATAAAGGATTTAACCCTCCTATCAGATAGGAGAGATATTATTGGCCTCTTGATTGAGTGAGACTATAAAATGCATGGCCGTGCTCAAATAATGATTTGTCTTAATAGTCTACTCATGTATCAAGTAAACCCGGATTAAATTATGAAGAGGATGACTAAATACATGCCTCGAGTTTAATCTATAATATTTGGTTAAAGGGATTATATTACACGGAAACATTATATCACGAAAGGTTTAATTGGATCACTAATTATTATTATTACTTGGGTAGCAATGATGTATTACTAGATGCCACTCATTGTTTATAATTTTATTATTGGATATTAAAATTATTGCCAACGTAATAATAACCTAAAGGGTTACACAATAAGAACGTTTTAAAAGGAGTTTTAATTTAAATATTAGATTTAAATTAAATAATTAAAATTCGAAATTGATTATGGAATCAGATTTCGTTTTTAATTAAATGATTATAAATTCGAAATTGGATAAATAATTAATTGAGTTGGACTTAGTTAATTAAATGTTATTTCGAATTTAATTCATTAAAGACCCAAATCAGTTTGTTTTAATTGTAGCCCAAGCTGATTAGGGTTAGGCCCATCTTTCTCCCTATAAATACATAAAGATGTATTGGTTAGGGTAACACTTTTGCAAAATCGTTTTTCTTAAAAAACCCTAGCTGCTCTATTCTTTGAGAGGCTAGAGAGAGAGAGAGAGGCTGATTTTGGCTAGTACCTGCTCCTTGGATCGTTGAACGATCGAACGTTCGTGTGGACGATTTAGAGACGCGGATCTTGCATCAAGGGTTGCGTGGTGATCACAATCTAGGACCTCCATTTGTCAACCGAATTCGTAAAGCTTCGTAAAGGTACTGATTCTAATCACCATAATCAGCATGTCTTATACATGGATCCTATGATTAGGGTTTCGGATTTTATTGTTTTTTACGACTATTTTCGCTGCGTTTATGCCCCGAAACCCTTCATCTAGGTCATACTCGCTCACTTGCTTGAGAACAAATTGTTTAAAAATTTTGGTTTTATCTTTAGGTGAAGTGTATTTCGATAACTATATCTGGTGCAAGTCTATAAGAATGTTTAAGTAAAAATGGTCACTATGATCAGAAATTTCATGCTGGAAGTACTGAAGGATTCTATAGTAGTAAAAGTTTCAATATGAACTTGGTGTTTCTGTATGTTTATTTTTCGTATTCAATATTTTCTTAAAGAATAAAGAACACAGAGAGCAAGCTAAGTAGCTACTAGTAAGTTCTCCATTTTAAGCCACTTGAGTAAGGCACTCCAGTTTGAGGTAACCAATTATCTCCAGATATGAAGCTGGAAACTAGGGCTGTCAAACGGATATTTCGGATACGGATCTGCCAATATCCGAATCCGAAATTCGAAATCCGAATCCGTATCCGAATCCGACGGATATTTTCGGTTATATTTTAATGATTGTAATATTTGTTTTAAATTAAAAAAGTAACGTGTTTTAATTCGAAAGTTACTTTTAATGATCGAAAGATATGATACGATTGATGTTTTTAGGTGTTTATAAAAGGTAATATGTTCAACCAAAAATAAATGTGAAAAAGGCAATTGGATAATTACCATTATTTTATTATATTAATGTGAAAATGGCAATCGACTAATTACCATTAATTTTTTTATGTTAATCGACTAATTGCCATAAATTATAACGTGTTTTAATTCGAAAGTAAATATTAACGATGGAAAGATATGATACGATTGATGTTTTTAGGTGTTTATAAAAGGTAATATCTCGACTAATTACCATTAATTATTTTATGTTATTATTTATTTTAGGTTTATTTATTTTTCTTTATAATGAAGGGTAAATAAGTAAATTCACGACGTATCAAAAAACAGGTACCAAAACTTTCAATGTTTCAGAATTTATATAATAGTATAGATATATAAACAAAAAAGATTCACATATAATTGATGTAAAGAGGTTTATATGATTTGGTCTGATGGTACATTAAATTCAAGTTAAAGGAAAAAAGTTATAATAACACAAAATTTATAAATCACAAATTCATTTTCTGAAGTATACCTTTTCGCCCGCAAAGTATCTAAAGTATACCTTTTAACCCCCAAAGTATCTAAAGTATACCTTTTAACCCTCGGTATCGGTTTGTGAAATGTCTCTTTTTCCCATCCGAGTTATACCGTTTTTTTATTTTCTATTTTTTGTACCGGTCTAAGGGTTATTAGGACCTTTATTGATACTTCGAGGGTTAAAAGGAACGTTTTGAAATATTGAGGGCTGATGAGTATATCAGTGTAAACTTTGAGGGTTAAAAGGCCATTAAGCCTTATATAAACTTAGCTTACTCAGTTATAATATCACTCAAAGTGGTGTCTGAGGAGGGTAGTTGTACGCAGACCAAAAACCAAAAACTAGTAATCACCCGAGTTGGTGGTTGTAAATCCGAGTTTGGGAACGGTAAGACCCAAGAAGACATCTATGCCTTGGGCTCAGGTATAAAACTCTATTATCTCAATTAAGTGGTTTGATTTATGTGACAATCGACTCATATTTTAATGTTTTCTAATTTTCTTGATCTATCCGAGTTGTTATACAGAGTAAGGCTCTAGAGAGAACATGCTTAAAAAGAGAACGAGAGAACAACTTAAAATATTGATTTTTAAAATTCAAAAAAATTATAAATATGTTTATATTATTAATACAATTCTAAAAAACACAATTATGAACAAAAAATACATGTGTAAAAAACTATTTGTGAGATTCTAAAATAGATTCTTCAAAACTTGTGAGATTCTAAAAGAGATTCTTAAAAATTTGTGAGATTCTAAAATAGATTAAAAAAACAAAATTCCCATAAATATTTTTTTCCACAAAAAATTATTCAAGTTTGAGAATATTAAAAATATAAAATGCATCTAAGAATATTTATAATTTTTTACAATTTTTAAATTAATTTTTTTGAGATGTTCTCTCGTTCTCTTTTTAAGCATGTTCTCTTTATAACCTTGCTCTTGTTATACACGTGTGGGTTGTGTTGTTACAAAATTATTGAGATCATAAATACAGATTCTAATTCTTTTCAATCTTAAAATAGTTTCTTTTTCAATCCGATACTTCTTTCTTCTACTCCCTCTGTCTCTTAAAACTTTTCCTGTTTACTATATCGGGACATTCAAAATAATTTTCCTCTTTCTATTTTAAGCCTTATAAAACAATATTTAACACCCACTATTTCACCCACTACTCCTTAAAAACAATATTCAATACCCACTACTCCACCCACTACTCTTTAAAAATAATATTCAATTCCCACTACTTCACCCACTACTCCTTAAAAACAATATTTAATACCCACTATCCCATAAAAAATAATTTTCAATACCCACTACTACTTAACAATAATATTCAATACCTTTTTTCTTAAAACCCATGTTTTGAAGGAAAGGAAAAACGTTTAAAGGCACGGAGGGAGTATTTTCTTGTTTTCTCCATTTTCTTTGGTGGTGTGCTTTGTTTGTAATTGCTGAGTTTTCGTTGTTTATTTTCGTATTCGTTTTTCCGTTTTCGTTGGTTTCGCTTCGTTAAATTGCTGGCTGAGTTCGCGTGCCCTTTTGCTGGGTTTCTTCCGAGTTCTGTGATTTCTGAGTTGTGGGTTTTATTTTGTTTCGGAGTTTTAATTTTCTGAGTTAGTACTCCTCGTTGAGTCGGTATCTGCGAGTTTATTTAGTTCTTCGGTTGTATTGCTGAATTATTGGTGTGGATGAGTTTGTTTAAGTCTTGTTGCTAAATTACTATTTTTCGTTTTTTTACTTAGTTATAGTATTACGAGTTGCTTTTCTGAGTTTGTTTTGTTGAATACTGTTTTCGTTCTGATGGCCTCGAGTCAACTGGGTTCCTGCATCTATGATTGTGCCGAGTGTTGAGTCTGAGTTTTTTTCTGTGTTGTTGTGTATCCTGAATCTATTGTTCTGGTTTCGGATCGAGTTGACTCGTTGGTTTCATTTGTTAAGTTGACTCAGTCGAGTTCTTTGTTTTGCTGGATTCTTGAAAATTACTCTGGTTTGTAGTAGTGATTTTAGTTGTTAAGTGGATTGTCATTTGATGATTAGTTTTTTTTTTGTTTTGTTTGTAACTTGCCGTCGAAATTATTGCTGTTTGTGTTTTGGTACCAAGTTTTGTTCACCGAAAGTTTTTAAGTCCTTAAATTGTATTTATGTGGTTTGATTATGCATTTAATGGTGGTTGATAAATTACATATGTTACTTATATTTGATTGATAATTTAGAGAGTCTTTTTGGTATTAATGGTAAATAGTTGACAATATGGTATTGTACTCTTAGTTAAAATTACCATCTGCTTTTAAATTTTATTAAATGATTGTTTTTTGTTATAATTGTATACATAATTTAAGTCGAGAGTTTAATATTTTGTGGTTACTAATTTTTAGTGCTTGATAAGTTCAACTGAATCACTTTTATTGGCTTAATTTGCTTGACATATTGATTTATTTGCATTTGATATCTTGATGTATGGTTTTGTTTTCATATACACAAAATTTTAATTCCGTTTTATTGTGTTTTATGTTTTTATTTGTAACTTATGTCTTTATGGTCTTTCATTACTAGACATTGCCATGTTTCATTATTATGTTTTAATTGGGGCTAATTTTTAGGAGTGGGCTAATTAATAGGTTTTAGTTTCTTGTTAATTTCTTTTGTTTAGGATTATTTGTAGTTTTGCAAGTTGATTGCCATCTAGTTTTGAAAATGCCATAAATCTCTGTTAAACAGTTTGATTGGTAATTGTGGCCTTGATTGATGGCTATTTGTACCATTTATGGGTGGCCATAATTGATGGCGTATATTTTGGTCTGTAAGAGGTAATTAAGTGTCATTTTGGCTTAGAGCATCTCCAACGGGAATAACTAAAATTGGTTGGCTAAATTGGACCTGTAGGACATTTTGTAAAATTTGTTGAATCTGTAAGACATTTTACTTCAATGGTATTAGCTATATTGGTTGGCTATATTTTAAAAATAGTATGTTATTAATAATTTAGGTTGTTATAAATAGAATATATCACTTCAATATGGTAATGAATGATGTGGAATCTTCTTACAGATTTCTTACAGCTATATAGAGGTTCGACAAATATAGCCAACCTGTAGAAATTATATAAAATTATAGCTAACAGTTTTGACCCATTGGAGTTCAAGTTTTTTTTAGATAATCTCTATAATTTTTATTTATGGTATCTTTTATCTAATTTTAGCTAAGGGTTTCTTGTGGTCGGAGATGCTCTTATATATTATTTATATATTTTTAATGTTTTTTGAAGACATATAATTTTAATGACATTATTTATGTTATTAAATAATTGTGAGATCGGAGAATTCTATTAATTTAGAGAAGCATTAAATAATCGATAAATTATTAATTATTTATTTATAGAAAATTTTCATATTTTAAAAATTATTTTCATATTTTAAAAAATTATCGATTATTGTGTTAGATGTCTAACCAAAGGGACCCCCTTTGGTTAGAACTGAGCATCTATTTTGTCAAAAGTTAAAAAAGTTTTAATATATTTATTCTTATATCTCTTAAGTAATGCATTGACTTTTTATTTTTGTGGAATTAATTTGTTGTAATGACTTGCAGTTTTAATAGCAACAAAGAAGTCTGTAAAAGGCTATTGGACTTTCAAAAGGAGTAATGGAGCAATCATGGTGAAGTCATGGGGCAGAGTAAAAGACAAGGAAAGTCTTTGGATGGAAATGTGGACTTATAAAAGCAATTAGAAGTTCCGGTCTTTTAAAAACCAATTTATATATTGATGTGTTCTTGTAGCATGAGGGCACTCTTTTTCCCCTTGAGATTTTTCCCATAGGGTTTTGCTCTTGTGGGGTTTAAACGAGGCCCTTCTTTGTGGGGTTCACCCTTTCAGATTTGGAGGTGTTATTGTCTAAATGTTCGAGGACAACATGCGTGCCCTTCGGTTAGATGATAAACTTTCTTAATCGAAAGAAACTCCTGACTAGGCTATTGTATTCCCATACAATTCATTTATGAAATATATTTCATTCCTGACAAAAAAAAAGTCACAAGCTCAACAATCTCATCCCACTCTCACTCTCTGCTTTCTTTCGATTGTTTCTTAACATCAAAACTATAGTCCAAATAATAAAAATAATTCATTGTTTGTCCAAATAGTAAAAATAAGTCATTTATAGTGGTAACATTGTCGGATCCAACAAAATTTCCCGTCAATGACAACAGTGTCGGATCTAAGAAAAAATTTCGCAGGTGACACTAAGCTATTTGAGCCCCGGCTAGATTCAAGTTCCGGTTTCGCCACTGAACAAATATACATGTACCAGATCAATCTTAGCGTAACTGCGATTTCCCTTTTGTTACTATTATTATATACAGTGATCAAGCTTTCGGTTTGTTTCAGTTAAAATCTGATTCTTTTTGAAAAGCAGAACCAGTGAATGTGTGCATTAAGAAACATTGTACTGCAGGTGTAAAATGAAATGCATCAACTTTGCAACAACAAAAAATGCGTACTTTCGGTATTAGTGAATCTTGTTGTATTACTTTGTACTTTTGGTTAGTGCTTTGGTGACTACATGAGATATAATTCCTACAGGACAAAAAAGTAAGCAAAGGGAAATTGAATGCCGAGTTTCGACCTCGTTCTCCAGTCCATCATGATAGACCTGCCTGATAGGATAAGAAAATGTTGAATGTTAGAACTTGGCTAGTCCCACCACAAAGCTGCACATGAACGAGGGAGAGAAACGAACCTTGCAGCAAACAGATCTACAGCTAACAGATGAATCCATGCAGAAGCTAATGTCATCTCACTGAAGAACATCTTAGCTATGCCAGATAACTGTCAGAACATGAATTAGTTTATTAAATTTATTTGCGCAATTAGTTCTTCCGCAAATGGAAAAACTACATTTTTTCCAACAAGTCAAACACACCTCAGGGAGCCAGTATTGTCCATGAGAGGTAGAGTAGTAACCATACAGAAGACCAAGTGCAACATACGGTATGCCACTTTCAATAGACTTTTTGGTCTGAATGTTGGAGCAAGTAAGCATGCATATCAGTCATTCAGCTCAATTTTCAGAAGGTTAGCATTTTGGTTTCAGATTGGATCGTAGTATTTTCAAATCAGTAAAAGCTATCAGCCCCGTCACAGTGTCACCATATATAGTGATAGAAGCTTACCAGCTCAGATTTTGGAGCTACAACCATAAGGGTGTAGTATGGAAGAACAGCTGCAGTTCCCAGGGTGAAAGCACTACTTGCAATTTGAGGATTTGTCAACCCTGCAAGGCCACAGAAAAGGGCAACTTAATTATAAACAGCTTAAATATTAACACTTGGTAATTGTATAAGGAAGGATAAGAAAATTTCCAAAGATAAAAGATATCAAGGATAACAACTTCTTAGGATATGCATAGTAAATTAAAATTAACTATCAAAAATTTGTTAAGAGCATAAGTTGTACTCTTTGTCTTTACGCTCAGTGGATGTCGACTAAAAGACCCAGTCTCGATAGTTTTAAGAGCATAAGTTGTTATCTGGTCCTTTCTGGTATAGGCTAATAGTGTGATTTGTTAGCCAGTCTTGAGTCGTCATTCTGCAATTTATAAGCAAGCAGAAACAAGAAGGTTATTACCAATTTAGCATCTTTTTTCCAGGGTAACTGTGTGATAATCCTCACGGTCGATTAATGGCTTCCGATCACTGTTCCGATCACTGTTCCGGGGGTACTTCACCTGAGTTTGGGTATCTGCAAAATAATGCTCGCCCGGGGGTGGTGGCCGTCAAGCACCTCCGGTGTGAGAATCAGTAATCGAAATAATAATAACCGAAACGGGTGAAAATGTATCTGTGTAAAGGGAGAGAATGAGTAGTAAATTTTGTGCTATTGAAATTGTATATGTCACCTTGTGTGTAGAATGGGGGTATTTATAGGCTAGGTCTTCTAATAACTGTTCACCCACTTGGTGACCCACTTGTTATGCCGTTAAAGCTACAGTGAGCCACTATTGGAACAGTGATTAGTGTCCCTTTCCCACATACCTCGATTCTAGCACAGCCGCTTTTGTCATAGCTTGAATGCTTTTGTGTCCCCTTAGTTGCCTTTATGGTCCCCTGCCTTAGTGAGCAAGGTAACAAGATATTTTGCAAATATATTTGTGTGAAGATATTTGTTTGTCAAGTGGATTGCTTTTAGTAAAGATAATATGAAATGACACATGTGTAATTAATGAGTATTTGTTACAGGTGGATGCGCAATAGCGGATGGCGGGTTGCTCACAGCGGGTGCCCGCTGTAGGCTTACAGCGGGTACCTATCATTGCCCCCCACTCCTTCTGTGCGGTTTAGCGGACAGGAGGAGGAGAAAGTAAAGATACCGTTTTGTTTTGAGAAAATTTTTGAAAATGATATCTTGTGTGCCCCCCAAGTGTTGGCGGTCAACACTTAAGAGTTAGAGAAAATTTGTGAAAATATGCCCCCCAAGTGTTGGCGGACAACACTTAGGAGTTAGAAAAAATTTGTGAAAATATGCCCCCCAAGTGTTGGCGGACAACACTTAGGAGTTAGGAAAAATTTGTGAAAATATGCCCCCCAAGTGTTGGCGGACAACACTTAGGAGTTAGAAAAAATTTGTGAAAATATGCCCCCCAAGTGTTGGCGGACAACACTTAGGAGTTAGGAAAAATTTGTGAAAATATGCCCCCCAAGTGTTGGCGGACAACACTTAGGAGTTAGGAAAAATTTGTGTCGCATACCAGTAGGGCTATTGGTGAGGGTTCTGGTGTTCGTTTGCCAGTTGAAGAGCCCGCTAATCAGAGAAAGATTCCTGTTGTAGTTGTGAAACCTGTCACGGGTGTGTCTGGCTCAGGCCAAGTAAGTGTGAATATTGAGCGCGGCGAGAAAACGCCCGCTATTAGAGAGGAGGAGCCAGTATTGAAAGCAACCGAAGTGACCGCAACTGAGAGTCCTGAGGTGCCCCTGCGTCGGTCGAAGAGGAAAATTGTGGCTGAGCCCGGTACTTCTAAACGAAGGCGTATTGAGCCTACTAAGGTGGTCGAGCCCGCTGTTGCGGAGAAAGTTGTGATTGAGGAACCTGTTGAGAATGAGCCCGTTGATGGTGAGAGTGAGGATGAAGATGAAGATTATTGTGAAGGTGATAGTGAAGATGCTTCTGAGAATGAGTCCGAGGGTGGTTCTGAGGATGAAGGTGATAACGGTGAAGAAGAGATTGTTTTCTACACAAGTAGTGACGACGAGGTAAATGACCTAAAAGTTGGATCCCGTCCAGGGTATGGATTTCTTTTTAAATCTGGCCCCAATACCTTCTCCGTTGACTCTATGACCGATGATGATTTTGTGAGGATGAATGAATTGAGTTGGGAGCGAATGTGCCGTTTGTCCCAAAAATATGCTGCACGGGTAAGTCCTTTGTGTTTGTTCTTTAGACATTTTTGTAGAATTGATATGAATCCATTCGTTTGTAAGTTGGATGTTTTTTGTGTGTTTGTAGAATCAATGTATGTACACTGGGTTGATGGCTCGTGGGAACATGTACCGTGGTAGTAGTCTTGCCTTGAAAGAGAGGATCAAAAGGTTGGAGGAAGAGTTGTCCGCTGAGAAATATTTGAAGAATAATGCTGCCCGGGCTTTACATGAAATCGAGATTGAGAGAAATGACCTTAAAGCCAGCTATGAGTATAGTGCTGATCTGCGGCGATTTTTAGCGGAAGATAAGATAGAACTTAAGGCTGCCAATGCTACCTTGTCTGAGCAGGTGAAGAATTTGAGTACCTTACTGAAATTTGAGAAAGAACGTGCTGAGGAGGCTGAGGCTCATCTTGATTCTCGTCCAACAGAGGCCAATGCTATTTTGAAGTTCCGAAGTAGTGCCGAGTTTGCGGAAATTGTGAAGGCTGAGGCTGCCAAGGCTGTTATAGAACGGCAGGAGCCCGCTGAGAATCTGCCCGAGATTGGGCTGTTACGAACCGAGATCGCAAAATTGAAGGCCAAAGTGAAGAAATCAAAGCGTAAAGCTAGAGCCCTGAAAGCCCGCTTAGGAAAAATCGAAAGAAAGAGTGTCGGGTGCCAGGCTGATGTGGCCGTTGCTGGGCCGGATGCAGAGACCGCAAATATGGAGATGGTTGTCATGGATAGCGCTAAGCCCGTTGAGAGCCCTTTAGTAATAGAAGGTGTAACTTCAATGACGACAGTATCAGCCGTGCATACTGAGATAAATTCGGAAATGGATAGCATTATGCAGCCTGTTGATTCTGAAAAGGAGCAAGTGGATATTGCTATTGGAACTGGGACGGCGGAAGAATCTGATGTCGCGATAGAACCCCTTAGTGCCATAGCCCGTGCGTATGACAGTGAAGATGAAGACACAGAACCGCTAAGGGGTATAGAGGGTCCCTTGAGCGCATCCCGTTGGGCGTAGTTTATTTTTTGTAACTAGCTAAGAACTTTTGTTGGACATGTTTTGGAATTTCTCTGCGGGTGTGTCCGCTGTGCGATTTATGAAACATTTCGTGTTGATAATTTTTGTGTTTGTGAATTCGGTATTTTTGTTGCGAACTATAACTGGATGTGTGTTTGTATTTTTGTGTCAAAGTATGTAGTAAATATGTGTGGGAAAATGGTTACCTTGACTTTGAAAATTTGACTGTGGGAGTTTGTTTTCAGCATTTAATACTGCATTGGAGTCAAAAGAATTTTGACTGAGCTTTTACTTCAGTCTGCATGGGAACTGTAATTTTTTGACTGGAGATGATTTCACCCTCCTCTCTCTTCTTTTTACCTCCTTATAAATAGGATGGTTGCTTGTATATGTAGATCATTCCTTCTCCAAATTTTCTTTGAAAACCTCTTGTTCCCTATGTCGAAGAAGTTTGCGATTTCTGATATGAATGACGACTTTACCCCATTTCCATGGGGACGTGAACTGGCTATGTCGGAGGCGACAGAAGCCAGTTGGAGAGCCTGGGCAAACATTTGGGAAGAGGAGGGCGATGCCTATAATGCCGAGGAATGTCGTAAGGCTGCTCGGAAAGCTGCTGCTGCCCGCGCTGCTAAAGAAGCAAAAGATAAGCCGGAGACGGATATAATTGACTTCCGTTTCCGAGCTCCTCCTCAGGGTGAAAGCTCCAAGAAGGGTGCAGAGGCTAAAGAGGAAGGCCCCCAAGCATGAAGGATTTGTAGATGTAGGAGTCTAAAATCCTTGTAATAACATGCTTGTGATAAAACAATTTTATGAATAAAATATTTATTTATCCTTTGTGTAAAATCCGTAATTTTATTTTTAATTTTAAAATTAGATATTTATTTTATTTAGAAAATTCTAGAATTCTAAAGGATAAGATTCGTTATATTTGGAAAGAAGAGTATTAATATTTTAATGAATCGATATCTTTTTATTTAAGTTAATTATGTGTGAATAGAATATTATATTTTAGGAATTACTTGGAAGGGTTGTAAAATTATTAGGAATAAGTTTTAAAATTACTTTAGTTAATTTAGGGTTATGAGTGGTTATATAAAAACTCGTTAGAACTCGAAAAGAAGTGTACGACTCTGCAATATTTATTGAAAAGGTACGTCTCTTCATGTTTATACAATTGTTTTTAATTGCGTACATGTGTCTATGTGTTGGTCAGTGAATTATTACTATGAAATTGATTTATATGATTAAATGTGTATACACGAAACCCTTATGATCATCTTTTCTTTCATGTCAAAAACATGATTTTGTGGAATAACTAGCATGATATTAATTTAGGTGCGTTCAAAATTACCTACTAATCCGAGTATGTTTGTCAATGTCTAGTGCCTGAGTAATACATAATACTTTGATGCTCCTTGTCTTATTCCAAGTTTTCATAATTATACTAATTTTACGTTGCTGGTAAATCTTTATTAATTAATTAGTTATTGTATGCATGCAAATTAGTTAAGAATTATATGTTCTTTAATTTTAATTGTGGTTATGCTCCATGGTTTGCTTGGTTAATTATTTATTCATTTATTCATTTTTTTTTCTGAATATGTTGTGATGCAAGTTGTATTAAATAAATATTTATATGAAATATTAAAAGATGATTAATTATTATATTATTTATGAGATACATTCACGATTACAAAGACCCTTAATTGAAAGTTGTGCACTAATGTTTTCCAGATCAAACATGTTCTATGTGTGTGTCAACAGTGGCCAAAAAATGTAATTTGTTTAATGATTAAAATATGTCAAAATTGAAAAAGAATAGGCACTTGTCTGCAATTTTACACATCACCTGGACTAAGGGCGTAAATGGCATATTGGGCTTTAAGGCCCATTTGTGTTGTTTATTTTATTTGCATGATTAATTGTGTTTCGTTTATATTATATATTATATGGTAATTCGATTGTGTGTATGTCTCTGCTTGGTTAGATGTTAATTCGAAATTAATAATTAATTGTTTTGTGTTCTCTTAAAATTATTTTAGGATTTATTCGTGTTTAATTACAGTGTTCGGTCGCTTTCAAGGTAAGTAACTTTTCATTGCTCATTAATGTTACAAAATCTGTTTTTATATATGTTACAAAATATCTGTTTGATTTGGTTATCGAAATTTGTGATATCGAAAATTGATTTTAGAAAAGCATTATTTTAGAATTCCCCAGTTTTAGTTGCGTATCGAATCATAGAATCCGGTCACTGGATAGTGTGACATATCGAATCATAGAACTAGTTTACGCACGTTCCGGAACACATAGATACGTAAACTGGCTCCATCGAACATAGAACCGTGTCACTGGTTTAGTGTGACCGTAATTTAGAACTGTGGGAATAAAATATGATTTATCGTTTTGATTTTTGTATCGATTTGAAGTTTCAGAAATTTTGTTCACTTTTAAAAATATGTTTTTGAGCCGTTGGGCGATAGTTACTTGCTGGGCTTCGCAGCTCATTGTTTTAATATGTTTCAGGTTCAGACTTTTTGGAAGCTTATTAAGATTAAGGATTTGGACTGTGTGGATTTCGTGCTACTTGATTTAGATGCTATTGGAAAAGACTTATTGCATTATTGAATAAATTTCCAGTACTTTATTAGATATTTAATATTGGATTTGTGGAGCTGCGTCTCCGATTTGATTATTATAGAATATTGAATTTGACCGCTGCATTTGACTTTTATGGAATAATTTGGTTTATTTGAATAAAGAATTCGTTTTATTTTAGTTTTTGATTTAGAATTAAGATCTCGAAAAGTCGGGATGTTACAGTTGGTATCAGAGCCTAGGTTTTCCTTCGGAGTGTATTAGGTATGGGACTAGTACATTCCCTAGGATGCGATCCTATAGACTATCGTATAGGTTTTGACCATTAAGTTAATAAATTATTTTGAATTTAGGACACTCTGTGATTATTTGACCAGTTTGACTTTTGTGCTTTTTAATCATTGATTATAAGTTTGAAAGTTTGTTGTTTTTTAGAAATATGAACGGAGAAGACAACAACAATGACAATCAGAATGGTAACAACAATGGTGATGGTGGGAATGTATTCGACCAGCTAGCTGAGACTCTGGCTACACTCGTGAATCAGCAACCCAGGCAACAGAATATCGTCTCTCAGTTCAAGCGTTTGAACCCGCCAACTTTCGATGGGGCGACTGATCCGGCCATAGTCGAGATGTGGATACAGGAGATGGAAAAAGCTTTCGGACTTCTCAGCAGCAATGAGGAGCAGAAGGTCACCTTAGCTGTGTATCAATTGCAAGGCAGTGCTTATGACTGGTGGCTCATGGAGAAAAGGAAGAACGAGACCGCAACCGCTGAGGAGGAACCGGAACCATACACTTGGGCAAAGTTCAAGAAGGCTCTAGAAGATAAATACTTTCCGAGAACAGTTCGTCTGCAAAAGGAGAGGGACTTCATTCGGCTCGAGCAAGGTGGAAAGACTGTTACCGAATATGAAGCGGAATTTGCAAAGCTCTCGAAGTATGCGCCGACCTTAGTGGCAGATGAAAGCAGCCGGGCAAGAAGATTGGAAGAGGGACTTCGAACTGACATCAGAAATTCTGTGGCATCGTTTGAACTCCAGACGTACGAAGCTGTGCTCAACAAGGCTTTGGTAATCGAGAGAGGCCTAGCTGAATCTGAAAAGGCGACAAGCAACTTGAACAAGAAACGGTTCACTCCAACTGGTGGACAATCTTCTCAAGGGGGACCACTCAAGAAACCTTACGTGTATGATCGAATGGGAGGACAAGGAAATCAAGCTAAGTGCACTAGGTGTGGCGGGAACCATGTTGATACAGAGTGTCGTTGGAACAGAGGTGCGTGCTTTCATTGCGGTAAAGTCGGACACAGGATTGCTCAATGCCCACATAAACCACCACCAAGGAAAGAAGCAGATAACAAAGATAACAAGACCACTGGACGTGTATTTATGCTCACGGAAAGTCGCGCGAACAATCGTAATTAAGGTATGATTTCTTTTCACTTGTAACTTATTTGATTATATTTTGTGAATTTGGGGACCAAATTCTTTTAAGGAGGGGAGTATGTAAAATCCGTAATTTTATTTTTAATTTTAAAATTAGATATTTATTTTATTTAGAAAATTCTAGAATTCTAAAGGATAAGATTCGTTATATTTGGAAAGAAGAGTATTAATATTTTAATGAATCGATATCTTTTTATTTAAGTTAATTATGTGTGAATAGAATATTATATTTTAGGAATTACTTGGAAGGGTTGTAAAATTATTAGGAATAAGTTTTAAAATTACTTTAGTTAATTTAGGGTTATGAGTGGTTATATAAAAACTCGTTAGAACTCGAAAAGAAGTGTACGACTCTGCAATATTTATTGAAAAGGTACGTCTCTTCATGTTTATACAATTGTTTTTAATTGCGTACATGTGTCTATGTGTTGGTCAGTGAATTATTATTATGAAATTGATTTATATGATTAAATGTGTATACACGAAACCCTTATGATCATCTTTTCTTTCATGTCAAAAACATGATTTTGTGGAATAACTAGCATGATATTAATTTAGGTGCGTTCAAAATTACCTACTAATCCGAGTATGTTTGTCAATGTCTAGTGCCTGAGTAATACATAATACTTTGATGCTCCTTGTCTTATTCCAAGTTTTCATAATTATACTAATTTTACGTTGCTGGTAAATCTTTATTAATTAATTAGTTATTGTATGCATGCAAATTAGTTAAGAATTATATGTTCTTTAATTTTAATTGTGGTTATGCTCCATGGTTTGCTTGGTTAATTATTTATTCATTTATTCATTTTTTTTTTCTGAATATGTTGTGATGCAAGTTGTATTAAATAAATATTTATATGAAATATTAAAAGATGATTAATTATTATATTATTTATGAGATACATTCACGATTACAAAGACCCTTAATTGAAAGCTGTGCACTAATGTTTTCCAGATCAAACATGTTCTATGTGTGTGTCAACAGTGGCCAAAAAATGTAATTTGTTTAATGATTAAAATATGTCAAAATTGGAAAAGAATAGGCACTTGTCTGCAATTTTACACATCACCTGGACTAAGGGCGTAAATGGCATATTGGGCTTTAAGGCCCATTTGTGTTGTTTATTTTATTTGCATGATTAATTGTGTTTCGTTTATATTATATATTATATGGTAATTCGATTGTGTGTATGTCTCTGCTTGGTTAGATGTTAATTCGAAATTAATAATTAATTGTTTTGTGTTCTCTTAAAATTATTTTAGGATTTATTCGTGTTTAATTACAGTGTTCGGTCGCTTTCAAGGTAAGTAACTTTTCATTGCTCATTAATGTTACAAAATCTGTTTTTATATATGTTACAAAATATCTGTTTGATTTGGTTATCGAAATTTGTGATATCGAAAATTGATTTTAGAAAAGCATTATTTTAGAATTCCCCAGTTTTAGTTGCGTATCGAATCATAGAATCCGGTCACTGGATAGTGTGACATATCGAATCATAGAACTAGTTTACGCACGTTCCGGAACACATAGATACGTAAACTGGCTCCATCGAACATAGAACCGTGTCACTGGTTTAGTGTGACCGTAATTTAGAACTGTGGGAATAAAATATGATTTATCGTTTTGATTTTTGTATCGATTTGAAGTTTCAGAAATTTTGTTCACTTTTAAAAATATGTTTTTGAGCCGTTGGGCGATAGTTACTTGCTGGGCTTCGCAGCTCATTGTTTTAATATGTTTCAGGTTCAGACTTTTTGGAAGCTTATTAAGATTAAGGATTTGGACTGTGTGGATTTCGTGCTACTTGATTTAGATGCTATTGGAAAAGACTTATTGCATTATTGAATAAATTTCCAGTACTTTATTAGATATTTAATATTGGATTTGTGGAGCTGCGTCTCCGATTTGATTATTATAGAATATTGAATTTGACCGCTGCATTTGACTTTTATGGAATAATTTGGTTTATTTGAATAAAGAATTCGTTTTATTTTAGTTTTTGATTTAGAATTAAGATCTCGAAAAGTCGGGATGTTACAACCCGGGTCAAATCCCGAGCTTTTTTTTTCGAAAATCGAGTCAAGTCCCGATCACGAATCCGAAATAAGCCAAAGTAAACTGACCCAAATGCAGCCAACTTGGGTAATTCACAAGCCCACCACAGGCCCCCAAAAGATCATGATTTGTTGGTGCACTTAGTAGTAGTACTTTACCTTATAAACTGAACAGAAGTCCCAAATCTCCTCGATGTGGGACTGGGGTGGTACACTTTGCATCCAACTGTTTTCCTTCTTTGTTCTGCTTTGAGTCGTATTGCCTTCATATTTATGTAAGCATTCCATTGTAGATTGTTTGTAGTATCCGTTTCTTGGCGGGTTTTTTGCCGTAATAAGTGCCCGTCAAGGGTGCTTTATTGTTTCTTGTCGAGAGTTGTAGACTGAAATTCATAGCTGTCTTTATGCCCGTTTAGGGGACTTAACTCTTTCTTGAAGTATCGAGTACTTATGCCCTGATATTTTCTTGTCAATTGGCCGTAACAAACAATTTTCGTAACTTCTGTTGTAAGATTCCGTCTTTTGTTTGCAAGACTTGTGAGATGTTGATATCTTTACAAGATCTCTCACTGTAAGTCGGTAGTTGTCCGTCGACGCCCTTAGTAACGTCTGTAAACATTGTTTATGGGAACTGTCCGTAGACGAACTGTGTAGATTTGGGATTTGTAATTTGTGTAATGGTCCGCAGAGGGACTTTGTAATATTTGCCATGTGTAACTTGTGTAAATGTCCGCAGAGGGACTGTGTAATGGTTGCAATTTGTAACTTGTGTAAATGTCCGCAGAGGGACTTTGTAATATTTGCAATGTGTAACTTGTGTAAATGTCCGCAGAGGGACTGTGTAATGGTTGCAATTTGTAACTTGTGTAAATGTCCGCAGAGGGACTGTGTAATGGTTGCAATTTGTAACTTTTGTAAATGTCCGCAGAGGGACTTTGTAATGGTTGCAATTTGTAACTTGTGTAAATGTCCGCAGAGGGACTGTGTAATGGTTGCAATTTGTAACTTGTGTAAATGTCCGCAGAGGGACTGTGTAATGGTTGCAATTTGTAACTTGTGTAAATGTCCGCAGAGGGACTTTGTAATGGTTGCAATTTGTAACTTGTGTAAATGTCCGCAGAGGGACTTTGTAATGGTTGCAATTTGTAACTTGTGTAAATGTCCGCAGAGGGACTGTGTAATGGTTGCAATTTGTAACTTGTGTAAATGTCCGCAGAGGGACTGTGTAATGGTTGCAATTTGTAACTTGTGTAAATGTCCGCAGAGGGACTTTGTAATGGTTGCAATTTGTAACTTGTGTAAAGTATACCACTTTCTTTGTAAAAGTATTTCATTGAAAATATAGTTCCCTTTGTTACAAAGAAAACAGAGAGAAGAGACCGTCTAACCCTCTATTGATAATATTTCCGCAGCTTGTCGCCGTGCCAAGTGTTGTTGACTTCAGTGCCATTTAGATAGGCTAGTTTGTAAGAACCCGGCCTGAGTACTTTGATGATTTTGTAGGGTCCTTCCCATTTTGGCATAAGTTTGCCAGTGTGTCTGGGGTCGGATGCTTCAGTTGCTCTGTTAACCAAATCACCTTCTACATAGGCTTTGATTCTTGCTTTTTTGCCAAAGAATTCTTTAGTTTTTTCTTTGTAGGCGGTCATTTTCTCAACAGCGGTGTCTCTGACTTCATCTAGAAGGTCAAGATTTGTTTTAAGTCCCTGAGTATTTGCTTCTTCTTCAAAATTGAGGGCACGGTAGGATGGTGAACCAATTTCGACGGGTGCCAATGCTTCTGTGCCAAAAGCTAATTTGAAAGGAGATTCCCTAGTACTTGTCCTGGGTGATGTGCGATAAGCCCAAAGAACATTGGGTAATTCATAAGGCCATTTTCTCTTTGAAGTAGTCAGTCTTTTCTCTAGACCTCGAACGATGATGCGGTTAGTAACCTCAACCTGCCCGTTGCTTTGAGGATGGCAAACGGATGCTTTCTTATGTTTGATCCCGTGGTCGGACAGGAACTTAGTAAATTTTGAACCTACAAACTGCGTACCGTTGTCAGATATGAGTATCACTGGGATTCCAAATCTTGTGATGACTTGCTCTTCAACAAAACGAATGGCGTCATCTTGTGTAATGTGTTTAAGAGCTTTTGCTTCCGCCCACTTTGTCATGTAATCAATGGCGACCATAACATACTGCAAGTCACCTTTGGCTTTAGGGAATGGTCCCATGATGTCAATGCCCCAAATTGCAAAGGGTATTGGGGATAATATGGACGCTGGGAGTGCCGGTGACTTTCTGGACATATTGCTAAATAATTGACATTGGCGGCATCTTTTAGTGAAGTTTTTGCATTCTTTGTGCATTTTCGGCCAATAATAGCCTTGTCTGAGTATTTTGTGTGCTAATGCTTTGCCCGCCATGTGATCACCACAAATGCCTTCGTGGACTTCTCTTATACAATATAGGGCTTCCTCTTCGTCGACACATTTCAGTATAGGGGAGTCAAAACTTCTCTTGTATAAGGTGCCCTCCTGTAGAAAGTATTTCGTTGCTTGTGATTTGACTATTTTTGCTTTGAGTCTGTCATCTGGTAGTGTGCCATTTTCCAGATAACAAATGTAAGGGGTCATCCAACTATCCCTTGGCGGGCTTATTTCCATGATATCCAGTTTGTTTGTACTTGGGACAGTTAACTCTTCAAAGTAAACCGTGTCCGCCTCCGCTTTCTCGCCTTGTGTTAATTTAGATAACATGTCCGCAACTGTGTTATCCATTCTGTCTATTTGTTCAAGAGAGTATTCTTCAAACTGAGTTAGCATTGTCTGAATTATTTCCTGATATTTGCTGAGATTGCTATCTTTTGTTGAATAATCTCCTGTTGTTTGTCGAACAACCAGCTGCGAGTCGCTATAGATGGTTATCTTTTTTGCCTGTAAATTTTTTGCCAATGCCAAACCGGCCAAAAGTGCCTCATATTCCGCTTGATTGTTTGTGGCTTTGAAGTTTAGCTGTATGGCTTGTTTGACTTGAAAACCGTCAGGGCTAGTCAAGATGAGCCATGCCCCACAACGGGTGTTTGTAGAGGAACCATCTACATACAACTGCCAATTGCTGTCCGTGGCTGTGTTTGTCTTTGCGGGTTTCTCTTTTTCATTTGTGGCGAATGAACATTCAACCATAAAATTAGCCAACGCTTGTGCCTTGATGGCGGTTCTTGGTATGTATTTGAGATCGAATTGACCAAGCTCTACCGCCCAGTTAATCAACCTACCTGATAAATCTGGTTTGTGAAGTATTTTTCTTAGCGGTTGATCTGTGATGATTCTGATTTGTCTTCCTTGAAAATAGTGTCGCAATTTTCTGCTCGCCATGACCAAAGCTAGAGCAAATTTTTGGACGTTGGGATAGCGGGTTTCCGCGTCTTTGAGCACTTGGCTGACATAGTAGACTGGTTTTTGCTCACCATTTTCTTCTTTGATAAGTACCGCCCCCACGACTTTGTCTGTTGCGGATAAGTAGAGTGATAGTGGCTCTGAGGGGGCTGCAACCGCAAGTAACGGAGTAGAGGAGAGATAAGTTTTGAGATCCTCAAAGGCTTTTTGACATTCCGCTGTCCAAGATATTTTATTGGTTTTTGTGGCCCCTTTCAAGGTGTCAAAGAATGGAAGGCATCTGTCTGCCAATTTCGCTATGAATCTTCTGAGGGCGGCCAACCTCCCTGTTATTTTTTGTATTTCTTTTAAGGTTTTGGGCGGTTGCATGTCGATTATGGCCTTTATTTTCTCAGGATTGGCCTCAATACCTCTGTGAGAAACCAAGAAACCCAGGAATTTGCCAGCATCAAGTGCGAATGCACACTTATCCGGGTTGAGTTTCATATTGTGTTTCCTGAGGGTGGAAAAACATTCTTCCAAGTCCTGGAGGTGGGAAGCCGTTAGGAGAGATTTTACTATGAGATCATCCACATATACCTCCATATTTCGGCCCAACTGTCCGCTAAAGATTCTATTCATGGTTTTTTGGAAGGTGGCACCGGCATTGATCAATCCAAATGGCATCACTTTGTAACAATATACTCCCCTATGTGTAACGAAAGCCGTTTTCTCTCTGTCTTCTGGAGTCATTTTGATTTGGTTGTAGCCTGAGTAGGCGTCCATGAAACTTAGCATTAGATGACCCGCTGTGGCATCAATGAGTTGGTCTATCGAAGGGAGAGGATATGGGTCCTTTGGGCATGCTGCGTTCAAATCTGTGTAATCGACGCATATCCTCCACTTTCCATTAGCTTTCTTTACTAATACCACATTTGCAACCCACTTAGGGTAGGTGACTTCGCAAATCAAGTCTGCGTCCAAGAGTTTGTCAATTTCAATATCAATGGCCCGTTGTCGCTCTGGTGCAAAGTTTCTTCGTTTCTGTATTTTTGGTGTTTTGTCTGGATCCACATTTAGCTTATGGATTGCCACGGACTCATCTAATCCTGGCATATCCTTTGGACTCCATGCGAAGACGTCTGTGTACTTTCTCAAGAGGTCAGTGAGACCCTTTTTAAAGATAGAGTCCAAACCCGCACCTATACTGACAGTCTTGTTTGTATCTCCGGGTATGATTTCTATTTTTTCTGTCTGCACCGCCGGGGTTATCGGCGGGTTTTCTTCTCTTTTGAGACATTTCATTAGATTGGCATCAATTCTTGGCGGATCTTCTGTCAACGGATCATGCCCGTCAATAAATTGTACCTCTTTTCTCTTTTTGTTGTTGGCACGTTGGTGGGCATCGTGCCTCTGTCTTTTTGCTTGTCTCCTGCTTTGAGCTCTTTCTCTGTTGACATTGCTGGGCTCGGATTTTCCCAAGGTAAGTGCAATGCCGTAACACCTTTTAGAGGTTTCAAAATCCCCTTTGATTTCTCCTATCCCATTTGAAGTAGGGAACTTGATTTTGAGATGGGGGGTAGAAGTAACTGCCTTTAACAAGTTCAATGTGGGTCTCCCCAAGATCATGTTGTAGGAGGAGGCTGTGTTAATGACATAGAATTTGATGATCCTGCAAACTTGTCTGGGAGATTCCCCAAAATAGACAGGGAGCCGTGCAATGCCTGCTATCGGGACGGCGTTGTGGCCGAACCCGTAAAGCGGAGTTTCATCAGGACATGTTTCTAACTTTTCGTCACTTAGCTTTAGCCTGTCCCAGGTGTGTTGGAAACAAATGTCGACCGAGGACCCGTTGTCGACCAGAACCCTTTTGACTTCATTCTGGGCAATGCCCAAAGATATGACTAGTGCCTCAGTGTGATTGGGATTGATGCCTTCATAGTCTGCATCTGTGAAAGTAATGACGTTTGGCGGACCCTCAGATATGGTATAGACGGTCTGTTCCTCTCTAGGTGGTGAGACCTGTCCGCCAAACACGGTATGTACTATGTTTTTGTTGTGTCCTTGAGAGGAGGACGGGCCAAGTATTTGCCTGGGCAAGTATTGAGATAAGTTGCCTGCCTTGACTTGTTTTTCCAGAAAGTACTTGAGAGAAAGGCAGTTATCTGTAAAATGTCCATGGGTTTCGTGATAATCGCAGTGTTTGTCTTTGGGCCTGTCATCAGGCGAAGAATGCATTGGGGCTGGTGGAAAGTAGAAAGGTTTCCCTTTAATTTCTCTTAAGATGGTTGCTCTGGGGAGAGTAAATTCTGTCCATTTTGGCTCAGGACGCCTATCCGGTCTTTGCGGGCTTAAGGGCCCTTGGCGGTCCCTGATTGGTGCTGATGGTTGAGATCTTTGGGAGGGCAGCGGCCCGTGAGTGGTTTGTACTTGATGCAAGGCGGGTGCTTGCCTTTGGTAGGGCGTGTACCTTTCCCTTTGGAAATATGGTGCGGGAGCGGGTGGAGCCCTAGATTGTTTAAGTACGTTGAGAGACTCGATTTCGTTGATGGCTTGTGATGCCAAGTCATACGCCTTTGCCAGAGTAGTGGGTTTAGTTTCCATGAGACGGCATACGTACTTCTCGCACTCGTAAGGGTTGAGACCTCTCCTTAAATGAACCAAAGCCTCTGTTTCATTGACACAGACAACTTTGTTGACGGCTTCCTTGAAGCGGTCAATGTAGTTTTGTAAGGTTTCACCATTACGTTGGGCAACGGTTTCAAGAAATACAGTATGAACTTCGTGTTGTTGGTTTGCTTTGAATTTGTTGAGAAATAATTTCTTAAATTCCAACCAAGTATCTATGGACCTGGTGGATATTCTGCAAAACCATCTTTGGGCGTTGCCGCGGAGAGTTGCGGCGAAGAATCGGCATCGTGTCAAGTCATTATACTCGTAGTGGAGAGCCAGTTGGTCGAAATAGCTAAGGTGCTCCTCTGGGTCTGCCAGCCCGTCAAAGGAGTTGAAACTGTGATGTTTGATGTCTTTTTGTCGTGGCTCGGCTTCTAGCCTTGCTGTGAATGGTGTTCCACTCATGTCTTGCTCGCTATTTCCTTCTATTTTATTCTTGAGTTCCAAT
The DNA here is from genome assembly GCA_037693485.1 of Kitagawia praeruptora. NCBI lineage: Eukaryota > Viridiplantae > Streptophyta > Magnoliopsida > Apiales > Apiaceae > Kitagawia > Kitagawia praeruptora. Next base: position 120,237,110 of record CM075350.1, read on the forward strand.
ATGGTCTGTAACATTTCTGCGTTTGATGGTTGTGTTATTTCGGGTTGCTTTGAGCGGACAGGAGGTTGCTGTTGGTTCTTTTGTGCTTCGTATTCAGCCACTACCTTGTCGTAGGCGGCTTTTTTGTCAATGATTATTTTTCTGAGGTCTCTATGCCTTCTGTTCTGTTCCCATACTTCAGGGGGATGGTGATTCTTGTTGTGTATGTCGTGCTTAGTATTTTGAGACGAGCCTAGGCGAGAGAAAGCAGAGTTCGTCTCGCGGGGTTGGCTGTTTGCCTCATCGTGATTGTCAAGCGGGTTCACGGGCAGGCTTGCTTGTTTTGTCAAGGATTTTGGGATTTCCATTTAATGTTTTTGAGGTGTTTTTGATTTGTGTTTTGAGCGTGTGAATAGTTACTGTGTAGGTAGAGCAGGTGGTGGGTTTTTCTTCAAGAAAAATTCGCCCTCCTTCTAGCGCCAAATGATAATTCTCACGGTCGATTAATGGCTTCCGATCACTGTTCCGATCACTGTTCCGGGGGTACTTCACCTGAGTTTGGGTATCTGCAAAATAATGCTCGCCCGGGGGTGGTGGCCGTCAAGCACCTCCGGTGTGAGAATCAGTAATCGAAATAATAATAACCGAAACGGGTGAAAATGTATCTGTGTAAAGGGAGAGAATGAGTAGTAAATTTTGTGCTATTGAAATTGTATATGTCACCTTGTGTGTAGAATGGGGGTATTTATAGGCTAGGTCTTCTAATAACTGTTCACCCACTTGGTGACCCACTTGTTATGCCGTTAAAGCTACAGTGAGCCACTATTGGAACAGTGATTAGTGTCCCTTTCCCACATATCTCGATTCTAGCACAGCCGCTTTTGTCATAGCTTGAATGTTTTTGTGTCCCCTTAGTTGCCTTTATGGTCCCCTGTCTTAGTGAGCAAGGTAAAAGATATTTTGCAAATATATTTGTGTGAAGATATTTGTTTGTCAAGTGGATTGCTTTTAGTAAAGATAATATGAAATGACACATGTGTAATTAATGAGTATTTGTTACAGGTGGATGCGCAATAGCGGATGGCGGGTTGCTCACAGCGGGTGCCCGCTGTAGGCTTACAGCGGGTACCTATCACTGTGTTACAAGAACTTAAAAAATGATAAAATATCTTTTCACTCGGTTACAGAATATATATAACACAAAAGATATCTTCTTTTACATAACCTAGTTACTGGTAACTCCGTTATATATATCTTCTCTGCAAGAAGGTTATTGCAATAATAAATAACTTTGAATGCCAACGTCTTTTCACTCGGTTACGGAATATATATAGCTTGTGCTGAAATGATAATAGTTTAGATTTCTAAAGTTACTTAACAATTATTCTTACGTATAATTATTCATATAAAATTAAGGTATTGCGGATATATTGTAAACTGTAAAGGAACTCAAAAGTGTTAGTGGAAGAATTGAGTAGTACAGACAATAATATTAGGTCACTATATTGTAAATCTGAAATTCCGACCACCAAATTACTAAAATGGGTAAAATACGACTTTCATTTTGCAATTTACTCTCTTTTATCGCATGATTCACTTTTTCTTATATCTTTTAGTAGTAAAGGTAGTTATTTAATTTTATTTTTATTTTTATTTAATTTAGAATAAACTTCAAAGTGGTGGCCATATTTTACACTCATTTTCAAAAAAGTTGCCAGATTTTCAATTTTGCAAGATGGTGGCCAGACTTCCCTTTTTCTTTTTAAAAAGGTGGCTACAGGCGATTTTCAATTTTTTGCAAGGGGTAAAATGGGAAAAAAATGCTAGAGATCCCAAAAATTGTACACAAAAATTCCCAAAAATTAATATGTGTCACCATATGTTTGGTTGTATTCGTAATAATAATAATGCCCCCATGTATGCACATCAATTCACAAAAAAATCTACAAATATGAGTTGTCAAGATTTAATTAGTCAATTTATGTGCATGCATGGAGGGGCATTATTATTATTATTATTACGAATATAACCAATCATATGATGACACATATTAATTTGGAGATAATTTTTGGGGTTTTTAGCATTTTTTTTTTAGTAAAATAACATATTTTCCCATTTTACCCCTGCCAAATAAACTGAAAATCATCTCCAGCCACTTTTTAAAAAAGAAAAAGGCAAGTTTGACCATCATTTTGAAAACTTGAAAATCTGACCACTTTTTTGAAAATGAGTGTAAAATCTGACCACTTTTTTGCAATTAACTCTTTCATTTAACTGGTTCTGCACGGAACCTCGCTATCATTTATTTATCACTCCACAAGAAATCACAGTACCCAGGTAACATTATGTCATTATGTGCTATATGTGTTGCTTTGTAATTTTCTGTGAACAAGCATGACTACATTCTAAGGCATATCATCAGTTATATTATGTAATTTAGGATTTTGGTGCCTTGCCAGTTCCATCTTGCATCATATCCATGCTTCACTCAGTAGCAATTTTTTTTTGAAATAATAGTAGTTGCATTACTTAAATTATATCATAATTCAATACATCAAGAATGAATTCAGGGGCATTCCCCTGCCATTCATGGAAACCTGGCATAGAACTAGAAGCTCGAGCTAACGTATGAGCTACTACATTCGCAGATTTATAGATAAATTGCACCTGTACTTCATCAAGGTGCTGAAAGACATCGACACATTCAGCTACAATGCAGTGGAAATTTGATCTCCCAGAACAACCATTACAAGCATCAACTAGTTGTTTTGAATCTGTTTCGAAAACACATTTCTTAAACCCCAACTGTTCAGTCCATTCAATAGCATCTTTAAGACTTCGAGCCTCTGCTTCATTAACACTCCATTCCCCTTCAATTTCCATACATCTAGCATGCAAAAAACGACCATCCTCATCTCTGATCACAGCACCAGTACCCATATGTTGTAGGCCTGGAGTAACAGCTGCCTCCGTATTTATTTTAACCCATCCCATGTCTGGTTTCTTCCACACTCTACTGCCAAGACTCTGCACCCGCTTCTGCTTTGCCTCCTCCTTTTGAGCATTCTTCCAATCATCTAAGAATCGTAACGCTGCTGCTTTAGTTCCATACACGGACATATTTATATGATCCCATATCCACTTATTTCGACGATTCCAAATATTCCAACTTAGCAGGGCCACTATAACAGCCTGATCTCTAGTACACTGATCAAAGATTTTTCTAAATATATCTAGGACGTTCTCATTTGGTGTGTACTGAATCATACCTGCCAGACCAACAGCCTCCCACACAGCTCTCGCGAAAATGCATTCAAAAAGAACATGAATACCAGTTTCCTCATGATCATGACACCACGAACAAGCAGTTGCAATATCCACCCGTTTGCTTCTCTAGTCAACAGCAGTAGGTAAACACAAACTACAAGCACGCCATACAAAATGAACAACCTTACTTGGTAATTTCAATGACCATAGTTTCCTCCAAAAACTTGTATTTGACATGTTCCTTTCCCCTCTTAGTTGTCTATAACAGCTATTTACTGAAAACTCCCCCTTTTCTTCGAATATCCAGTACCACGAATCCGCCATCTCTTTCCTTGGCAATGCAATTTTTAAGATTGATGTTCTGTCCCTATCATTAAAAATATCTCTTAACACCTCTTCATCCCATTTCTTTTATCCTATTTTCAACAAATTTTCCACTTTAGCCTCTTCTAACTGATCAGGCATATCAGTTGTAATTATACCACTACCTGCTGTTGGGAGCCAAGGTATTTTCCAAACCAAAGTATCTTTGCCATCACCTATCTTTCTCCTGCATCCTTGTTTCACAATATCCTGAGCCGATATAATGCTACGCCACATATAACTGGGGTTATCTCCCAATTTAGCATTCAAAAAATCTGTTCGAGGAAAATAACGTGCTTTCATTATCCTTGTAACATAACTGTTCTCCCCATTTACTAACCTCCATCCTTGCTTTGCGAGCATCACTAGATTAAACTGTTGCAAGTCTTTGTATCCCAAACCACCATTCTCCTTAGCTTCACACATTCTACCCCCACGCCATCCACTTCACACCCTTGCTTTGACCTCCATTTCCCCACCAAAATTTATTCATCTGCCTCTGAATCACATTACAGACTTCACTTGGTATAGTCATGAGGTTCATCCAAAAATTCGGCACCACTTGACCCGATGTCTTCAATAATGTACACTTACCAGCCTTTGACATATTTTTATTACTCCACACTTGTAATTTCTGCTTCACTTTATTCGTCAGGAAACCAAAAACCTCATTCTTTTTTCTCCCCACTACCATTGGAATGCCCAAGTATCTACCTGGTGTGTCCACTGCATCCACTTCCAAAACTTCACATATCCTTCTCTGAACTTCTCCTCCTGTATTAGGACTGAATGTGATGCTAGACTTATTAAAATTTATTGCCTGCCCAGACACTGCCTCGTATCTATTCAACAAGTTCTTCATTACCATAGCCTCACTTACTGTTGCTTTAAAAAACAAGTAGCAGTCATCTGCAAAGAGTAAGTGAGAGACCCTTGGTGCTCCATTAGCAATCTTACACCCGTGAATCAAACCAACCTCCTCATTCCTCCTGATCATCGAACTAAGACCTTCAGCACATAATATGTACAAATACGGGGATATAGGATCCCCTTGACGAATTCCTCTCTCTGGCTTAACCTCACCAAACATTGTACCTTGCTGCAAAAAACTATATGTAACCGTTCTAATGCACGTCATTACCCTATCAATCCAAATCTGGTGAAAACCAAACTTATTCAACATGTTTTCAACGAAATGCCACTCAAGCCTGTCATAAGCCTTAGAAACATCGATTTTTAACCCTGCATACCCATACTTTCCCTGAGTCTTTCGTCGAATATAATGATTTACTTCAAATGCAACCAAGACATTATCTGTCAATAACCTGCCTTCAACGAATGCACTTTGATTAACTGAGATCAGATTAGACAGGCAACATTTAAGCCTATTTGCCATTACTTTTGACAAAATTCTGAACAATACATTACACAATGAGATCGGGCGCAAATCGATCATACGTTGAGGTTGTTTGATTTTTGGAATAAGACAAACCACAATGCGATTTACCTCGAGTTGCATCTCTCCAGTTGCAAAGAACTCCACACAAAACTTCACCACATCCTTACCAACTATATTCCAGTAAGTTTGATAAAATGCAGGATTAAGCCCATCTTCACCAGGTGATTTCTCTGGATGCATTGAGAAAACAGCTGCTTTAACTTCCTCTTGTTCAATAGGCTGGATCAAGTGTCTATTTTGTTCCTCAGTAACATGTGAAACAGTGTCTCTTTCCGATACTTCCACTGTACTTGTAGTGGATTTGAATATCTTTTCAAAATACTCCACCGCAATGTCTTGTATATCTTTAGCATCTTCTTTCCATTCCCCATTATTATCTCTCAAGCCTTTTAACTGATTATGCTTCTTCCTTCATGTAGCAAAACTATGGAAAAATCTCGAATTTTGATCACCATACTTGAGCCAAAACTGCTTTGCCCTTTGACTCCAGAAAATCTCCCGTTTCTCCAACAGTCGAAGGTATTTATCCCTTTCTTCATTATACCTCCTCACACCATAGTCATCATGACGTGATCTTAGTCTTCTCAACATAGCCTGACTCTGCTTAATCTTCAAACCCATCTCCTTAATTTGCCCGCCACCCCATTCCTCCAATTTCAGTGTACAAAATTGGATTTTTTCCATAACACTTGAATTGTCAATCGCATTCCAGCTCTCATTTACTAAATTGTAACAGTCAGACTCCTTTATCCATAAATTTTCAAACTTAAAACGCCGACTTCTTGGGGTATACACTTGCTTATTTAGCTCTACTACCAAGGGAAGATGATCTGATGTTGACACCTCCCAAACTCGTACCTGCGCATCTAGAAACATATATTGCCAACTCTGATTCGCTAATCCTTTATCAAGGCGTTCCTGTATCCAATTATGTTGACCTCGTGATCTCTCCCAGGTGAACTCATTACCTACAAACCCCATATCCATCAAACCACAATCACTAATTGTCTCTGTAAAACCTTCCAATAACCCCCTAGGTTGAGGTCTACCCCCCCTCTTCTCATGAGCAAACATCATGTCATTAAAATCCCCAACCACGCACCATGGTAGGTTTGATTCGTCAGCTAAACCCCTTAATAAATCCCAAGATTCATGTCTTCTATATCTCTCCGGACATCCATAAAATCCCATGTATCTCCAACGACCTATCTTATCACAAACAACCTCAAAATCTATATAATGATTACAGCTCCCTTTTATTTCTACTGCTCCAGCATTTTTCCATAATAACGCCAAACCACCTCCTTGCCCCTGTGACTCTACTACAAAACAATCCGCAAAGTGAACCATTCTACAAACTTTTTCAATCTTTTTCTTATTTCCTAGAATTTCAGACAAAAAAATTAAACTGGGACTTGCTTGTTGAACTAATTCCTTAAAAAAATTAACTGCTCGTGGGTTGGCCAGCCCACGACAGTTCCACCCAATGATACTCATAAATCTTGGCAACTCACATAAATTTGTTACGTGGACAAGACCAAACTTGCAAATATGCAAGACAAAAAACTTGCAACTATGCAAGACGCAAACTTGTTACATGAACAAGACAGGACTTGCAAATATGCAAGACAAAAACTTGCAACTATGCAAGACGTATACTAAATTTTGATATTGTATTCTCACAGACCTTTCATCAAACAGTTTAGCTGCCTATCAAGAGGGGTGGATTTTTTAAGTAATAGCAAAGAGATAAAGAACGAGGTAGAGATGAGGAAGAGGATTAGTAGTGGCCAGAGGTTTTAGTTGTTTGGGTAACTAATTCAGGAGTCGACTTTCATCTTCGAGAGCGCTTACATGACTTTTCTTTTTAGGTATCGGGGAAAACTCAGTTGCCAATTAGAGCAATACAGATTTCACTCAGTAGCAATTTATGCTCTCTTCAGACATAAAGCTTCAAGTATAATTAACCAAACTGTGTCGTACAATAATGTAATCACCGACTAGTTGACTAGAAATTTCAAATTTGGCACTGCAACTGTGTATAGCTCATGTGGAGTATTGTACCATAATGCATCAGGGAAAAATGTGAAATTCTTATCATTTCATGCTGCATTGCTGATCTAGCATTTGCTACAACACTGTGATATTGAATTTATCCTTACCATATACAAAGCAACATATTTGAAGTGTCGCAGGACATATTTGAAAATCAGCTTTAGACGTCTCTACTTCCGGTTACAGGTAGAAACTACTTCTTTATCACTTGAAGCTTTAAGTTTCCCTTATGAATCTGATGGTATGTGCAAACTATCTTTTCTTGAAATCATGCGTGTGAAAACAGTGTATATGGTTTTTGTCCTAAAGTACAGGGATGCATACCCAGTTGTATTCTGCGGAAATGACTAGCATTCAATTCATGAACCCCTTCAACCCTGTATAAATTTCTTCCTGAATGTGCAAATTTCATCTCTTACGGAAGTAGGAACTGATCAGAATAATACTAGAAAGATCAATCCTAATTTGGCCAGGGTAAAGCCTCTGTTTAAATATCCTAATTTGCAAGAAGTCTGCAAGTATTGCTTTGCCTCCTAGCTGACAGTGCGGAGAGCAACCAAAACTTAAATTGATAGATTGCTCCTAATCATTCCCTGCTTAATTTATCCGTTAAGTACTCCTACCAACCACATTTTTTGCTTGGAAACTATGGGGCGGGACAAATATACATGTACCAGATCAATTTTAGCATAGAACGATTTTCTTACTGTTACAGTATTATTACATTTAGTGATCAAGCCTTCTGTTTACTCTCCCACCCCTTTTTGTCCTTCTGTTGGGTTAATTTCAGTCGACAGTGAATGTGCATTAAGAAATATTGTACTTCAGGTGTGAAACGAAATGCATCAACTTCGCAACAACAAAAAAATGCATACTTTCGGCATTAGTGAATCTTGTTGTATTACTTTGTCCTTTTGGTTAGTCCTTTGGTGACTACATGCGATATAATTCCTATAGGACAAAAAAGTAAGCAAAGGGAAATTGAATGCCGAGTTTCGACCTCGTTTTCCAGTCCATCATGATAAACCTGCCTGATGGGATGAGAAAATGTTGAATGTTAGAACTTGGCGAGTCCCACCACAAAGCTGCACATAAATGAGGGAGAGAAACGAACCTTGCAGCAAACAGATCTACAGCTAACAGATGAATCCATGCAGAAGCTAATGTCATCTCACTGGAGAACATCTTAGCCATGCCTGATAACTGTCAGAACATGAATTAGTTGATTAAATTAATTTAAACACAATTAGTAAACACATCTTTTCCTACAATTAAGCACACCTCAGGGAGCCAATATTGGCTTGCAAACATCAGCCTCATTGTATCAGGGGTCCATGAGAGGTAGAGTAGGTAACCATACAAAAGACCAAGCGCAACATACGGTATGCCACTTTCAATAGACTTTTTGGTCTGAATGTAAACATGCATATCAGTCATTTAGCCCAAATTTCAGAAAGTAAGCATTTTAGTTTCAGACTGGATCGTGGTATTTGCAAATCAGTAAAAGCTGTCACCATATTTAGTGATAGAAGCTTACCAGCTCAGATTTTGGAGCTACAACCATAAGGGTGTAGTATGGAAGAACAGCTGCAGTTCCCAGGGTGAAAGCACTACTTGCAATTTGAGGATTCGTCAACCCTGCAAGGCCACAGAAAAAAGGCAGCTGATTTATGAATGCTTGGCAATTGTATATAGAAGGATAAGAAATATTCTCAAGATAAAAGATACCAAAGATAACAAACACTTGGGAGATGCATAGTAATTAAATTAAAGTTCACTATCAAAATAATTTGTAAAAAATGAACCTACATAAAGCATACACTCCATAACTTTTTCTGTGACGAGCAAATTTTTGAATAGTTGGTCCATTGATCGCCCTTGATCCTCCTTTGAAACTCCATCCAGTTCTACTCTTTGTCTTTACGCTCAGTGGATGTCGACTACAAGGCTCAGTTTCTATAGTTTTATGAGCACAAGTTGTTATCTGGTCCTTTCTGGTATAGGCTAATAGTGATTTGTTAGCCAGTCTTGAGTCTTTATTCTACAATTTATAAGCAGAAACAAGAAGGTCATTAGCATCGTTTTTCCAGGGTTACTGTGTAACAAATAACAAGAACTTAAACTGATAAAATATCTGAAGAACATATATAGATCACTATTAAAGCAATCAGTTTTAGTTGAAACTTCCAGCTAAATTCCACACTGAGCATGCTATAATGTTCACTACATGATGGGATAGATCAAGGTCCGAAGACTCCGAACACCTACTGATTCCAAATTTTGATTTCTAAATTAATTGGTATAAAGTAATTCAGATTAAAATCGTTTAGAGTTCCAGATTCTTTTTGAACCCCCAGAGTTCAATTTACAAAGAGCTGCTCTGACATCCTACAAATTCCACTAGACTTGACCTTAGACTTGACCTTAGAAACTCAATCTACAACTGATACCAACATGTCTATAGGCTAAAACCAAAACTGTAATCAAAAGTTGAGTTCAGGTGACTTGTAGTATTATTCCTGTTGATTTGTACCACTGCAACTACTGATTTGTAGTACTGCTGAGTGTATAAATTTTTCGTAAATTCCGCGTAAAATTGGGTTTTTACCACCCTGTATACAAAATATATCATGCAAACGTTTATCTTGATGAGTTCAAATAGAAATATATCCAACTTGGATCCACCAAAACTGCAAGAAAGAAATATAAACATAGATGGCAAGGTATATACCGAAGAACCACTTTGTATCCACTTTCTTAAAATGACTTCCCTTTACTTTTAGACGATTTAGCAAAGTAGACAAATGAAATGAAGAAAGAAAGGTAGCTATACAAAGAACATTAATCATATCAACCACAAGAATACAATGAACCAAAATGAATTTCCAAACATGATTAGGATAGAAACTTTATGAACACAGAACACATACCTTAAGAAACAGAGAAGAACTGCAAAGGCAAGAAAAGGAAGCCATCATTTGTCAAATATTAGATTAGTGAACAAAGATTGCAATAATAATATAACTTTGAATGACAACGTCTTTTCACTCGGTTACAGAATATATATATATAGGCAAGTGCTCAAATACAAACCATTCTTAAAATACAAACCTACAAACCAACACTAAATTAATTATATTTCATCTATTCTAAGGTTTCCGCCAAGGGTACCTTCACAAAAAATGCTTAAAATAATTGGCTCTATCCAACAAAAAAAATAAAAAAAATTCAAAAAAAATAAAAAAAAATCTTGCCGTGGAAATGCGAAGCATTTAAGACAGTAAACGGATGAGTTAGGTAGTCATGAGGGCCGAAGGCTCTCGACACACCCGTCAATCGTCTATTGCCTTTACCATTGATTGCCATTCCTTACAACTTTAGAATGATAAAGGCGCGAAGCGCCGTACAAGAAGGTGCGAAGCACCGTTAACCAGTGAAATCCACTGCCACGTCATCACGTGAACAGTGAATTTTTTTTATTTTTTTTATTTTTTATTTTTTTTTGTTGGATAGAGCCAATTATTTTAAGCATTTTTTGTATTGGGGTACCCCTAGTTTGGTCATTAGATTAGCTTTAAATATTAGATTATGCTTGGTTTGTAGGTTTGTATTTTAAGGAGGTTTGTATTGGAGTAGCCCCCTATATATATATATAGGGGCTACTCCAATACGAACCTCCTTAAAATACAAATCTACAAATCAAGCATAATCTAATATTTTAAGCTAATCTAATGACCAAACTAGCGGTACCCCAATACAAAAAATGCTTAAAATAATTGGCTCTATCAAAAAAAAAAAAATCACTGTTCACGTGATGATGTGGCAGTGGATTTCACTGGTTAACGGTGCTTCGCACCTTCTTGTACGGCGCTTCGCGCCTTTATCATTCTAAAATTGTAAGGAATGGCAATCAATGGTAAAGGCAATAGACGATTGACGGGTGTGTCGAGAGCCTTCGGCCCTCATGACTACCTAACTCATCTGTTTACTGTCTTAAATGCTTCGCATTTCCACGGCAAGATTTTTTTTTTTGAAATTTTTTTTTTTTTTTGTTGGATAGAGCCAATTATTTTAAGCATCTTTCGTGAAGGTACCCTTTGTGGAAACCTTAGAATAGATGAAATATAATTAATTTAGTGTTGGTTTGTAGGTTTGTATTTTAAGAGTGGTTTGTATTTGAGCACTTGCCTACATATATATATAGAGGCTATTCCAATACAAACCAAGCCTAATCTAATATTTCAAGCTAATCTAATGACCAAATTAGGGGTACCCAAATACAAAAAACGTTTAAAATACTTGGCTCTATCCAGCAAAAAAAAAAAAATCAATGTTCACGTGATGACGTGGCAGTGAATTTCACTGGTTAACGGTGCTTCGCACCGCGCCTTTATCATTCTAAAATTGTAAGGAATGACAATCAATGGTAAAGACAATAGACGATTGACGGGTGTGTCGAGAGCCTTCGGTCCTCATGACTACCTAACTCATCCGTTTACTGTCTTAAATGCTTCGCATTTTCACGGCAAGATTTTTTTTTTTTTTGTTGGATAGAATCAATTATTTTAAGCATTTTTTGTGAAGGTACCCTTGGCGGGAACATTAAAATAGATGAAATATAATTAATTTAGTGTTGGTTTGTAGATTTATATTTTAAAAATGGTTTGTATTTGAGTACTTGCCTATATATATATATATATATATATATATATATATATATATATATATATATATATATCCTAATAATTTATATTTCTAAAGTTACTTAACAATTATTCTTACATATAATTATTTTTAAAAATCCCGCTCGCGAAATTCTTACGAGCGAGATAGGACGTGAAATTGTTACTAGCAAAATAGGACGTGACTCCTAAAATTAGCCAATTAGGCTCCAACAACATGACTAGTTTTCCAATTTCTATAATCACTCTAAATTGCTAAAAGTGTTCAAGTGAAAAAATCATACTCCTGTCCCATCCGTTTCTTTACAATTTACTTTTTGGGACGTCCCACCAATTCTTTACATTATCAAAAATAGTAACTTTTAACAATAAAATACATTATTACATCCACTACTTTACTCCACTTTTTCAACACTTTATACTATTACACCCACTACTTCACTTATTTTAACAATAAAATCACTATTACACCCACTACTTCATTTATTTTAACAATATTACATCCACTATCCTTGGTCTCCGTGCCCGATCCCCATGTTAAGAACCTATCGGGACGGAGGGAGTATAAATTTAAGGTGGTGCAGATATAAGATATTGTAAAGGAGCTCAAAAGTGTAGTGGAAGAATTGAGTAGTACAGACAGTAAGATTCAAAGTGGGAAAGGGCTGGGGTGGCCATGTTCATTGCCTCATTGCCAACTGGCCATTTCCTAAATATCAGCATCAAAACTTTTTAAAATTATATTAAAGAGAAATGCTAGATCTTTCGAAATTATTTTCAAAATTATTTTTGAATGTTAAATTATCATCATGTAATTGGTTATCATTTGATAAATAAAATGAATCTTTCGTACATTAATATAAATCTCACGGATGTCACATAATATTTAAAAATATTTTTGGAATATTTTTTGAAATATGTAGCATTACTTTATGTTAAAATATTTTTATATAATCTATAAAAATAATTTATTCTTGATTGGATTTTATTTAGTAGTACTTGACAATTTATTGTCGACCACCATGATAGCTCAGTGACTTGTGTTGGTTGCTTTCTCTTAGTTTGTGCCCCTTACGTTTTCATTTTCAATTTAAAAAACTTATAAATAATCAGATTTTATGTATTTATACTCCACCAATTATGGATCATTTGTTACGAGGTGATAAAGTTATAATAACATAACATAATTAAATGTAAAACTGATTCTTTCTTTAATGTTGTAATTATAACTGATAAATATCCCGGTCCATTATATAAGGCATTTGACTTTTCTGCACGTAACTTTAGGTGTTTTGACTACATAGCTAAAATTATTATTTTTTAATTTTTCCTTTTTTGAATAAAAATATGATACTTTAATTTTTATTTAGAAAAAGAAATTTTAAAAAATAATAATTTTAGCTATGTAGTCAAAACACCTAAAGTTACGTGCAGAAAAGTCAAATGCCTTATATAATGGACCGGAGGGAGTATTTCGGTGCACTTTTTCATGGAATTTAACGAGAAAACGTAATATTCTTACTTGTTTGGTTGCCAATTTTATGGTTTTAGGCAGTATTCCAGAAATCGCTAGGCGGTCCAGGACGGTTGGGGTACCGCCTAGCGCCTAATCAGGTAGGCGGAGATTAATCGGATGGATTAGTTGGAGCATTAATCGGATATTATAATAATATTTAACATATTACTCTAATTTACAATTAAACATATCATTTTAAATAAATTAACAGGATTAATCGGATTTCAAAAATCGAATCGGTTGGTTACCTTCCAGAAGATTAATCAGGAATTAATCGATTGAATCGGGGATTTTTAGAACAGTGGTTTTAGGCCTCCTAACTTTGGAAGAAAAAAGTACGATAGTGACATATGTCTAATTTTAGCTCGCAGTACTAATTAGCTTGAAATAATGATAGCTCTAGATATTATAGATCTCTGTTCTAAAAATCCCCGATTCAGCCGATTAATCCCCGATTAATATTCTGGAAGGTAACCAACCGATTCGATTTTTAAAATCTGATTAATCCTTTTAATTTATTTAAAATGATATGTTTAATTGTAAATTAGACTAATATATTAAATATTATTATAATATCCGATTAATGCTCCGATTAATCCGTCCGATTAATCCCCGCCTACCCGATTAGGCGCTAGGCGGTACCCCGACCGCCCTGGGCCGCCTAGCGATTTCTGGAACACTGTTATAGATACAATTTTTTTGATATTAAATCTGATATAAGGAATTGCGTTTGCTTGTTTATCAAATGTTATTTAAGTTTAGATAAAAATTACTCCCTCCGTCTCTAAATATGTTTCCTGTTTCCTCTGGACACGTTTGCCAATGCACACTTTTAATCGTTAATATCTTCAATTTCGTATTAGTTTTAAATATAAAAACTTTAGTGTATTAAAGTACTCATAAATACGAATCCAACAAGATCACTCATGACTATATTTTATCTTATAAATTATGCGTAAATTAGTAGTCAACCGCTTATAATGAACAGTATACAAAGTCAAAGTAGGAAACACAAAATGATACAGAGGGAGTAACCATTTGTATGAAGATTGTCATCATCATCTGATTTAATTGTGCTAGTGGAGGAAAAAGGTTGTCTGGTTGTCTAATGTTTCCCACTTCCAATCTTCAAAACGTGTGCACGTATGTAACCCAAAACATGCCGATAATTGGACACCCAGAATTAATAGAGGTGCGGGAAAATTGATCCTACTTAAAAATAGATGCGTAACAAAGAAGGACAGTAGTAGATTGATTAGGCTTAGCATTCACATCCCATCCCCTATCCTCATCCCCAAAAACTTACTAAAAATAGTAAATCCCCAAATATTAACTATCAAAACTACTACAAATATTAACTTCATTCTCTCTCTTTCACTTAAAATTTTAACTATCAAAACTAACTAACTACTACAAATATTATTTTATATTACTCCCTCCGTCCCTAATTAGTTGTCCAATTTGACTTTTCAGTGGTCAAATTGACTAAGTTTTGACCGAAGATTAAAATTAATCCGTTTAATATTTTAAAAAACTGAAAATCACATATTAAAATAGATTAGAAGTAGTTTACAATGGTATAATTTTTTTAAATATTTTTCATTATGTAATATATATAAATTTCAGTCAAATTTGAGTCAATTTGACCAACAAAAATAGAAACTGGACAACTAATTAGGGACGGAGGGAGTATTAGAATGAAGTGAGAGAGGATTTGCAGTCTTTAACCAAAGTCCCCAAATTTGGGGACTCAAACTTTGTCAGCAAATTTAAACCCCAAAATGGGGATCGGGATGGAGCTCTTGTTTTTACTAAAAATGCTGAAAACTTGCAAATTATAGGGATGGGGGAAGGAATGGGGATTGGACTGTGAATGCTCTTACATCTACGCAAAAATGCAAAAATAGTGTCAAATCAGTTGTAGCTCAAAGTGTAATTAGTTTGCTTAATTAATGTTATGAACTTGGTTTCTTATGAAACTAATCTTAACATTTAACAACTGTTCCAATGATGTATAAGCCACAAGGCAACCATACACTGTTTGATTTGTTTCTATACAAATAAATTATAGAATTGTATAGAAGTGAGAGGAGTTGTCAAGGAATAATACCACAGCAGCTGATATTTTCTTTCAATATTTGAATAATTTAGCATTTCATTGGAGATGCACCTCTTAGTTGTGTTTTTGGATCATGAATGGGTAGGTATGCGTTTAGTATGATCATCAAGCCACGAAATTATATCACCCAAAACACGAAGTATCATCTCATCTGGTTCGCCTTCAAGAAGGGAGTGATAGGCCTCGTCGTAAAGATTAAGTTTCTTGTCTGAACTTCTAGCCTTCTCATACAAAGCCTTGCTCACCGATGGATCAGTCACTATATCAGCTTTCCCATGTAGTATTAAAAACGGAAGTGAGACCTGAAAAAGATAAGGGCTCTATCAGAAACTTATTAATGCTGTATTTGGTTTGTTCCTACGAAATTTCTTGCACTAAATTTAAGACCCTTTTTTGGTATAAAAAAGCTGGCAACCAGCCTTAGTAATATTTTCGCCTACGATTATCCTAAGGTTCGTATGATGTTACGAAAACTGTAAAATGCCAACACATAACCAAATTCTTTAACTAATATGACACCATGAAACTGGTAGTTAACTAGACTGTTGTAGAACATGGAGCACAAATATTCAACAGTTACATATATACTATTCACAAGGAGAGGTAGAGTATGACTTACATATATGGGATGAAGAACCAAAAAAATGTCTTATTTAAGACTTAGTGGACAAACGAGCAGTAAGCATAATACTAACTAAAAATTTTAAGTAATGCCTGTCTCATACAATTCAAGAATAATTAATCAATGTAGTGGCATACTTCTTGAAGTTCATTTTCTATCTCTTGGGTCGTCCGTAGCAACTCCAAAGCAGTACCTAGACGTGGCTTATCCTTGTAAGCAATGACATTATAGGTTGCCTGCATTAAGCCAATACAAATGAATATTTCAAACAGTCAGACACATGTATGGGGAAATTAAATTATAACGCTGACAGAATTTTAGAATCATTTGATGCAAAGTCTATTGTTATGTGTGTTATGAAAAGGAAGAAAAAAACCAGAGGTATTTTCTTCTTGTCTCGGAATGCCATTGCAGTAAAATCATTCATTGGAACAAGCTTCTGCTTTGGTAGAACTTTTGCTACACCAATAAGAACTTAGGTTAACAACCATGATGGAGCCATGTCATCTGCAATCTACAAAGTTGACAAATTCTGTAAGTAGAGAGATAGAGAGGAAGTAATCACAGAAGGAGTAATTTTTTGTTATATATTGTTCTTACATATCAGATTCTATATATAGAAGTATTAAGCAACAAAGTCTAAGTCTATGTTTACAATGTCAAGGACGGTGCCTAACTAATTGACAATGTGGTGCCTAACATTGAACTTAAGATTGCTGACTTTTGACACTCCCCCTCAAGTTGATGCATATATATCACTCATGCCCAACTTGCCAATAAGTGGATGAAGCATCTTCTGATTTAAACCTTTGGTAAATATGTCAGCTATCTGGTCCTCTGATCTTACAAAGTGAATACCAATGGTATCATTATTGATCTTCTCTTTTATGAAGTGTCGATCAATTTCGATATGTTTGGTTCGATCATGTTGAACTGGATTATGTGCAATGACAATAGCGGCTTTGTTATCACAATGTAGCTTCATTGGAGTTGCAGATGCAAGTCCCAATTCTTCTAGAAACAATTTTATCCACAATATTTAACGTACACCTTTAGTCATAGCTCTATATTCTGCCTCAGCACTAGATAAGGCAACCACAGGTTGTTTCTTGCTTCGCCAAGTAACCAAATTGCCACCAACAAATGTACAATATCCTGAAGTAGATCGTCTATCGTCTTGACATCCGGCCCAATCTGCATCTGTATAGCTTTCAACCCCGAGATGATTGTTTTTAGTAAACATTACTCCTTTTCCAGGAGCAGCCTTAAGATACCTTAATATCATATAAACTGCATCCAAATGTGGTTGGCGAGGATCATGCATATACCTACTAACAATTCCCACTGCATATGATATGTCTGGCCTTGTATGTGCAAGGTAGATTAGTCGACCAACTAACCTTTGATATTGAGATTTCTCGACACTTTCACCAGCATCACCACAAAGTTTATGATTTGCTTCTATTGGAGATTCTGCAGGTCTACATCCCAACATCCCTGTTTCATTCAGAAGATGCTTCATCCACTTATTGGCAAGTTGGGCATGAGTGATATATATGCATCAACTTGAGGGGGAGTGTCAAAAGTCAGCAATCTTAAGTTCAATGTTAGGCACCACATTGTCAATTAGTTAGGCACCGTCCTTGACATTGTAAACATAGACTTAGACTTTGTTGCTTAATACTTCTATATATAGAATCTGATATGTAAGAACAATATATAACAAAAAATTACTCCTTCTGTGATTACTTCCTCTCTATCTCTCTACTTACAGTGTTTTATTAAGGCAGGGAATAGATGTGTTAGAACACCAAAAGATGGATGACCTAACCGTCTATGCCACTGATATAAAGATTCAAAAACAGAATTTAACTTGGATGACACCTGATAAGTTGAGGGAGAAATAAGATTCCCTTCCATAACATAAAGTCCATCTACCACTTTACCATTGCCAAGGACCTTGCCTGTCGCCAGATCCTGAAATACACAGTGGGAGGAAAAAAAGGTTACTGAACAATTAAGATTTTCAGTAATACGTTGAACAGATAATAAGTTTGCTGTTAAGGAGGGAACATGTAACACATCAGATAGTGGCAATGATGATGAGAGGCAATGAGAAGTGCCTTGTCCATGAACAGGTACAATAGCTCCATTGGCAACACGAATATTGCCTGTTTCACCATTATATGTTTCTAGGAAACTAGAATTTCCAGTCATATGTGCTGATGCTCCGGAATCAATAATCCATGAATTATGACATTTATCGGAGGTAAAGTGACAAGATGTACCTGCATGGGCAGAATTAGCTGTATGTGGAGTGGTGTTCATTTGTGACATTAATTGGCGGAGGGTGTTGACCTCTGAAGCAGTCATCGTCCCTGTTGAAGAATAAGACTCACATTCTGATGCAGCATGATGAGCACTAAAGGGAATACCTCTACCCGTGCTTCTGCCAGATGAGACACCACGGTAACCACCTCGACCACGCCCTCCTCGTCCTCGAATTCTAAGATGAGGGTGCAGGATAAAACATGTTTCACGAGTGTGGTTTAACTTCTTGCAGTAGTCACATTGAAGACTGGATTTTTCACCCATTAAAGCCATTGGTATCTGTTCAGGTTGTTCTGCCTCAGATTGCTGAACATTTCCAGTTAAGATCTTTCAGAAGAGACGACCGGAGCCATGCTTTGCTTTCGACTTTCCTCTAATCTGACACGACCATAGGCTTCTTCCACTGTAGGAAATGGAACTTGTCCGATAAGTTGATTTTTTATTGAATCATACTCATCAGACAATCCGTCAAGAAACTTCATCACTTTCTCTACAGTCATCATCTTTTGATATTTTTCTTGATCTTCAGCATGTTTACACTCAAATATAGTGTAATGTCCCAACTCACTCCATAATGATGTAAGCTCAGAATAATACTGAGCTAATGTGTGGCTTCCCTGAACCAATGCCCACATCTTCCGTTTGATCTCAAATTGCTTGGCTACATTTCCGGAGAAGGAATACGTCCGAGTGAGAGAATTCCACACATCTTCAGCGGTATCAATGAAGATACATGTTTTTCGAATATCAACCTCCATAGAGTTAGATAGCCATGAACACACCATGGCATTTTCAGATTCCCAATCATCGAAAGTAGTATCACTTTCCAAAGGTTGCTTGGCTTTCCCATTGATATATTTCATCATTCTATGAGATTTAAGTGCCATTGTACAAGCTTTGGACCATTCCAGAAAATTCTTTCCGTTGAATTTAGGGCTTACATACGGAGTACTATGAAATCCCGATTTACTGCTACTTATAGCAGTATTTTGGTTTGAAATTGCGGAATCGCTGGTATCCGTCATTATAAAATTTTCAAATAATAATTATTCCAATAATAATTCCCCTTTTTTCTCGTTAAATCTTAACTACCCAAATCGGCCAGCTCTTGTAAAAATTTTTTTTTTTTTTATATATATACGTATTTTTTTTTTCTTCTGCTGAAATTTGTTTATTTTGTAGCAGTGCACTCCTACTGTTTTAGTCACACAAACTCCAACCTCAGTTTTATTTTACTCCTATTTTCGTTAAAACATAGAAACAAAACACAATTCCCATGCCCTGTTTCTCTCTTTTCTCACTACAAACACATACACCTCCCCTTCCTGCCTTTTCTTCGGATAAAAACCCACTCCTTATTTTATGCACAAGTTATATATATATACGCAAATATGCATACAATTATATATCAGAAAATAAATCTTCACGAAACTGAAAAGTGTTACCACGGTTGGAATCGGGATGATGAGAGGAGTAAGAGTCCCTGAAGAAGTTTCTGCAAAAAACGATCGGGAGAGGCCTCACGCGCCGGCGCATGAGCGCGTGTGGCGGCTCGGACGCGCGTGCGGCGGCGCGTGAGGGCGCGTGGGAGGCCTGTTTTCCAGTTTTCTTTTTTCTGTATTCTCCTCTTCTCCTGCTCTTTCCAGTGATATGCTTATATTTGTGTTTGGATGTGTTTTGAAAAACGATTTTTTTTGACAGGAGAGGCAGGCTGCTGTTTCGGGGTTTGTTTCTGTTTCTGGGTTTGTTTGTTTGTTTGGTTTCTTCCTTCTGTGTTTCCCTAGGATTTCACATGCTCTGATACCATGACAAATTCTGTAAGTAGAGAGATAGAGAGGAAGTAATCACAGAAGGAGTAATTTTTTGTTATATATTGTTCTTACATATCAGATTCTATATATAGAAGTATTAAGCAACAAAGTCTAAGTCTATGTTTACAATGTCAAGGACGGTGCCTAACTAATTGACAATGTGGTGCCTAACATTGAACTTAAGATTGCTGACTTTTGACAAAAGTACAAACAATGCAAACAATTTGACATACAACTTAAATGAGAATGCCAGAAGAGTTAAGACTAGTACCTTACACATTGGTGCGACAAGAACAGCACCAGTCCATGAATCAGGTTGCTTCAGGTGCACCTTCAAAGCAACTGCTCCACCCATAGATTGCCCGAATAAGAAGCTTGGAAGAGTACGGAACTCTGGGCATTCTACAACCAAAAAGACCATCCAATTAATACAATTCTATTATTTTGAAAATTTTTCAGGAATACTACAGAGATTGCACGTGTATATTTGACCTTGCAAATTCGAACAATCAGAATACAGTGAAACCTTGATAAATTAATAACCAACGATAAATTAATATTTTAAATAATTTTTCAGTCCCAACATAATAGAGATAATGTATATTTAACTATAATACATTAATAATCTCGATAAAATATAAAATTTTCTGTTCCCGAGTTTATTAAGTTTTAAACGTTTACCTTGGTAGAACCTCGATAAATTAATAACCCATGACAGATTAATATTTTTAATATTTTTCCGGTTCCAACATAACAGAGATAGTGCACATTTAACCTCTAAAAGAAAAACTAATATTACTAAAAGAAAAGGCATAATATTACTACAGTAGCTTCTCTAAGCGAGAGGTCAGATCCACCACTCCATTCATTCTTCATGTAGTATAGCTATGAAAGATGTGCTGTTTTACATATGCTAAACAACCATACTGTTCATCTACATAACTTCATCATTTACAAGAGAGGAGTGCTCTATATAACCAAGAAAATTTAGCTATTTTACGATGAGCACAAACAACTGCTCACCAGTGGAGGGGAAGGAAGAATTTTAAGAGCAAGAAATCAATTCAAGCTCCAGATATGGTTAATTATTAACAACACGAATATAAGAAAGTATACCACGATGCAATGGGTAATAGTGTTGTTTATGCAAGAAAATAAGGTGACCTGTACCTTTAACTTTTGAGTAGTGCTCAATAACATCATCAACTAGATTGTTGAAACTTGGTATATAGCCATGAAGACCTTCTGATAGACCGAATCCTGCAAAATCCATGGCAAAAACTCCGTACCCAGAGGAAGCCAACTTTCTAGCAATACCTATAAGCAATAACTTGTAAAAATAAGTTTCTTTAATCCAGAATTCACTATCTGCTAATTCTAGTAATTATAATTATAGTGAGCTACATGCCTTCAACAAAAAAAGTACAAGTGTCTCCGTAACCGTGGCAAAAACAAACCAATGCTTTTGGAGGACTTGTCTCTGGAAGCCAGCTTTTATAGAAAATCTCCAAGCCTCTAGAGTTCAACTCATATGACTGCATGAAAGAATCTCACATTATTACTTTGGTGTAAATGAGTTTGTGTAACATACAACAAGGCAATACCATAACTTTATAGGACACCAAATTTCTGAGTGATGTCAAGCACTACAAATGACATATTTTCAAGGGCAGCACATAGCAATTCAACTTTACGATATATAAAAGTACTCTTCCATAAGTGACAAAGCAAATTTTTGCCGTCATGAAAAAAAGCAAAAAGCTAATGGAAACTTGCAGTTGACACTGTAACACTTTCTTTTCCATCGTAAAGCATTAAGGATAGAAGTAGGTAGAAGAATATAATTTTTCGGCTCTTATGCAAGAACAAGGATAATAATATAACTTTCCGGCACTAATGCAAGAAGAAGGATTTTAATAGTTGAGATGAATTTTCACCAACCATTATAAATATGCACAAGATAACAGGTATGTGCTTCCTGAAACTGTATTAAAGGCTACAAAAATAATTAGTGGGGAAAAAAGGGTCTAAGTAAGAAGCAAAAAGGTATTCACTTTTCCACGGTATCAGTTTCTATTAATAATTAAAAGACCTAATTCTATACATGACAACCATGTATGGCATGATTTTTAAATATACTTGAGAAAAAATAGTAATGGGATGCAATGACTTCAATGGATCTCCATCTCTGCGAACATGAGTTGGAAAATTCAAGTGTATTCTTTAGTATCACTGGTACTTTTAAAATAGAAAGAAAAGAAGTCTTCTGTTTTCCTGTATCCCGTATTTCCCAGTCTCCAAATAAGGAGACTAATTGCTCAGGTGTGCGAAACTAGGGTGTAGGCACGATTGAGAATAAGAAACCATAGATGTTACAATAAAGACCTCTGTACCTCTTTCATCTTCACACCATCATAAGGAATCTGCAACAAAATTGAAAGAAGATCCTTTATGCAAACAGCTGGATATTTTAACCTTGGAAAAGAAACGACAAAAAAGAGGTAAACACCCAAGATTGGTTATTTTATTATGACCTTCAATTTCAATTCATTTAGTGATGCAAGGAAGAACACACATGAAGATGAGAGAGGACTACAAAATATAAACTGATATATGTGATCAATTTGATATTGGCATTTATTTGCGAAAACCATACCTGTGCGCAAACATGACAAAACATAAGATTCTGCAGTACTACAATACAACGTATATTAGCTAGAAACTTAATCACAAACAAATGCCTCATACCCGAGATCAGCTGAGTTGTTTGAATAAAAAACAACACAGGGATACAAGTGCAATAGTTTAAAACAAGCATGCCTGTGCTGTAGCTAAAAAAACATGTGAAGCTTCTACGGTATGGTCACTGACTAGTTCTTTAAAAAGGCTAATCCCAACTTGAATAACTTGATCAATGAGTCAAAATGAGACTTTTAGTTGAACAGAGGATGCAATTCAGTAGCAGTACTACCAAACAACAAAAAGACCAGTTTTCTCGTATAAAATTGTTCTGTGGCCTCAACAAGTCATAAATACATGTACAGAGAGTGAAAGCAGTCAACAAAATATACCACAAGAATAATTGCAACAGAACCACACTTCAAAGTCATGGAAATGCAATGCAATTTTCAAAACAAGAGGAGAGCAATGCGAAATTTGGAAACAATGGAAAGAGATACAGCAAAACAATAACGAACAAGTGCCTACGAGCCCACAACATTCTGCAAAATTCTTTTACAAACTAATTCCAATTTCCACAAAGATTCACTACATTCGTTACTAATAAAAGGAGGCGAGTGAGTCACCAGCAACAATTCCCCGACTAAACTAGGCTAGTTCCGAAAAATTTCTCCGTTGTCATTCATATAATGCAGACCATACCAAATGAAAAGCAAACTCTTGGGAAGCACAATTATACAATACTCAACATAACAATTCATTAAAACACTATAAAATTAAATGTAGAAAACAAAATTCAAACTTTATCTTAGCAAAACACAAAAAAGATTAAAACTTTACAACACTTAAATCACAAAATCAAAACTTGAAGAATAAAACATACTTTGAACAAGCAATGATCAATGGAAAGTTGAACTTGCTTAAAAGCCTCACGAGCACTACGCCTAGCAGAAACATTGTCCATGTCAGCATCCAACAGCTTCTGAACATCTTCACTAACTTCAAGAAACTTCACTTTCTTCCCCATTGTTGTTTGTTTCTTCTTCTAAGTTCTTAATTAATCAAACCCTAGGTACTGTAGCCCCAAAAAATCTAGTACTCTTTCTGTCCCAACCAATTGTTTACGCTTTCCTTTTTGGACGTCCCAACCAATTCTTTACGTTTCCTAAAATAGTAAGTTTTAACACTATTACATCCACTACTTAACTTATTTTAACAACTAGCAATATGGCCCGTGCTTCGCACACGGGAAACTTAATTTTTTTATCCAATTAATTAATGATTAAAAAAAAAGTATGACAGTTATATGAAAAAAGATTATCAAAAAAACTTGCAACATTGAATAAGTCATCGACATCAACATATACTTATTAACACCATATATTTACATCATTGTTCAGTATAATTAAGTTGTATCCAAGCGCAATGAGATAATTCAAGTGGTAAGAGTTTATCTCGTCCCAGAGTCATGTGTTCGATTCTCAAAAAAAATTGTGTCCTTTTAACGCATCTCTAGTACCAGCTTATGATAAAACTAGAAGGCCATTTCTTTGTCACACGAAGTTTAATCCTCCATTTTATTTGGATCACTAACAATAATTGATCATATTTATTATTTGTAATGTGAGGAGAAGGAATATTATTTTGATACCATATCTTGTTTGATTATTAAATTTGATATTCATGCTAAATGAAATTAATGGATTAACCAAAAAATTAGGGACATCTAAACAAATATATTCTAAGAAATATAGAGGATCTTGTTTTTTAAATTATTTTAGGAATTATAATGATGTTCAATTTGATTTAATTTATATTATAAAGGAAAAATATACAAAAATCAGTGAATAAAAATAAAAATATGTATATAGGTAGCTTTATTATTTATTATGTATATATGTATTGATATGGGCTAAAAGTAAGCCCTAAAGACACATTTAATGTGGCATTAATTAGACCTAGAATGGTCCAAACGTGGGGCCCACCAGGTGGGCCCAACCCCTATTTATAATATTAATTTCGTAATTAATATTAGGGGTAATAACCAGCTCAACAATAAGAGTCAAACAAGGATATTACTCTTGCCTGACTTAGCCTCCAAGACACATATTTCAACATGGAAACTGGTTCCTACATACTAGGATCTAGAACCTTCTTCTAGGCGGTGACTTGCCCACCAAGTCACCTAAATCTACTACGATTCTAAGGCTTCTCAGCCTATATAAAGGGTCTGACCCCTCATTCTCAGAACTACGTCTCGGCTTGATTCTCAATAACTAGATACGTAGGCACTCTGTGAGGACCGATCAGTCTCGAACACGGAAACAACCATTAAAGCTCGAAGCTCACCAACCCCTTTGCATTGAATACACACAAACCCTAGCCGCACTATTCATAACCTAGTTTTCATTCCACAACATTTGGCGCCGTCTGTGGGAAGAAGACATCAACCATGGTGAACACACGAAGATCAGTACCAACCTCCACCGAGGCTGCCTCTACTGAGGCCTTGCCTCTAAACTCTGCTCCACCTGTCACCGAGCAAGTACCCCCAACGATAGGGGCGATCACTCAAACTCAGGCTTCTCAACCTCCAGGGACGAATCCCCATGCTGAGAGGACGTTGCCTATGGTCATCCATCCGGGTCAAGAAACCAGCTCCCTTCAGACGCTGGTTGATCCCAATCGCCCGCCACCAGGAGTACAGATCCATACTACGGATCTCCCCAGGAATACCAATCCGATGTATGGTCTGCCTAATGACCCTCCAATTGTTCACAGTCTTGGACCAAGTGGCCACGCCTTGCAGATCCGAGACCAAGAGTATTATGACTACTCTGGCCCCTACACTAATGATTCATCTACTAACGATGATGATCATGATGAAGCCCCGAGTAGGCGACGTGCTAGCAGAGAGCCAAGAAGGAGAACGCAAACTATCCACGATGGACCTCCTTTGACAGCTGCTGAGAGAATCAAGGCTCACGAGGCCGAGATTCTAAGGATAAAGGAAGATATTGCGAGAGAACAAGCTAGGTTGAATCAAACTCAGCCTCCTCCAACTTCGGGATCGATTCCCTTTATAGATCTGGAGAGGTCTTCAAGAAGGCAGAGAAGGGCTGATGCCCCAACTGGAAGAACAACAAGGGTGGAAACCCGCAAGAGCAACCCCAAGGATTTAATGCCACTTGGGGATCCGGATGATCCCACACCCCCGTTTACTGAGGAGGTGATGAATGCTCACATCTCTAGGAAGTTCAAGATGCCGACAATTAAGGCTTATGATGGAACGGGTGATCCCGTGAACCACGTTAGGACATTCTCAAACGCACTGCTGTTGCAGCCTGCAAGTGACGCTTTGAAGTGCAGGGCGTTCCCCCAAACTTTGTCGGGCATGGCTCAAAGATGGTATAGCCGGCTGCCTGCAAACTCAATTGGCTCTTTTAAGGAGTTAAGTGCTGCGTTCGTTAGTCAGTTTATCAGCGGAAGAGTTCATGAGAAAAGTTCTGCATCTCTTATGTATGTGGTGCAAGGGAAGAACGAAAATCTGAGAGACTACCTTAAGAGGTTCACCAAGGAGACGTTGAACATCACTGACCTGGAGAATAAGGTGGCCATGGTAGCCCTGGAACACGGAACCACTGACGAGTTCTTTAAAAGGTCATTGACCAAGCATCCTCCTGAAAACATGGCTGAGCTCCAGAGAAGGGCTGACAAGTATATCATGGCTGAGGATAGCATGAAGAAAGAAACCGCTGGAGGTAATGGCAAGGGTAACGTCGACTCCAAGAAACGAAAGCAAGACCAGGAGTATGATGCTAGGGACAAGTATCCCCGAACTAGCGAGGACTCCTACTATGCCCCTAAGAAGAACCAAGGACCGAGGTTCACTGAGTATGCAAGGTTGAATACTCCTAGGAGTCGAATCTTGTTGGACATTGAGAAGGATAAGGATTTCCGATGGCCGAAGCCACTCAGGGGTGATCCCGCAAAGAGAAACAAGAATCAGTATTGCAGATTCCACAGAGATATGGGGCATGACACTGATGATTGTAAGCTACTCAAAGATGAGATCGAGTTTTTGATTCGTAGAAGGAAACTGAGCCACTTCACTAAGGGCGACGACCGTGGTAATCAGAGAAGAGAGTATGATAGGGGGGATGACGATCAAGATCGCAACCCACAGCCCCGAGGGCCAGTAATCAACATGATCTCAGGAGGCCCGACTGCGGCCGGCACAACAAGGAATTCTCGGAAGGCTAATACTAGAGAAGTGATGCACATCGGGGGAGAGGCCCCAAAGCGTGCAAAAACTGAAGTAGTGGTTGATTTTGATGACTCAGACTTGGAAGGGGTGAAGTTCCCCCATGACGACCCGTTGGTCATAACTTCTGTGATTGGAAACTCAGAGGTGAAGCGAGTCTTGATAGACAATGGAGCTTCCATTGACATTCTATTTCATGATGCATTTGTGAAGATGGGGTACAGTGATTCTCAGTTGACCCCCAATAACATGCCTATATATGGATTTAATGGAGTAGAATCCAAAGTTGAAGGGACTATTCAGTTGCCAGTAACTATTGGACAAGAGCCCAAGGAGGCCACTCAGATGTTGAACTTCCTGGTAATCAAGGCGGTTTCAACGTACAACGCTATCCTCGGAAGGACTGGACTTCATGCATTCAAGGCTGTCGCCTCAACTTATCATATGAAGATCAAGTTCCCAACCAGGAATGGTGTTGGAGAACATAAAGGTGATCAAAAGATGGCACGAAGCTGTTATGTAGCCTCGTTAAGGCCTGATGGAGTCGGGGGGCAGGTCCTTCCAATTGAAGACATGGATGTCCGTAGTAATGAGGAACACCGAGAAGGGCCAGCAGAGGACATCACACAGAAGCCTCGGACGGCCATTGAGGCTCAGGCATTAACTAACTTCGTGGTTGAATGTACCATTGATAACCAAGAAGTCGGGGGGCAGGAGGTAGTACCCCAAGCAGGAAGTGAACTTCAGAATAAGAATGAGAAGACCAGAAGGAGTCGTGGGTGCTCTATTTTGATGGAGCATCAAAAACAAAATCTGGTGCAGGCCTAGTCTTGCGAAGCCCCGATGGGCTCAAGTTATCCTAGTAGAACTTAGCTTCATATTTATCTAGTAGAAGTAGAAATAAGGTTCATTGAAACCATTGAAGAGCATGTTGCTCCGAGTAGGACAGTAGTACTCTATGTAAGGGTTGAACCCATTTCAAGTTATTAATGCAAATTTGATTTCCATTCATTGATTGCGTGATTTTATTTATGTGCCGAGCACCCGATGAGTGCAAGTCAAGGATGACCAAGTACCGAAAATAAAAGAATACACGAATGGAAAACAAACCAATGCATAAGTGAAGATCCCGAAGGGTCAAGAGTTAGGTTACAACGCGACCAAGTAAGAGTTTAAGTCTGTAAAGGACCCTGGATAAAAGGCAAGAAGATAAAAGCCACATGCAATAGTCAAAGCCACGAAAGGCCGAGGATGTTAAGAACTAGCTACTCTTCAATATGTCTTAAGTACCTGGCTTGAGAATTCAAGGATGAAGACCAATAGAGAACAATGATGTATTTGCTTGGACAACGGCTGACATGCCAGGGATTGATCCCCAATTTATAACCCTTCGTGTTGAATGTCGATCCTGAAAGGAAGACAATAAAATAGAAGAAGAGAAATTTTGCTCCTCAAGGGCAAGATGCCATTAAGCAAGAAGTTGACAAGCTCTTAGAGGCTGAGTTTATTGAAGAGATTCAGTTTCCTGAATGGTTAGCAAACCCTGTGATGGTCAAGAAAGCGAATGGGAAGTGGAGGATGTGTATAGACTTCACTGATTTGAATGATGCATGTCCGAAGGATTGTTTTCCCCTGCCAAGGATTGACATGTTGATAGATGCCACAGTTGGACATGAGATGTTGAGCTTCATGGATGGTTTCAGCGGCTACAATCAGATTAAGATGCATAAGGAGGACATCCCTAAGGTATCTTTCATAACTGACTTTGGTGTTTTCTGCTATCTTGTTATGGCTTTTGGTCTAAAGAATGCAGGAGCTACTTACCAACGACTGGTGAATAAGATATTCGCCCATCTGATTGGAAAAACCATGGAGGTCTATGTTGATGACATGTTAGTCAAGAGTCTGTGTAAGGTAGACCACATTAAACACCTCAGAGAGGCATTCGAAGTGCTGAGGCACCACAAGATGATGTTGAATCCAGCCAAGTGTGCCTTTGGAGTTGGATCAGGAAAATTTTTGGGACTGATGGTTTCGAAAAGAGGCATAGAGGCCAATCCTGACAAGATCAAAGCAATCTTAGACATGGAACCACCCCGTTCTGTGAGGGATGTACAGAAGTTAACTGGTAGAATGGCCGCTCTAGGGAGATTTATCTCCAAGTCTAGTGATACATGCTTACCTTTCTTTCAAGCATTGAAGAAGGTGAAAAATCTTGAATGGACTGATAAAAGCCAAGAGGCCTTTGAACAGTTGAAGAAGTACATGGCCGAAGCCCCGTTGTTGGCCAAGCCAAGTCCCGGAGAGACTCATTATATGTATCTAGCAGTGTCTGAACAAGCATTGAGTGTCGTCCTCATTAAAGAAGAGAACAAGGTTCAGAGGCCTATCTACTATGTAAGCAAGGTGCTCCACGGAGCCGAGTTAAATTACTCATCAATCGAGAAATTTGCTTTGGCATTGATAACAGCTTCAAGAAAGCTACGACCATATTTTCAGTCACACAAAATCGAAGTCCTGACGGACCAGCAATTGAGGAACATATTGCACAGCCCAAAAGCGAGTGGAAGATTGATTAAATGGGCAATCGAACTTGGAGAGTTTGACATCACGTATAAGCCTCAAACAACCATCAAGGCTCAAGCATTGGCTGACTTCGTGGTTGAATGTACCATTATCAACCAAGAAGTCGGGGGACAGGAGATAGTAACCACCCCTGAGAGTGGAGATAAGGATGAAGAACTTGTACCTGATCAGAAGGAGTATTGGGTGCTCTATTTTGATGGAGCATCAAAAACAAAATCTAGTGGCGCAAGTTTAGTGTTGCAAAGCCCCGATGGGTTCATAGTTGAATATGCTTTGAAGTTGGGCTTTCCTACTACCAACAATGAAGCTGAATATGAGGCATTGATAGCTGGCTTAGGCTTGGCAAGAATCATGAGGGTCAAGAACCTCAAGGTCTGTGGAGACTCAAGGCTTGTAGTATCACAAGTGAATGGCGAGTTTGAAGCCAAGGCAAAATATCTAAGGATTGTGAAGGGTGTTATGACCCAATTTGAGGAGTGCTATGTGGAGCACATTCCAAGGGAAGAAAACGTTAAGGCCGATGCCCTCTCTAAGTTTGCTTCCTCTGAGATTGAGAATTATGCAGGGAATTTTTACTTCCAGGTCTTGAAGGCCCCGACCATTAACTGGTTGGTGGCACTAATTGATATAGGGGGTTGTTGGATAGATCCCATCAAAGCTCATCTTGAGAATGGTTGGCTCCCTGATAATGCCTTGAAGGCACAGAAACTGTTAATGAGAGTTGAATCTCAAATCCCGACACAAAAGTTTAGCCTAGACGGCCAAAAAGGTTGTCTGCCTCCAATCGAGTTTGTCATTTGAGTTTAAAGACTTGAATCAAGAGCCGTCAATCGAATTCAAACCAAATCAAGGTTGGAAATCTAGAATCAAGATAAAGGGTTGACAACCAGCTAAGGCACACCAGACTTGAAGTCAAGTGCTGAATGGCAAAGAAACTGCTTGAACGATCAACCGAGAAGCAAGACCTCCACCATATGTAGCAAGGGGGCAAGAACTAAGGGACTTCATCATTTTTATATCTTAGAATAAGAGTTAAGGGTTGATGATAACCAACAACCATGAACGGATTCAAGGTTTAAAACCAAGGATTCAATAAGCGAGTTAAGGCCCAGAAGGTCACGAAAGCCAATTTGAATTGAAGGATGTATGTTTGGTCATCGACTTCGAATACTGACGTTGAGGTTTAAAAACCGGGGCTCAGCAGACCGGAGGCCGCCGATCGGGGCGCCCGGGAAGCTTCAGCCGACCGGTCTTCGTTTCGAGTATGAAAGCTAAGCTAAAGCCATTGAAGGCCAACAAAGCTACTAAAGCCAACCTTGGATCAAGAAATTCAATAATAGTTCAAGAATGAGCCATTGAATTAACATTCCAACATGGTGATTGAAAGATTTGAAGTAATTTCCATTTAAGATCAGGCAAGCATGAAACTCTTAAAAGGAGATTGAAGCTAATCAAGAAATTAGGGGAAGCCTTAAATAAAAGTCATGAATGACCAAGTTATTGATTTTCAAGTAGTGAAAGTCGATATTGATGTTAAGATTCCATATTGATGATCGATGTCGGTATGCGAAAATCAAAATCACTGGTAGTGCAAGACGCCCTAGCCGACCGCAAAGCAGCCGACTGAGGCCTACAAAGGAGCTTTGGCCGACTGACATCAGTCGTCGGTGTGGGTTTTCAACATGGCCGACTGACCTCCTGGCCGACTGGCTTCCCGTGCGTGTGATGGCCGACCGACGTCGACTGTCGGTACGGGTTTTTGACTCGGCCGACTGATAGTGGTGGTCGAGTCGGGTTTTCACATTTTTGTTTTTGTTTCTCCACCTCGATGATCAAGGTCGATATTCAAGTTTGAAAATCAAGTACGAATATTGGTGTCGAGGTTCAATATCGAGAATCAAGGTACTATATAAAACCTCAAATAGAGCCATGGAGGGCCAACATTGATTCCATATCGATGATCGATATCGGTATGCGAAAATAAGTAACTCTAGCCATGGAGGGCCAACATTGATTCCATATCGATGATCGATATCGGTATGCGAAAATAAGTAACTCTAGCCATGAAGGGCCAACATTGATTCCATATCGATGATCGATATCGGTATGCGAAAATAAGTAACTCTAGCCATGAATGGCCAACATCGATTCCATATCGATGATCGATATCGATATGCGAAAATAAGTAACTCTAGCCATGAATGGCCAACATTGATTCCATATCGATGATCGATATCGGTATGCGAAAATAGGTAACTCTAGCCATGAATGGCCAACATTGATTCCATATCGATGATCGATATCGGTATGCGAAAGTAAGTAACTCTAGCCATGAATGGCCAAACATTGATTCCATATCGATGGTCGAAGCCGGTATGCAAAAATTGAAAATCAATAATAGTGACCAAGTCGGTTCCATGTCGATGGTTGATGTCGGTATGTGAAGATCAAAATCACTGATAGAGATCGAGCCAACCACTGTAACAAAGAAACAGAGCAAAAAATTTTGTAGCTGACCGAAGTCCCGGCCGACCGGCCCTCCGGGAAGCCCTCCAGCCGACCGACTTCGACCTCCAACATGGATATTGAACCGGCCGACCGGTGTCCCAGCCGACTGGCCTTCCGTGCACACGTCGGCCGACCGACGTCGACGGTCGGTATGGGTTCGACAAAAAAAAAAAAAAAGGAAAAAATTTTCAGCCGACCGGGTCACCGGCCGACCGGCCTCCCATACATGCTCCAGCCGACTGGAATCAACTCTCGGTACGGGCTCGTTCCAGCCGACCGCCCCTCCGGGGAACCCTCCAGCCGACCGACTTCGGTCATCGATACGGGTTTTCTGCCTTCGTTTCAAAAAAAAAATTAATAAAATAAAATTCGGCCGACCGAGGTCCCGGCCGACTGGCTCACCGGAGGCCCTCCGGCCGACCGACATCGATTGTCGATATCACAAAAAAAAAAAAAAAATCGGCCGACCGAGGTCCCGGCCGACCGGCTCACCGGGGACGCCCCGGCTGACCGACATCGATGGTCGATATGAATATTTGGTTCGGCCAACTGACAGTGGTGGTCGAGTTGAGATTTCACATTTTTTGTTTTTGTTTCCCCGTCTCGATGATCAAGATCGCTATTGAGATTGTCTTGAACAAGATAATCAAGCGAAAGTTGAAATTGAGATTAAGCACCGTTTAGTGTCGTTTAGCACAGTTTGATGCCACTTAGATCATGTTCGGAGATGGAAATCCATGATTAGAATACTGAAATTGACGTTTGAAACCTGAAGTTGATGTTTGAAACTTCACCTTGATGATCGATATGTCACGTTGATGACCGACCTCATGTCCCGGACCCTTCAACACTGTTTGGGCCATATCTTATGCTCCGGATGTCAGATTTGGACGATCTTACTGTCTACGCGAAGATCACTGAGTTTTCTACAGTCTTGAAGACCCTTGGCCGACTGATGGTTGGCCGACCGAGGCATTTTGGAGCCCTTAGGCCGACCGGGAACTCAATCCGACCCTTCAACGCTGTTTGGGCCATATCTTGAGCTCCGGATGTCAGATTTGGACGATCTTACTGTCCACGCGAAGCTCTCTGAATTTTCTACAGTCTTGGAGCTGGCCGACCGAAAAAAAAACCAGCCGACCGGGTCTCCGGCCGACCGGCCCTCTGTAACGTGCTCTAGCCGACCGGCATCGACTGTCGGTACGGGTTTTTGCCCGGCCGATCGACAGCGATGCTCGAGTTGGGTTTGCAAAATTTCGTTTTTTTGTTTTTTGTTTTTCTGATTCGGTAATTAAGGGGAGTGAAAATTAAGCACCGATTAGTGCCTGTTAGCACAGTTTAGTGCCTATTAGCACCGTGTAGTGTTGTTTAAGCACCGATTAGTGCCTGTTAGCAAAGTTTAGTGCCGATTAGCACCATGTAGTGCTGTTTAAGCACCGATTAGTGCATGTTAGCACATTTTAGTGTCGATTGGCACCGTTTAGTGCCGATTAGCACCGTTTAGCACCAATTAGTGCCGTTTAGTGCCGTTTTGTGCCATTTAACATTGTTTAACACTGTTTAAACATTGTTTAAGGCTGTTTAGCGCTGTGTAGTGCCGTTTAACACCGTTTAGTGTCGTTCAAACATCGTCGTAAATGCGTCGGTCGCTCCACGCTTTACATTAAGATGATATTGTTGAAAGTACTCACGTAAGAGCAATAAACCCTGACCCAAGTCTCGGAAAGGCCGTTAAAACTTCAAGGAAAACCTGATCAGTTTTCCTAGAAGTTGGGGGGCAAATGATATGGGCTAAAAGTAAACCCTAAAGACACATTTAATGTGGCATTAATTAGACCTAGAATGGTCCAAACGTGGGGCCCACCAGGTGGGCCCAACCCCTATTTATAATATTAATTTCGTAATTAATATTAGGGGTAATAACCAGCTCAACAATAAGAGTCAAACAAGGATATTACTCTTGCCTGACTTAGTCTCCAAGACATATTTCAACATGGAAACTGGTTCCTACATACTAGGATCTAGAACCTTCTTCTAGGCGGTGACTTGCCCACCAAGTCACCTAAATCTACTACGATTCTAAGGCTTCTCAGCCTATATAAAGGGTCTGACCCCTCATTCTCAGAACTACGTCTTGGCTTGATTCTCAATAACGAGATACGTAGGCACTCTGTGAGGACCGATCAGTCTCGAACACGGAAACAGCCATTAAAGCTCGAAGCTCACCAACCCCTTTGCATTGAATACATACAAACCCTAGCCGCACTATTCATAACCTAGTTTTCATTCCACAACATGTATGAATTAGATATTTAATGATATAATATATAATATTTAATTATATCAAATTTTACCTAAATCGATATACTATTCTATCTAAAGAAATAAAGCTCGCCCTCAAGCCCTTGGCTGGGGTCGGCCAGGTCTTTCCCTGTCGTTCTATTGTTTATCTCATCATTTCTCGTTCATGTAGGTAGCAAGTTTTTAAAGAACATGATATAAAATTTAAGATGTACCATTAAGATTTATACAATACAATTATCTTGCTAATTTATTATATTTGATACTCACACAATATAAACAATAATTAAAATGTTATCAAAAATTATCTTGCTAAGTTACGAAATCAATCGATTAACAAAAATTTAGAAATAGTTTAAACAAAAAGATTATAAGGAATACACATGATTTTGTTGTTAGATGATTTTAGAAATTATAATGTTATAATGATATTCTATTTTGTATGATTTGTTTGATATAAAATTAGCCATAAAATACATGATTATTTTATAATATATTCTATTTTATTATAATATAAAATAGAATATATTCTATTTTATTACAGATGTCTATAATAAAAATTTATAAATTCAGTTCAAGGCTTCTCGCCATCGCCTAACGGCGATGGCTCGCAATTTAGATATTGTAAAATTAAAAAATTGCAACAAAATATAAACATTGATTATGAAAAGGTATCATATCTCTTATTCCACTAATTGCATAGATGTTTATAAAAAAAAATTATAAATTTAGTTCAAGATTTCTCCCCCGTCTCTTAACAACGAATTATTGCAATTTAAATATTGTAATATTAAAAATTTTAACTAAAAAATATCAATCAATTATGAAAATTTATTATATCTCATATTTCACTAACTCCAAAAATGTATATAAAAAAGTACAAATTCAGCTCTAGGTTTCTCTTTAGAATTTCAATTTCAAAATTTAGTTATTTATATTCCATATATTTGAAAATTATAAAAATCCAATTAGAAAATTGGGCCAACAAATCTATTTGATCCTAAAAATAAGTTTAAATTTAAGATTTTGAAACAATCAAAAAGGAGATTTAAAAAAAATGAAAGATAGATATATGAATAATTAATGCTAATTGATATATACTATATGAATGGGTTATAGTTTCCATAAATGAGTAATTATAAATTTAAAATTATTTGTAAAATATATGGGAGAGAACTGATAAGAGAAAATCAAGCAAGATTTCGAATTAATTGGGAAGATTAATGTGTATTAAATAAGTAATTTGAATTTCAAAAACGTATTAAATGAAAAGATAGTGTTGACTTGATTATTGATAATTGAAAATGGATCATAATATGATAAGATAAAATCATGCAAGATTTTAAATTAATTGGGAAAATTGTGCATTAAATAAGTAATTTAAATTTCAAATTCTTATTACGTATTAAATGAAAAGATTGTGTCGACTTGATTATATATAATTGAAAATGGATCATAATATGATAAGAGAAAATCAAGCACGATTTTGAAATAATTGGGAAGTTTACGTATTAAAAGTACTTTGAATTTCAAATTCTTATTATGTATTAAATGAAAATATTGTGTTGATTTGATTATAAATAACTGAAAATATATCATATGAATAATCCGTGAATATTATGAATTAAAATGGAATACATTACATATAGAACATTGGGCAACATTTTGAATGAGTAATTATGAATTCAAAAATATTTAAAAAATATTTGGGAGGAAACATATAAGAGAAAATCAAGCAAAATTTTGAATTAAATAGAAAGATTGTGTATTAAATAAGTAATTTGAATTTCAAATTTTATTATGAATTAAATAGAAAGATTGTTTTGAGTTAATCACGAATAATTGAAAATAAGTCATATTATGGATAGTCCATGGAAAATCAAAGAATCCAAGTACAAATGATTCGCGTACAGTTTTGTTCTGAAGTAGGAGAAATAGGACCAAGCGGAACTCTTTTACGACCTGTTTTACAATTAAGTAAATGTCTAGATTCAAAATTTAACGTAACCAACATATAAACCATGTTTGGTTGTGAAAACTTAACACAAAAATAGATTTGATTATCATGTCTTAGGAAACATATTGCAATAATCCAACGTCTCAATCCCGAAGATAACAATGGTTTAATGCCAAGAAGCAAGTTCAAAAAAAACCAAAGAAATAATTAGTCAATGCTTCAAATCCTTAAATTATGCAATGCAGTTTCAGAGATGATCGGAAACTGACCAAAAGATTCAAATTTGTGAAAGGACCATACAATATATGGATTGGAGATGTATAACAATTAATAAGATATCCCAGAAAAAATGCATCAGGAAATGCAAGTTTTTGAAACATAAAAAAGCAAAAGAATCCAAGTACAAATGCTTCGCTTACA
Organism: Kitagawia praeruptora; assembly: GCA_037693485.1. Lineage (NCBI taxonomy): Eukaryota > Viridiplantae > Streptophyta > Magnoliopsida > Apiales > Apiaceae > Kitagawia > Kitagawia praeruptora. Next base: position 120,274,029 of record CM075350.1, read on the forward strand.
GTTTCGTTCTAAAGTAGGAAAAACATGATCAAGCGGAATTCTCTTACGACCTATTTCACGATTAAACAAATGTCTAGATTCAAAATATAACAGAACTAACATATAAACAAAAAATTTGCGTACCTGTTTTATCCATTACAATGCAGAGTTTGAGGTGTAGAATATTGTAGATGGAAAAAGGACCATTTATAGATGGTATATTGGAAGATATGATGGATTAATTCGATGAAGAGTGATGATAGTGTGAATTGCATATATAGACTAAAATTTAGGAAGTTTAAAATGAAGAAATCGAAGAGTGATAACCGTGTGAATTGCATATACAGGCTAAAATTTAGGAAGTTGAAAATGAAGAAATCAAAATTTAATTTCGTGTGCTAAAATCATGGAGCAGAATAATGCTTAGTTATTGCCTTTCCATTACAGAATAATGCTTGAATTACCACTAACGGGTCATATCCATTTTCTAATATGGTAACCGAGTTTTGTAGTAATCCAAGTATATTTTGTACTGGATGATTGCATATATAGACTAAAATTTAGGAATTTTAAAATGACGAAATTAAAATTTAATTTTGTGTGCTAAAATCATGGAGGAGAATAATGCTTAGTTATTGCCTTTCCATAACAGAAATAATGCTTAGAATTTGAATTACACTAACGGGTCATATTCATTTTCTAATATGGTAACCGGGTTATGTAGTAATCCAAGTATATAATTTCGTGTGTTAAAATCATGGAGGAGAATAATGCTTAGTTATTGCCTTTCCATAACATATTAGAATTTGATTTAACACTAACGGGTCATATCCATTTTTTAATTTGGTAACCCGATTTTGTAGTAATCCAAGTACATTTTGTACTGGATGATTGCATATACGAACTAAAATTTAGGAAGTTTAAATGCTAAAATAACAACAAATTTTGTGTGCTAAAATCATGGAAAATGGTGTTAATTATTGTCTTTCAATAACAAAATATTGCATAAAATTTGATTTACTACTAACGGGTCATACCCATTTTCTAATATGGTAACCGGGTCTTGTACTAACCAAGTTTATTTTGTATTGAATGATTTCTAATGGGTAAACGGGTTTTATCCATTGGATCAAAAAATAAGTTAATTTTCTAGAATGACCTTGCAAATAAGTAGTAAGGTAAGTAATAGTTAAAAATTAAGGGATATAATATGTAATTTTTGGAATCCTTTCACGTTCATGCTTTAAGAATATATAGATACTTTACACTATTACACCCACTACTTCAATTATTTTAACAATAAAATCACTATTACATCCACTACTTCACTTATTTTAACAATAAATTATTATTACACCCACTACTTCACTTATTTTAATCCTAATCCTTGGTCTTTGTGCAAAAAGCAAACGTAAACAATCTGTCAGGACGAGTATTAAATTTGTGTTTCAATATGAGAGAGGAGAAGTAGTAGTAGTTTATGTGTGCAAGTACGAAAGATTCAGTTATGCGTAAGAGGTTAGGTTGGATTTGATTGAAACATTAATTTAAACAATACTCCCTCTGTCCCTCTCATTTCTTTATAGTTACTATTTTTGGGGTGTCCCTCTCATTTGTTTACATTTCAAAAATAGTAAATTTCTTCCACTATTACATCCACTATCTCATATATTTAACAATAAAAAATACTATTACACCCACTACTTTCCTCCACTATCTCATATATTTAACAATAAAAAATACTATTACACCCACTACTTTCCTCCACTATCTCAAATTTATAATTAAATATTAATAGGTCCCACCACTTTACCCACTTTTCATCTAACTTTACTCATTTTTTTACACAATTTCTTGGTGTCTGTGTCCATCCCCATGTAAACAATCCTGAGGGACGGATGGAGTACAAGTTCCGGGAGTTTGGTGGGGGTATAAGGTATAATTGTATTTTTTATGCCCGTTTTTTATATGAATTTGTTTATACTATTAACATCTCATGTAATATTGTATGTCTTATAATTTATATTTTACAGGTTGTTGAATGAAGGATTTCTAGGCCATTAATTTTCTACTTTAAGTGATGTTCACTGAACAATATCATTCCTTTGTTATTTTTTAGTAATAAGTTGCACTTTGTCAATTCGTACTTGCTTAGAATAAATATGTAAAACTTTTTATCGTTGAGAATGATGTTGGTCATCTACATATGACCAGTTTCTGATAATCTACATATGGTCATTCAATTCATGCATATTGTTGGACAGATCATAAATATTTACCATTTCTGCTATGGTTAATAATCTGCTGGAGAAATTTATGCTCCTCTGTTCTGGAAACTTTATTTGTTCTGCTTTAATACATCATTGCGTGCAAGATTCAGCCTTTCCGTAGATCTACTAATTAAAACAATGTCATGATTGATTAGTGGAATCTGTGTTAAGTACCTCAATTTCGCAATGTTTCTGTTGTTATTTTGATGGCATGCTGTACCAAATTCATCTTTCCACAAATTTAGTTTTGGTTCTGTTACACCTCAAACCACTATAGAAAGGGGGTTGAATATAGTGGATACAATCAATCCGAACAACTCAATTGAATCAAATCACTGAATTGTATTACTCATAAAACTGTTTACAATAGTTAAACCTTAAACTCTGATGTCATCAAACGCTGATTTAATCAAACTCTGATGCTAAACTCTGATGCCATCAAACTCTGATGCCATCAAACTCTGATTCTCATTCAGGCTATATTCTGATTCTAAATCTGTCAAGTAAACACTGATATCATCAAATAGATTCAATATCTAACAGGTTCCATTACAGATACCTAAATAGTAATGTAGTAAACCCAAAGTAAGAAATAGTCTATAAAAATTAATGAATACAAATTAATAAAACTGATAAGCAAAGTTGACGACTTTGTGAAAGTGTATATGAATCTGGTGAGATTTCGCAGCTGGTATAATGACAGAGGCCTGAAGTTTCAATAAAGAACCATTTACATTTTGCAAAACCATATTACAAATATAAGTTCAAATCACAGCAAAAATGCCTCTTTGTTTGTTGGTACATCTATGAGAACTCTTGCTGCAGGTCAAGGACTACATGAATATCAATAATTCTACCAACTACATGTATATATATAGTACAAGGTATACTCTATTATAAAGTGGTTAATATGTCTTAATGAGATTCAAGAATAGATTCAATATTCATGTTTAATATCATTTTTTCAGAACTGGTTCCTGGTCACTATCTTTCCAAGCATATTATACATACATGTTCTTGGTGAATCTTCGATAAGAGTTCCGTGTTTATAAAACATGCCAAAAAACTTTTTAAATTCACCAATACGAGAACAATCTAATTTAACATCTCATTGGACTTCAACATCAAAAATACAACCTTCTTTGTTGTCTTCAATGAGATTAAAAAACAACGTGTCTAGAAATTTAATGTCATTTTCCCTCGCGAACTTATTCCATCCAGAAGAGAACCTTAATTTCCCATTTGAATTTACCAATCGAATTGCCCACATTCTAGCATCAGTTCTCAGGAGTACCTCTTCACCAACTATCCAAGTCCTTCCAATTGGATTGATATCTCTTGGAATGTACTGAAACAAAGGAAAAATTGACCATGCAATTAGCTATAATAAACAAACTGTAAATTATGCGTCTGTATAGTAAAATTACTATAATAAAAATAGACAACAGTATAACAGCATCTTGTAGTTGAAATTTACCACTCCATGAGCTGAGCTATTAGTATTTGATACAGTCATTGTCACATAAAATTCTCTTACTGCACTTTCCACTCCTTCTGTATCTCCAACAATATCCATTTGATTGATATTATCATTGCTTCCACCATCCTTATCCAAATCAGAATCAGATTCATACCAAAAGTCTGCATAATAATTAAAAGGTCAGCAATTATATTAATTAATTTCGTCTTCTAATTAAGAAAACAATGTAAATGTAATTTGCTCTAATACGTCGTGTTTTCTTATCATTCCCTTCACCATCCTCATCCGAATCAAAATCAGATTCATACTGGGAGTCTGAATAAGAAATCAAAGGTCAGCCATTATATTTATTAATTTTTACGACTAATTAAGAAAATAATGTATATGTAATTAGTGTTGGACAATCTGTGAAAATAGTACAAATAATAGCAAACGTGTGTGTAAATAACAGAATAATAAACAGAATAAAAGAGGAGACAAGAACATAAAAACCCGAGTCCAGTGCGTGACTGTCTCCTTAAAGCGTAGTTGCCCTCACTGTATGTGCGAGCGAAACGCCTCCCAGGATAAAACGGATTGCAGCGAAGCTAAACAGCGTCACTCTCAGCGAGCTTGAAACAGAGCAAGAATATCACCGAAGGGAAGAAGAAACTGTTTGAGAAGAGGATGTGTTTTTCGAATGAATAATCCTAAGGCTCTACAAGAGTTTATATAGGATAGGAAAACTTGTGCGCTACACAATTGCCCTAATTAATTAGCTGTGCTAATTAAAAAGTCGGTGGCAATTTTCCTTTATTAATTAACCGCGTTAATTAATTAAGGTAGGGCGGTGGCAAAAAATTCGTTAGAAAAACGGAAATTGATTTTACCACAATTAATTCCAAATTCGAATTAATGGCAAAAAAATCTGTTATAAATACCAAAATTAATTCCAAATTCGAATTAATTTACGCCTAGCAGAAACATTTTCCATGTCAGCATCCAACAGCTTCTGAACATCTTCACTAACTTCAAGAAACTTTGAAAGGCATATGATGTAGCCTATTTGTATTTCGAGGATACAACTCAACTTAAACAAGATTGTAATAGTGAATAGTATATAGACTGTCACAAGAAATCTCAGATTGTATTATCTGTCAGAAGAAAAAGATCAAGGTCAATCTACAGACTTGGGGAATTACTGCATTGAAAGAAGCTCAGTCATCTGATCAAGCCTCAGTGAAGTATTCGTTAAAGAAGTGGATTCGTTTAAAGTGACAGAGATTTCAACAGTGACAGAGACAGTACAGAAGATTAAAGAGAGAGATTGGAAAAGAAAAGGAACCAGATTTTAAAGTCAATATATGAAGAACAGTCATTGCGGTTAGTCACTCATGAACCAGACAGTACATCGAGTGTCAACATTCAACAGTGGTTGTTCATCATTAACTTCAGTGGTTCAAGCTATCAAGACTGGTATGAGAGAAAATCATTGTGCAAGCAACAGTAGTGCTAAATTAATTAACCACAAGGATTTTATTATCAAGTGGACTGGCTACGAGGAAAAAGAATTATCATAAAGAAATTCTAAATGATATATTCTTAATGCTGAAACTCCGGTTAGAATTGTTGTATTTTTTTATGAGCAAAAGGAGTCCGGTTTCACATCCTCAAGAGACCGTAGCTTACACCTGGACGGGTTATGAGAAAATAGAATTATCACAAGAATATTGAAAGTGATATATTCTTAAAGCTGAAACTCCGGTTGGAATTGATATATTTTTTGTTAAGCAAAAAGAGTCCAGTTCCAGACGCTCAGGTAACCGCAGCTTAGAGTTTAAGGATAATTTTATATTAATAAATATTTTATTTATTTAGAAAATTATATTTATAAATATATAATAATATTAGATATTTATTTTTATAATTTTTGGATTAAAATAATTATTTATTAATTAAAGATTATAAGCTGTGCGGGATAAAAAGCATTTCTACGGAGCCCATTTCATGTAAAACAAAATAGGCCCCGGATTCAATTTACAACAGATCACTTGGGTTGTTTATTTTTTTTTTATTTTATTTTTTTTTACGAAAACTTGGGTTGTTTATTTAGAAAACAATTGAATTGTTTTAAAAGATCAAAGCAAGTGGTCAGATGTGGTACACATGTTGTCGGCCAAAAAGAATTGTAAAACAATAACTGGACTTCAAATAAAAATGAACAGGGTAAGTGGCGTGCAGGTTGGTGTCGGCTGAATTTCAGTTTACTACTCCGTGCGTGACGTTCACGCGCCAAACACAACAGCGCGCGTATTCTTCACTCTGGCCTCCTGCATCTGGTCTTCGTCATGGCAGCAATTCAGTTGTTTACAAAAGAATTAATCACATAGAGTACCTGAAACCCTATTGGTTTTGATGATGACACAATGCAGCAAGCTTGGTTTTGATGATGTTACAATTCATAGGAAGCTGACTGCTTGGTTCTGAAGATGACACAATGCAACAAGCTGATTGCTTGTTACTAAATATATATTAGCCTGCTATCAAATTTTATTTTGTAGGATGCTTTGATTAAGGGGGAGATTGAAACTCTATAATTTTGATGATCATACATAGTAAGCAAGCTGGGTATTTGTTCTGGACTAATATTGTTTTGCAGGTTCATTATTCATATCAATTCATAGCAAAACACAGGGCATCTCAGCTAGCTGGCAGGGAAACTCAGCTAGCTGGCAGTTCAACACAGCAAGCTGGCAGTCTGTCCAGAATATAAAAGGGAGTACGTTTTTTATAGAAAACATTGTGGAAATCAGTTGTAAGATTGGTCTAATATATATTTAAACATGATATTATATATATAAGAACACTACTCAAGTAGAAGTATCATGCTAGACTACTTCCACTCATTAAAGGAATCTTTAAATTGTTTAATGTTCCACCAAAACAACACATGTGCTTCTTTTCAATCATGCTTGTATTTATAAACAAATATTCCATTCCCTCAAACTCCACCATCTGTTGTCTAGAGTAAAGCTTACAAAGAAAATACTTTCTAATTATCAAAGTCATTATTTTCTTCATCCTTTCTAACGGTTTTTCATTCCCTACGATTTTGATGATCATACTTGGTGAGCAAGCTGGATGTTTGTATTGGAGCAATATTGTTTTGCAGGTTTACCTTCTATATGATTTCTAAGCAAAACAGTACTCAACACAGCTAGCTGGCAGACTGGACTGTCCAGTTTATAAAAGGGAAGTTCGTACTTGTGGTAATTTGTAGAATCAAGTCTAATATGTTTTAAAGCATACTTTTATATATTAGATCATTGCCATGTATCAGGAATCTTGATAAACAAATTCCACTCACTAAAGCAAACCTTTAGTTGTTTAATACTTTTCTAAAAGACAACCCATGTGCTTTCTTTTTGAGTATGCTCTTACTAATAATCAAATATTCCACACACCCATACTCTCCACCATCTGTTGTCCTACAGAAAAAGGCTTACAAAGAAAACATATTCATTTATCATCAAGTTCATGTTTTCTTCATATGTCTCTAACGGTTTTTTCTTCAAAGCTAAAATGTATTCTCATCTCTCTCTCCACTGGTTTTATTTCTTTACATGAGAATCATTATTCAATGAAAAACCTGCCATGTGAACGTTAGAAGAAGTTGTTAATTCTGCAAAATGGAGCGTGAGAATCTCTTTCAAGACCGTTGCTATTTTTGCTCTTTAATTTAAGCTCTTCTTTGCTTCACTATATATTACTTGTGTGGTTGTTCTTCTCTTGCAAAGATTAAGAGCCTAAAAGCTATATTCAGAATACACAAGAAACAACTCTACATATTCATCTACAAACGAGCTCTAGTATTACATACTATATCGAGATATTAGAGAGTTCATATTTTGAGTTGTAATTCTTTCTATCCATTGTATTGTTCAACTTGTAAAGTTGGTAGTTGCTGGATTGTCAAGCTTATGGAACAAGGGTTCAAGGAGCATTAGGCTAGAAAAGTTTATACTTGGTTTAGTATAGAACTTAGAGAGCTGTGTTCAGGAAATAAGGGGTTCCAGCTAGCTGCAATCAGTAACTGGGGATTGGTTTCACTGCATAACAGCAAGGGGATCTTGGTTATCACGGAGTATTGTGCTCAAGGGGAGCTCATTGGTCTATACAACAGGTTGTTCAAGGAACTAGAGGAATTCACGAAGTGGGACTTCAAGGAATTCAGTGTTCAAGGGAGCAAGGCTGTTAGAGAGGCATTGAGGTTCAAGGGAGCTGCTTTACTCAGAGGAAAAGTTCATTCCAGCTAGCTGTTATCAGTGAATTGGGTGATATATTATTGGATCTTGTAATTGGTTTATTTGTGATCAATAATATATTCTCTTACCAAGTTGGTAAGGGACTAGGACGTAGACCATAGAAGATTAGGGGTCGAACCTAGCTAAAATTCTTGGTGTTCTTTACTTACTGCACCTTTTATCTTTCTGCATTGCATATCACAGCTAGCTGCCTATTCATTAATCTGTTGCATTTGGTTAACTCAGCTAGCTGCCTATCGTACCCAGCTAACTGCTAGTTTAATTTTTCAAGCAGAATTTTATTAGGTCATTGTTAGTCATAACACCTATTCACCCCCCCCTCTAGGTGTGTATTTTCATTTGGTATCAGAGCTTGGTGTACTAACATTTCTGTAACAGGAAAGTACAGATCCTATGGCACACATTTATGTAGAGGGAGAATCATCAAACATGCCACCACTTCTCTTTGGTAAAGAAAATTATGATTTATGGAGAATAAAGATGAAGTTGATTCTGAGCAGAAATCCGCTTGAATGGTTGGTTGTTAAAGATGGTCCATTTACCTTTATGGATGAAAACGGAAAGCCAAAAGATGTTGATGATTTTACCGAGGAAGAATTGATAAAAGCAAGCTATAATGGAAATGCCAAGTACACATTAATTTGTGGTCTTTCAAATTCTGATGTTGGCAAGGTCTCTTCATGCACAACAGCAAAGGAGATATGGGATACCTTAAAAATGCATTATCAAGCTTCAACAAAATTAGACAAAGTATGTGTCAATCCAAGACAGCAAGCTGATGGTCACAAGCAGCTAGCTGCCTCAACAGATAAACAGGAATGTAAAGCTCAAATCACATGGAGTGATGAAGAATCTAATTCCAGTGAATACTCAAGTGAAGAGATGATCAATTATGCATTGGTTGGCATTGAAAATGACATGGTTCAAGGAAACACAAAAGACAATCTTGTAGAAAGCAAAGATTCGGACTTGGATGTGGAATCTAGTGCGGTAAACTCGTTTCAATTTAATACATATTCTGAAAATAATAGTTTGGAATCACTAACCATGCAGGAACATAGAAATGTGGAGTTCATGGAGTTAAAGAATGGGAACAATGAACTTGAGAAGAAAAATGCTCAACTTAGAAAGATCATTTCTGATCTTATGGCCGAGAAGACTCCAACAAATAACCATGCTCAAATCATTGCTGATCTTAAGGCTAATATATCCCAGCTTGAAGGGTTTAACAAAGTGCTTATCAACAGAAATAATGCTCTCATGAAGGAACTCAGCGAGCTGAGTGCAGAGATAGATGCTCAAGATGCATGTTTAAAAGCATTTAGTCCAAGGGAATCGTGCTCAATGGAAGTATCTCAACAAGCTGAAAGAATCAAAGAATTGGGAACTGAAATCAAGAATCTCCAGAAAGGAATGGGAAAGTTTGTTCAAGGAGAAGATTCACTCAAGACAATGATGAAATATGCAAAGGTTCCAATCGAAAGAGAAGGAGTTGGATTGGCTTCTACATCATGTCTAAAGTATGATGGCAAACATGGAATTCCTTATGACTATGCCATGCCATGGAGAATCTGCCATAAATGTGGAAATAAAGGTCATTTGGCAAATCATTGCAAAATTCAGAATGCTAACCCAGCTAGCTGGAACAAACAGTCATCTCACAAGCAGCTAGCTGACAGAATAGATAGAACCAGAAATCAAGCCTCTAAAGTGGTCCAAATGTGGATCAAGAAATCTGATTTAAATGTTCTATATGTTCTATCAACTAACCATACTGGACCCAAGCAAATATGGGTACCAAAATGTTGAGTTGTGTTTTATTTGTTTTGTAGGTATGTCTTGTTGTCAAGGTGATATCAAAACAATGGATTTTGGATAGTGGATGCACAAGACATATAAGTGGTGATAAATCTCAGTTCCTTCTCTCAATAAGAAAAAGGGTGGAAGTGTCACCATTGGTGATAACAAAACACTCCAAATTCTTAGCAAAGGAAAAATTGGTAATAGTATCATCTATATTGATAATGTACAATATGTTCAAGGTCTTAAGTATAATTTGCTTAGTGTAATTCAGTTATATGATGATGGACACTTTGTTATTTTTGATAAAGAGAAGTGTACTATAAATGTTGGCACTAACAAAGTCCCCCTAGTTGCTAGAAGGGAAGGAAATATATATATATTTTGGACTTTGAAATGCAGGATTCATCATGTTATCTAGCTGCAATTGATACATATCCAGAAATTTGGCATAGAAGGCTCGGACATGCTCATATGGACTTACTCAGCAAGCTGTCTTTAAAGAAACTAGTTAAAGGATTGCCAAAATTGAAGTATGTAAAGATGGAAACTTGTTCGGCTTGCCAATTAGGGAAACAAATTAGGACTCCACATAAGTCTAAGAATGTGGTATCAACTTCTAAACCTTTAGAGCTTCTTCATTTAGATTTATTCGGTCCGGAAGCATATAAAAGCATTGGAGGAAAATAATATGCATTTGTTATTATAGATGATTATTCTAGATATACATGGGTATTGTTTCTTCGTACTAAAGATTGTGCTTTCAGTGAATTTGAGAAGCTAAGTAAGTTGCTTGAGAACAAGTTTAAGATAAGACTTGTAAGTATAAGGAGTGATCGAGGTGGTGAATTCCAAAAGGACTTCATTTCATATTGTGAAGATAGAGGCATTTCTCATGAATTTTCGGCACCAAGAACCCCACAGGAAAATGAGGTTGTGGAAAGAAAGAACAGGTCTTTGCAGGAAATAGCTAGGACTTTGCTGCAAGAGAGCAAGCTGCCAAGCAGTTTCTGGGCAGAAGCAGTCAACACAGCTAGCTACGTTCTTAACAGAGTACTAATCAGGCCAATTCTCAATAAGACTCCTTATGAACTGCTAAAGAATAAGAAGCCAAACATAGGCTACTTCAAGGTCTTTGGATCCAGGTGTTTTGTACTTAAATCTATTGATAGAGATGGTAAATTTGATGATAAATCTTATGAGGCAATATTTTTAGGCTATTCTTTAACAAGTCGTTCATATAGAGTTTATAATATCTCTAAACGTACTGTTGAAGAGTCAATTGATGTTTCATTTCAAGAGTCTAATGTTGATCTGTCAAGAGATGAGGAGAAAATTGCAGGTTCAGATGATGCCAGCGAGCTGCCTAGGTCAAATACAGCAACTCAGCGAGCTGCCAATGAAGCAGATTCAGAAAATGCAGCAACACAGCTAGCTGAAGAAGAAACTGAATCAAAGTCAGCTAATGATAATCAAGCTGAACTCTCTCCTCCAGTAGATGCAACATGTGAAAAGATGTCAAGACTCACCTTAGAAGATTCTAGAAGTCAGAGATCACAAGAAAAGATGCCAATCTATAATGATCAAAAATCCCATCCACTATCTAAGTAAATTAGAGCCAATGAAGAAGTTATGGCTCATCATCATTTTCCAAAGTCAACTAGGATAGTAAAGAATCATCCCCCAGAGTTGATTATTGGTGATAAATCAGAAAGAATCAAGACAAGGAGAAGTCAAGCTAATTATTGTGCTTTTGCCGCTTTCATAGCTCAAGAGGAACCAAAGAATATAAATGAAGCTCTAAAAGATGAAAATTGGATTATGGCAATGCAAGAAGAACTTAATCAATTTGAAAGATGTGATGTTTGGGAACTTGTAGAGCCACCTAAAGATGCTTCAATTATTGGTACTAAATGGGTCTTCAAGAACAAAGTTGATGAAGAAGGCACGGTTACTAGGAACAAAGCAAGACTTGTTGCACAAGGATATAATCAACAAGAAGGAATTGATTTTGATGAAACTTATGCCCCGGTTGCAAGGCTAGAGTCAATAAGGATGCTACTATCATTTGCATGCTTCAAGAAGTTCAAACTATATCAAATGGATGTAAAAAGTGCATTTCTTAATGGTTACTTGAAAGAGGAAGTATATGTCAAGCAACCTCCTGGATTTGAGAGTGATCAATTTCTTAATCATGTTTATAAATTGAAGAAGGCATTATATGGACTACGACAAGCTCCTAGATCTTGGTATGAAAGGCTAAGTAAGTTTTTGATAAAGAATGGCTTCATTCGAGGTAAAATCGATCCTACCTTGATTACTAAACTTACTGGTAATGATATTCTAGTTGTGCAAATATATGTGGATGATATTATATTTGGATCAACTAATGATAATATGTGCAAGTGGTTTTCTAAGTGCATGCATAGTGAATTTGACATGAGTATGATGGGTGAACTCAATTACTTCTTGGGGCTTCAAATCAAGCAAACTCGAGATGGAATATATGTACATCAGTCCAAGTATATCAAGAACTTGCTAAAGAAGTTTGGATATGAGAATATTAAGGCAAAATCTACACCTATGAGTTCTGCCAGCTAGCTGGCTACAAATGAACGAGGTAAAGATGTAGATTTTCGAAAGTATAGAGGTATGATTGGTAGTTTATTATATCTTACAGCCTCTAGACCTGATATTATGTATAGTGTATGTGTTTGTGCTAGGTTTCAAGCTCAACCTAAAGTGTCTCACTTGAATGCTATTAAAAGAATTTTTAAATATTTAAGTGGAACTACTACTCTTGGATTATTTTATCCCATCACAAATGCATTTGATCTTGTTGGGTATAGTGATGCAGATTATGCAGGTTGTCAAACTGATCGAAAGAGTACAAGTGGTGTTTGTGCATTTCTAGGACAAAGTTTAGTATCTTGGCAAAGCAAGAAGCAAACTTTTGTTGCTTTATCCACAGCTGAGAGTACCAGCTAGCTGACATCTTCACAAAGCCACTAGCCGAGGAGCGTTTTACTGTGCTGCGTCACGAATTAGGCATGTGTAATGTCTAGCCAGCTAGCTGCGATGGAAGTTTGGTAACTTTCATATAATATTAATTTTGCTTTGCAACTGAATTTTACATATCAAGTTTTATTTTTTATATGCATAGAAAATGTTTATATGTGAACTTGATAATCCATGCTTACTTGAATTTGTATATTAAATGATTGCATGTGGATATCCTTTTTGATGAATAAGGGGGAGAAAATTCAGGATTAAAAGTATGTGTGATTTAGGGGGAGTTGATATTTATTCTTATAACTCTTTACTTCATGTACTTTGCTGGGATCATATGGTTTAATGCTAAATGTTTATGTGATGCCATGCTTATTATGCTAAACTGCTTGTATAGATTGCTAATCTTTTTGCAGGGGAAGCATAAATTCAGGGGGAGTATTTAACTCCTGAATATTGGTGTGTAATCATCAAAAAGGGGGAGATTGAAACCCTATTGGTTTTGATAATGACACAATGCAACAAGCTTGGTTTTGATGATGTTACAATTCATAGGAAGTTGACTGCTTGGTTCTGAAGATGACACAATGCAACAAGCTGATTGCTTGTTACTAAATATATATTAGCCTGCTATCAAATTTTATTTTGTAGGATGCTTTGATTAAGGGGGAGATTGAAACTCTATAATTTTGATGATCATACATAGTAAGCAAGCTGGGTATTTGTTCTGGACTAATATTGTTTTGCAGGTTCATTATTCATATCAATTCATAGCAAAACATAGGGCATCTCAGCTAGCTGGCAGGGCAACTCAGCTAGCTGGCAGTTCAACACAGCAAGCTGGCAGTCTGTCCAGAATATAAAAGGGAGTACGTTTTTTATAGAAAACATTGTGGAAATCAGTTGTAAGATTGGTCTAATATATATTTAAACATGATATTATATATATAAGAACACTACTCAAGTAGAAGTATCATGCTAGACTACTTCCACTCATTAAAGGAATTTTTAAATTGTTTAATGTTCCACCAAAACAACACATGTGCTTCTTTTCAATCATGCTTGTATTTATAAACAAATATTCCATTCCCTCAAACTCCACCATCTGTTGTCTAGAGTAAAGCTTACAAAGAAAATACTTTCTAATTATCAAAGTCATTATTTTCTTCATCCTTTCTAACGGTTTTTCATTCCCTACGATTTTGATGATCATACTTGGTGAGCAAGCTGGATGTTTGTATTGGAGCAATATTGTTTTGCAGGTTTACCTTCTATATGATTTCTAAGCAAAACAGTACTCAACACAGCTAGCTGGCAGACTGGACTGTCCAGTTTATAAAAGGGAAGTTCGTACTTGTGGTAATTTGTAGAATCAAGTCTAATATGTTTTAAAGCATACTTTTATATATTAGATCATTGCCATGTATCAGGAATCTTGATAAACAAATTCCACTCACTAAAGCAAACCTTTAGTTGTTTAATACTTTTCTAAAAGACAACCCATGTGCTTTCTTTTTGAGTATGCTCTTACTAATAATCAAATATTCCACACACCCATACTCTCCACCATCTGTTGTCCTACAGAAAAAGGCTTACAAAGAAAACATATTCATTTATCATCAAGTTCATGTTTTCTTCATATGTCTCTAACGGTTTTTTCTTCAAAGCTAAAATGTATTCTCATCTCTCTCTCCACTGGTTTTATTTCTTTACATGAGAATCATTATTCAATGAAAAACCTGCCATGTGAACGTTAGAAGAAGTTGTTAATTCTGCAAAATGGAGCGTGAGAATCTCTTTCAAGACCGTTGCTATTTTTGCTCTTTAATTTAAGCTCTTCTTTGCTTCACTATATATTACTTGTGTGGTTGTTCTTCTCTTGCAGAGATTAAGAGCCTAAAAGCTATATTCAGAATACACAAGAAACAACTCTACATATTCATCTACAAACGAGCTCTAGTATTACATACTATATTGAGATATTAGAGAGTTCATATTTTGAGTTGTAATTCTTTCTATCCATTGTATTGTTCAACTTGTAAAGTTGGTAGTTGCTGGATTGTCAAGCTTGTGGAACAAGGGTTCAAGGAGCATTAGGCTAGAAAAGTTTATACTTGGTTTAGTATAGAACTTAGAGAGCTGTGTTCAGGAAATAAGGGGTTCCAGCTAGCTGCAATCAGTAACTGGGGATTGGTTTCACTGCATAACAGCAAGGGGATCTTGGTTATCACGGAGTATTGTGCTCAAGGGGAGCTCATTGGTCTATACAACAGGTTGTTCAAGGAACTAGAGGAATTCACGAAGTGGGACTTCAAGGAATTCAGTGTTCAAGGGAGCAAGGCTGTTACAGAGGCATTGAGGTTCAAGGGAGCTGCTTTACTCAGGGGAAAAGTTCATTCCAGCTAGCTGTTATCAGTGAATTGGGTGATATATTATTGGATCTTGTAATTGGTTTATTTGTGATCAATAATATATTCTCTTACCAAGTTGGTAAGGGACTAGGACGTAGACCATAGAAGATTAGGGGTCGAACCTAGCTAAAATTCTTGGTGTTCTTTACTTACTGCACCTTTTATCTTTCTGCATTGCATATCACAGCTAGCTGCCTATTCATTAATCTGTTGCATTTGGTTAACTCAGCTAGCTGCCTATCGTACCCAGCTAACTGCCAGTTTAATTTTTCAAGCAGAATTTTATTAGGTCATTGTTAGTCATAACACCTATTCACCCCCCCTCTAGGTGTGTATTTTCAGTACCGTTGTTATTTAATTCAAATAGACTATCTATTTGATAGTCACACCGGTAGTCTGGATTTTAAGTTGATAGTCATACCGACAGTCTGCAAGAGTAATTGATAGTCTGTATTATTAAATGGATAGTCTACAAGCCATTTAATAGTCTATCAATGATAGTCACACCGGTAGTCTGCAGCTCATCTGGATAGTCTGCAAGTCATTTGATAGTCTCTGGATAGTCTGATTAAGTGTTAAAAAGAGGCAGAAGACATAAAAGAGCAAGGCGGCTCAACAAACAAAAAGAACTACAACATTACATCCAACAACAAACCCAGCAGCCTTCTTCTCTCTCAAAAAGCTCAAGAACACACCAAGAACAAATTAATTTCTGTAAAATCAAGTTCATCTCCTTTGTAATATTTTATCCGGTGGAACTTGATTATTTGTGATTCTTGTACTACTAGCGAATTAAGTTTCCTAGTTCTTATCTTGATTTTTATTAACTAAATTAGAAAAGTTCATGTCGAATTTTCTAATTAGTTTTTATCATCTTGATAATTAATCTGTACTGAAATTTTAACACCCATCAAGTTAATATATTGTTATATTCAACTTGAAAATTTGTTTCAATTAATTCCGCACAAATTTGTCTAAACTAAATTTTATTTAACGGACAAATTTCGAGAAATTGATATAGATTGTATTCAACCCCCCCTTCTACAATCTTATCGGACCTAACAATTGGTATCAGAGCCTATTGATTGATACACAAATCAAGATCCTATTTTTATTCAATCAAAAATTTATCTTGAATTTTTAACCCACTTAAAAATTCATCATGTCTTCAAAAGTTGGTTATGTTAAGATACCCATATTTGACAAGGAAAATTATGAATTGTGGAAAAAGAAAATGACCCTTTTTCTACAAGTGGCCAATCCTAAATATTTAGGAATATTGAAAATCGGTCCGATAATTCATATGGTTAAAGAAGAGGAAGTAATTGTGGATGGAGTTGTTGAATTTGCTGAAAGGACGTATCCAAAGGATCCTAATAATTATACCCCTGCTGAAAAGGAGGAAGCTGCCCTGGATATGAACCTACAGCTGATTTTAATGGAATCCCTAGATTTAATCATGCAAAATCATGTTGTTAATTGTAAAGATGCAAAGTATATCTGGGATACCATTTTGACAATAAATGAGGAAAGGGTAGATGACACTTCTACTGCTTTGGTTGGTGAAGCCTCGGTGAAAATGAAAGCTAAGGTTGTTCAACCTTACAGCTCTGAAAAGGAGGTGATTGTAGCTCGGGAAAGGAGCTGGGATGACACAGATAGCGAAGACGAAGAATATGGAAATTTCGTGCTTGTGACAAATGCTGAGACATCTGACTATTACAGAACACCGGTAATTCTTACTGACGCTGAGTTGATTAATAGCTTATATAGTTCCATTGGTTGTACATAGAAAACAATTGAAAGAATAACTCTATTAAACACTAAACTTGAAAATGAAGTGTTAGAGTTAAAAAAGGTGCCTGATAATCAAGATCAACAAATAAAAGAAATAGCTCGTCTTAACTACAAAGAAAAGGGTCTAGGAGAATACATGGTAAAACAAGTTGATAGGATTGCTGAACAAGACATCAAGATTAGAGAACTTGAAACACGGATTAGAGCTTGTTATAATTCTGTTAAAGTTTCCAAAGAGCACTTCAACAAACAAGCTAGAGAACAAACTGTAGGAATAGGGTTTGGTTACAAAGAAGCTGTTGGTTCTTTGAGCAATCATTCGGCTAATCCTATTCCTGCTAAAGAAAGAGGTATACCACACGTTCTCAAGAATGTTGAAAAACCCATGTTTAAAGAATCTGTTTCTGAACCACCAAACATGTATTCTATTGTGATTCAAGAAGAAATGAAAAATGAGGACAGTGCTAATGGCATAGTCCTTGATAATGATAAATCTGTTAGGACACCTACAACAAAAAATGTTAAATCTAATAAGGTTGTTTCTATGAAACCAGTGAAGTTTGTTCCCAGTTCATCTAAAATTGAGTTAGGTGATAACAAGTTGGAGCAGAATGATAACATGTCTAACATGAATACCATGCCTATTATTGATTCTTCTCATAAAGCATGTGGTGTTGTCAATTGTATGTCTTGTGCTTTTAATGTGATGTCTGCTTACTTTAATGGTAATCATGCATGTGCTAATAAGACTGCTCCTCGACAACATATGAACAGAAACAAAAATGTCAGATCAAAGACTACTAGTCCTCCTCATGTTAGGAGAGAGACATTTGTACCTAAGCCTAAAAAAAGTTTTACTAAGGCTGTCTACAAGGTCAAATGTCCATTCAATGAAACAAGTGTTATTGCTGTTAAAGAAACTTGGATACCCAGAATAAAACAAAAGATTGTCAAATCTGTTTATAGGGTAAAATGTTTATTGACTAATGATAAAATTGGTGTTAAGGTGAAAAATGCTGTTTTGCCTGAGAAAGGCCAATTCTTTAAGTATTCTGGACCCAATCAAATTTGGGTTCCGAAGAAAGTTTAATCCATTTGTCATTGCAGGGTGTTGAACAGGTTGAACGAGTGACCTGGATCTTGGACAGTGGATGTTCAAGGCATATGACTGGTGACAGAACCCTGCTGACAAATGTGGTGGAAAAGGCCGGCCCAGTAGTTACCTTTGGAGATAACAGCAAAGGTAGAACTGATGGATATGGCAGACTTGAAGCTGGAAATGTTATTATTGATGAAGTTTCTTTTGTGAAAGGACTTGAGCACAATTTGCTCAGTGTCAGTCAATTCTGTGACAAAGGATATGAAGTTTATTTTAACAAAAAGAATTGTCTAATTTCACACAAGAGACATGAAAAGCCACAACTTACAGGAGTTAGAAAAGGCAATCTGTACGTAGCCAATATGAACTCAGGAAGCACTGAAGAAATCACTTGCTTCTACACTAAAGCATCTAATGACGAGAGTTGGCTATGGCACAAGAAACTTTCTCATCTAAATTTCAAGACAATGAATTCTCTAGTTAAAAGAGAATTGGTGAGAGGTTTGCCTTCAATGGAATTCACTCAAGAAGGACTGTGTGATGCATGTCAAAAAGGCAAGCTAAAAAGGGCAAGTCACAGGAGCACTGACATATCTTCAATAACTGAACCATTACAATTACTTCATATGGATTTGTTTGGTCCAGTTAATGTGATGTCTATGTCAAGAAAGAGATATGCTCTAGTGATCGTTGATGATTTTTCAAAATACACATGGGTCATATTTTTGAATTCTAAAGATGAGACTCCACAACTGGTGATTGATCACATTAAATTAATTGAGCGAGATTCTACGTATCCAGTGAGAGCTATAAGATCAAACAATGGAACTAAATTCAAGAATGCAGTTCTAAATGACTTCTGCACTGAGAAGGGTATAACTAGACAATATTCAGCACCAAGAACTCCTCAGCAAAATGGGGTAGTGGAAAGAAAGAATCGAACCTTGATTGAAGCTGCACGTACTATGTTAAGTGAATCAAGGCTTCCATTGTACTTTTGGGCTGAAGCTGTCAACACTGCGTGCTATACCCAGAATCGAACTCTAATCAATAAAGACCATATGAAGACACCCTATGAAATTATGGCTGATAAGAAACCATCACTCAAATACTTTCATGTATTTGGGGCAAAATGCTTTGTGCTTAAAGAAGGTGATGATCAAGGTGGAAAATTCGATGCCAAAGCATTTGAAGCAATTTTTATTGGTTATTCAATGAGAGCATATAGGGTGTATGTGATTGATGAACAGAAGATGATGGAAAGTGTCAATGTAACATTTGATGACACTAAACTCCCTAGTATCCAAACTGAGGATTCATCTGAAAAGCTATCTTTTGATGATATGACAGATCCAGATTCAGATGATGATAATCCACCTGATGTTTTTGCTGATGCTAATGACAACAATGAAAATGGTGATGATGATGATCAGGGTAATGGTGATGAAAACAATGAGAATAATGGAGATACACCTGACACTCCTGAACATTCATCTAGTCAACCTGGCAACAACTCAGGGGGAGATAATGAAGGATCAACTAGTCATACACAACATCACAATGAAGAACAAGGCGAATCATCAAGATCTAATCTTCCCAGACAGACTGTTTGGAATAGAGCTCATCCTTTTGAGCTGATTATTGGTGATCCAGATGTTGGTGTCAAAACTAGAGGTGCTACTCAAAATCAATGTAACTATTCAGGGTTTCTATCTGAAATGGAACCTAAGAAAACTGAGGAAGCTCTTTCTGATCCTGATTGGGTGATTGATATGCAAGATGAACTCAATCAATTAAAACAACAAGAAGTATGGAAGCTGGTACCCAGACCCAAAGACAGGAAAGTGGTTGACACAAGGTGGGTATTCAGAAATAAGCTAGATGAAGATGGCATAGTGACGAAAAATAAAGCAAGACTGGTAGCAAAAGGTTATTCACAAGCTGAAGGCATTGATTATGATGAAACCTACGCTCCAGTGGCAAGACTTGAGGCTATCAGAATATTCTTGGCATTCGCAGCATTCTCAAACTTTAAGGTTTATCAAATGGATGTCAAGAGTGCTTTTCTGAATGGAAAGCTAGATGAAGAGGTGTATGTAGAACAGCCCCTGGCTTTGAAGATCCAGAATTCATGGATTATGTCTACTTTCTCTTCAAGGCAATTTATGGTCTCAAGCAAGCACCAAGGAAATGGTATGACACTCTTTCTGAATTTTTACTTGAAAATGGTTTTGTTAGAGGTGTCATAGACAAAACTCTCTTCACAAAGAAACATAAGAATGATACAATATTAGTTCAAATCTATGTGGACGATATAATATTCGGGTCTACTAATGATCTTCTTTGCAAGAAATTTGCTAAGTTAATGCAGGGTAAGTTTGAAATGAGCATGATGGGTGAGCTGAAGTTCTTTCTTGGATTGCAAGTAAGTCAAAGGACAGATGGGATATTTATCTGTCAATCCAAGTATGTCAAAGAGCTTCTCAAGAAATATCAAATGGAGGACTCATTTTCAGCAAGAACACCATCATCTACAGCTGTTAAATTTGGAGCATGTGAAAATTCTGCTAAGGTAGATATAACAAGCTACAGAGGTATGATAGGCTCATTACTTTACCTTACTGCAAGTAGACCAGATATTATGCATGCTACATGTTTGTGTGCAAGGTTCCAATCGGATCCTAGAGATGTTCATCTCATTGCTGTTAAACGAATCTTGAGATATCTTAAGGGTACGCCTAACTTAGGCATCTGGTACCCTAAAGATTCTGGTTTTAATCTTGTTGGATATACAGATTTAGATTATGCAGGAAGTGTTGTAGATAGGAAAAGCACCTCTGGGAGTTGTCAATTCCTAGGTGGCAGGTTGGTTTCCTAGTACAGCAAGAAACAGCAAACAGTTTCCAACTCAACAGCTGAAGCTGAATATATAGCTGCTGGAAGCTGTTGTGCACAGATTTTGTGGATTAGGAATCAGCTAAGGGACTATGGCTTTGTACTTGACCAAATTCCTATCTTGTGTGACAATACAAGTGCCATAGCAATCTCCAACAATCCTGTGCAGCATACGAGGACAAAGCACATCGATATCAGGTATCATTTTATTAGAGAGCATGTCATGAATGGTACCGTGGAGTTACATTTTGTACCCACGGAAGAACAAACAGCAGATATTTTTACTAAGTCTCTTGATGAATCCACATTCACCAGAATTGTTGGTGAATTGGGTATGTTAAATAGTCCTAGTAATTAAACTAGTTAATATCTGAGGTTTGCTCTTTAATAATTTTCAAGTGATTATCTTTGTAAATATTTGTTATTAAAATCACTTGTGTAATTATTTTATCAACTTAAAATCTTGCTTGTTAATTCTTAAATCATTGTCATTATCTTTTTAATGTATTCCTACTTCTTTTAATTTTAGAATATTTTAATTTTCTCTAAAAATATTTTTCTCAAATTTTACAAGTTGAAATTAGTGAGAAATCTATTTTTGTTGAAAATTACTTTTGAATATTTGTGTTGATTTAATAAGTCATATTTTTTCTTTAAATGATTTTCTATAAGAAAGTTATTTTATTAAGAAAATATATAGATTTATTAATTTACTACAAATATTTATGTAAATAGTTAATAGTTTATTTAATATTTTGTAGTGTTTGTCCTTTTGTTATTAATGTTTGATTTCGTAAAAAGGATAACCTATGGCATTTTTTAGTATTTTCTTATTTTCTATTTAGCTATTTTTAAGTAGTTATATTGTTGTAAATATTTGTGTAAATTATGTACTTGTATTTCTAATATTCTGTAAATATTGTTAGGAATAATTCATAAGTTGTGATGTTAAGAATAGAATTTACACATTATACTTCTTGTAATCCTGATCTTATAAAGGATTTAGCACTGTATATAGGTTTTTATGTGTAAAACAGTTATCTGTATAGTTTAGTCAGGAATGAACAGTGTATCGGAGACTACATGTCAGGAACAGAGAGCAAATCCTGATGATGGTCCAATACTGATGGTTGATCAGATACTAATGCAGTGTACAGATCCTGATATCAGTCATGTTACTGATGATGTCATTATAGATACTACAGAAACTGGCAAGTGCTATAAAACAGGATCGTTGTTTGAAGAACAAGCAAGAAGACATTATGAAAGAAAGAGTTTTCTATTGAAGGAAACTATCGACTAGAAGGCAGAACATTGTCATGTATAGATTATATCTTTCTGTTATTAGTTGATAGGTAGCATTATAAATACTCTCTCAATATCATTGTAAAAAGAGCGACGAAGTTGTGAGTTCGTGTGCGTAGCTCTGTATAAGGTTTGTATTCGAGAGTTCGAAACAAACAGAGAGATATTTGTATTGTCAGCAGCTGCTAAAGGTATTGTACACCTTTGGTAGAGTTTGTATTTGATCTTATTAATACAAACAAGAGTTTGATTCATTCGTTTATTCTTGTTCATATAATCAAGCAAAAATCAGACACGATTATATAACTTGTATTCAACCCCCCCCCCTTCTACAAGTTATTCGAGTTAACAATTGGTATCAGAGCAGGTTGATTTCGAATAATCATAAAGATCTGCAATCATGTCTGGTTACAAGGATGGGAATACTAAAATTCCTATGCTCAAGAGAAACGAATATACTCTATGGGAAGTAAAGATGTTGCATCATCTGGAAGCAACAGATCCTGATTATCTTGACAGAATCAGAGATGGACCTTTTGTTCCAACAAAGGTCGTTGGACAAGCAACTGTTGATGGTGTGGTTGTTCCAGAACATACAGCAGAGAAGCCAAAATCTGAATGGTCAGATAAGGACAAGGAGAATGTTCTCAAAGATGCTAAAGTGAGAAACATATTATTCAACAGTCTTGATTCTATTCTCACTAACTATGTTCTCTCTTGTAAAACTGCTAAGGATATATGGGACAATCTTAAGGTTCACTGTGAAGGAACTAAGCCTGTCAGGAAGAATATGAGGACATTACTTATACAACAGTATGAGTACTTTGAATCCAAGTCTGGTGAGTCACTTACTGATACCTTTGATAGGTTTACAAAACTCATCAATGAGATGGCCATGCATGGTAAATATTACGACTTGGAGGACATGAATACAAAGTTCATGAAAGCTTTGCCTGATTTCTACAATGAGAAGATATCTGCAATTGAGGAAGCTAATGATCTGGATGATATTTCATTAGAGGCAGTATATGGAAAATTGAGAGCTTATGAACTTGACAAGCAGCAGAAGAAGAGCAGGAGTGAAGGAAAGATGAAGACTATTGCACTTACTGCTCAATCTGAAGTTAAGAAGCTTCCTGAAGAACAGCATGAAGAGATTGCTGTAAAAAATTCAAGGAAGAAGAAAAGCAAAGAAAGTTCTGAGTCAGAGACTACTGATATGGACTCTGACAACAATGATTCTGAATCTGAGATGCAAGAACTCTTTGCTATGTTTGCTAAAGCTTTCAAGAAAGGAAAATTCAACAGGAGAAGATTTAGCAAAGGACCTTTTCAAAAGAAGGAGGAGAAGAAGAGTGACAAAAGCAAAAGTACAATTGTCAAGCTTGATAAGGCCAAGATCAAGTGCTTTAACTGCAGCGAGCTTGGACACTTTGCTAGTGAGTGTAAGAAGCCTAGGAATTCAGGAAAGGGTAATGCACTTATGGTCACACAGAAGGATTGGGCTGATTCCAGTGACTCTGAAGATGAATTGGATTATGACAACATTGCATTGATGGCCAATAGTTCAGACAAACCTGGATCTCCAAAGAAAATTTCTCCATCCTCTGTTAAGGTATTACTTCACTCTCTTGATTCATTTGATAGCTTAAATTCTGATGAAATTAGATCTATCCATGCTGAGTTTAAAAATCTTATGACTAATTTTAGAATTCTTACTTGTGAAAGAGATGAACTTAAGGTTAAGAATGATAAATTAGTTGATAGAAATAATTTTCTTGAATCTGAATTAATTCAAATGGAAGAATACAAGTTGAGTTCTGATAAAGCTAAGCATGATTATAGTGTAATTCTTGAGGCTTATGACTATGTCAGAAAAGAACTAGAAGAAGAGAGAGATGTGATTAAGACCATTAACAATTCCAGTAAGAAGACAATAGAAATCTTTGAGAGTGGAATTCGTGGTAAGGTTAATGATTTAGGTTTTGATAAGGCTAGACAAGAAGAAAAAGTAGCTATTGTCAATGATGATAGTAAGGTAGAAGCTAACACATCTAAATCTGAAGGTAAGAAAATTGTTTCTGAACCTAATCATGTTAAATTTGTTGATTCAAAAGGTACCCCTGTTGTACACAAAAGGATTAACAATAGTTTTTCAGATGAGAAAGTGTTAGAGAAACCTAAGAATGTAAACATAGGGTTTCTGTCTAAGTCTCAGTTGAAACAGAGATTAGATGATCTTTCAGAGTCTAGCAAGATTAAGAGAAATAGGAATGGAAAAGAAGGTATTAACAAAGAGAACAATTACAAGAATGTACCTGATGCACCTAGGAAAAAATGCTATAAGTGTGGAAATCATAATCATTTGGCCCTAGACTGCAATCAAAAACCTTCTTGGAAAACTGAGTCCAGATTCCCCAAGACTCAGAAAATTCAATACCAACCACAAAAAGCTTGTTATCATTGTGGTAGTTTACTTCATTCCATTTACATGTGTAGAGAATATCATGAACTGTATTATGACTATTATTCTTTGAAATCTGAAACTCCTAGTCACAAACAGTTTGTGAGATCAGAGTCTAAAGTTGACTCTGCAACAGGTAAAATAAATGCAAAATCTTCAAAGTCTGTTGTCTCTAAATCTAGTAAGAAAGGATCCAATCAAAGTTGGGTCCTAAAAAATTCTAACTAGATACTTTTTGTTTGCAGGGCACAGGAAAGAAGCATTCAATTATCTTGGACAGTGGATGCTCTGGACATATGACTGGAAAGAAGTCCCTGCTTACAAAGTTTGAGAGGAAAGCTGGCCCAGTAATATCTTTTGGAGATGGTAACAAAGGAGAAACTCTGGGATATGGCTCAATTATTTTGGGGAATGTCATCATAGAAAATGTAGCACTGGTTGAAGGCTTAAAACAAACTCTTTTAAGCATAAGTCAACTGGGTGATAAAGGTTACAAATCAATCTTTGACAGAGAAGGATGCAAAGTCTTGAATATGCAGAATGGAGACATTGTTCTAACTGGTCAAAGACATGGTAACATATATGAAGCCAGCTTAAGTGATACATCTAAAGGAATTGTTAGATGTCTCTACAGCAAAGCAACAAATGATGAAAGCTGGAGTTGGCACAAGAAGCTCTCACATCTTAATTTCAAGAAGCTTAATCAACTTGTTAAACACAATTTGGTGAGAGGCCTACCTCAGGCAAATTTTGTGCAAGATGGACTTTGTGATGCATGTCAGCTTGGAAAGCAGAGAAGAACCACTTTCAAGAGCAAGACTGAAAATTCAATTACTGAACCATTTCACATGCTACATCTTGATCTGTTTGGTCCAGTAAACATTATGTCTATCAGCAAGAAAAGATATGCTCTAGTTATGGTGGATGATTTCACAAGGTTCACATGGGTGTTCTTTCTACACAAGAAGGATGAAGCTCCTCAGCAAATCATTGAACTCATCAAGAATATTCAGAATAATTCTGAGTACAAAGTTAAAGTACTTAGGAGTGACAATGGTACAGAATTCAAGAATTCTACAATGGAGGGGTTTTGTGCAGACAATGGAATCACTCAACAGTTTTCTACACCTGGTACACCTCAGCAAAATGGTGTAGTGGAAAGAAAGAACAGGACTCTCATAGAGGCAGCAAGAACCATGCTTGCAGATGCAAAACTTCCAACCTACTTTTGGGCAGAAGCTATTAACACTACATGTTTCACTCAGAACTGTACCTTGGTAAATAGTCATGGAAAAACTCCCTATGAGATGATCAAAGGAAAGAAACCAAGTATGAAATATTTTCACATCTTTGGATGCAAATGCTATGTCCTAAAAGTTCATCCAGAACAACTTGGAAAATTTGAAGCCAAATCGGATGAAGCAATTTTTCTAGGATACTCATCATCTAAGGCCTTCAAAGTTTATAATCTCAGAACTCACATTGTTATGGAATCAATTCATGTTGCATTTGATGATAAGAAATTTGGAATTTTGCAAACTGATGAAAGCCATGACAAATTGGAATTTGAAAATCTGAAGAATTCTGAGATACTCTCAAGTGATGATGAAGGTTCTCCAGAAGGAATTTCTATTGCTTCTCAAAGGAATGCTACTGTTGAGGGGGAGCAAATAAATCAGAGAGAACACAGTGATCATCAGGAGCAGACTAGTCTTTCAGAGTCTATTCCATCAGGAATTGATGTTTCAGAGTCTACTCCATCAGGAACTGACCTGTCAGAATCTTCTGAGGAAAGATCAGTAACTAGCAGCAATATGGAATCTATTGATTCTATTGATCAAAGGAGAGTTTTTGAAGGTAGAGAGAATTCTTCTACAAGAGATACCACTAACTTAGGGGGAGAGACTAGCAGAGTTGATTTACCACCTGTTAGAAAATGGACAAAGGATCATACTGAAGATTTGATAATTGGTGATCCAAATAGTGGTGTTCGAACTAGAAGATCAATTCAAAATGAATGCTTGTATAGTTGTTTTCTCTCAAAGAATGAACCTAAGAAGGTTGAAGAAGCCTTACAGGATCCTGATTGGGTAATTGCAATGCAGGAGGAATTAAATGAGTTTGAGAGAAACAAAGTTTGGAAACTGGTACCAAGACCTAAAGATAGATCTATTGTTGGTGCAAGATGGGTTTTCAGAAACAAGCTAGATGAATCTGGTATGATAGTGAGAAACAAAGCAAGACTGGTGGCTAAGGGTTATTCTCAGGAAGAAGGCATTGATTATGATGAGACCTTTGCACCTGTAGCAAGATTGGAAGCAATCAGAATGTTTCTTGCATTTGCAGCTCATTCAAAATTTAAGGTATACCAGATGGATGTAAAGAGTGCTTTTCTAAATGGAAAACTTGATGAAGAAGTGTATGTAGAACAGCCACCTGGATTTGTTGATCCAAAGTTTCCAAATCATGTCTACAAACTTGACAAGGCACTCTATGGACTAAAGCAGGCACCAAGAGCATGGTATGAGACTTTGTCTAAATTTCTTCTTGAAAATGGCTTCACAAGAGGTACAATTGATAAAACTCTATTCTTTAGAAAGATAAAAGGTGAATTGCTTTTAGTTCAAGTTTATGTTGATGATATTATTTTTGGTTCTACTAATGAAAAGTTGTGTGCTAAGTTTAGCAAGCTTATGCAGTCTAAGTATCAGATGAGCATGATGGGTGAACTAAATTATTTCTTAGGCTTGCAGGTCAAACAGACTGAGACTGGTATTTTCATTAATCAGTCAAAGTATATCAAAGATCTTTTAAGAAGGTTTGACTTTCAAGACTGTGCAGTTGCAAAAACACCCATAGCAACAGCCACTAAACTAGACTCTGATCCTAAAGGGAAGAGTGTGGATAATACTAGTTATAGAGGCATGATAGGCTCATTGTTATATCTAACTGCAAGTAGGCCAGATATAATGTTTTCTACCTGTTTATGTGCTAGATTCCAAAGTGATCCTAAGGAATCTCATTTAATTGCTGTGAAGAGAATTTTTAGATATCTCAAAGGAACTCCAAATCTTGGTTTGTGGTATCCTAGAGAATCTGATTTCTTTCTAATTGGCTATTCAGACTCTGATTATGCATGGTGTAAGATAGACAGGAAAAGCACTACAGGTACATGTCAATTTTTGGGAAATAGATTGATTTCTTGGGCAAGCAAGAAGCAACAATCTGTTTCAACCTCAACTGCAGAAGCTGAGTACATAGCAGCAGGCAGTTGTTGTGCACAGCTCCTTTGGATAAGAAATCAGTTGCTGGATTATGGTATGACACTTAGTAATATTCCTATGTTTTGTGATAATACTAGTGCTATTAAAATTGCAGAAAATCCAGTTCAACATTCAAGGACTAAGCACATTGATGTCAGGTATCATTTTATTAGAGAACATATTGAGAATGGTACTGTGGAACTTCATTTTGTTCCTACTGACAAACAGCTTGCAGATATTCTAACTAAACCACTTGATGAGACTACATTCAGTAGACTAGTAAGTGAGTTAGGAATGTTAAATTTTTAGATTTTAACATCTGCAAAAGTAGCAAGGTATGTTGTTCTTAGCTTATAGACTTGATATTCCTGTCAGGATCTATATTTGATTGTTAAATGCTTTAGCTATAACACATTGCCTTGATAAATTTCAGTATGATAGACTTGTTAATCAGGATTAGATTTGTTATCAGGATGCTGACGTCATCAGTATTGTGTCAGTATCAGGATTATGAAAATTGTTTCAGATCCTGACGTTTACTTTGTGTAATAATCTGATTCTCTGATATGTTAAGTCTATGCTAGCAAGTTTTGATATTTTCATACTGATAATTTATACATCATTCAAAAATCAAAAGACAAGCAGATAACAAGAAATTGTATTTTCATTAATAGAAATCATTACATAGAAATGAAATACATCATCTTTTGTCTAAATTTCTACTCTATACTTGTCTTTGATATGAACTCTGAGGAACAGGACAAGGAGCATCTCAAGAAATCCATCAGGGGATGAAAGCCTCGTTTGTTCTTGGATTCCTTGTCTGGGCGACTTGAATGAGAGCAGCTAACTTAAATGAATAGCATCTCCATCAAGATCAACCTCAGACTCTCGGCCAAATTCTTCATCCTCAAGTTTTGAGGAGGTTAGGGGAAGATTGTATCCAACAGATGGATGTTCTAGGAGAAACCTCTGGATATTTTCGAAAACCAATCCATTCATGATTAGTTTGATGAGAAGAGTCATTTGTTCAAAGAGATGATCAAGAACAGGATGTTCATCGATCAAGAAAAATCTGGAAAATGGGTTTGAAGGGATTTTTGGTTTGAGAAGCATTGTTGAGAAGAAAAGAAATTGAAAGGTTATGGAGAATGGCATAAAGCGTTTGGTTCTTTTAAAGAAAGACGTGAGAAGCTGAGCAGTCACTTGGAAGTTTTAATGAAGTCAAATGCTAATTATTGCATGAGACTGTATTTCTTGTTTCAAGAAATATTGAAAATATCTAACCAATTGATTTTCTGTTCAGATTAATTGTTTATTTTCTTTTTCAGATAAAAGAAAAATGCCACGTGGAAACTCCATATTAAGTCGCTGATAATATTGGTCAGGATTTCATGTGTGATCATCAGGATTTGATGAGAGGTCATCAGGAAAAAGAAGCTGATCAGTATTGCTTATTTATACCCTGATTTATTTCATGAAAATCAATTTTGGATTTTATTTTCCAAAAAAAATCATGGGTAACCGCATTTTTTCAGGGACTGACACCTGTCAATCTACGTGTCAACGTGGGATAGTGGTCTGAAAGATTTGTGAAATATATTTGTTTTGAAACTCTAATCGTGTAATTGCTTTCTTTAATTTTACATTCTCTAAAGCAAAAATCACTCTTGAGTTTTCAAAATCACTAATCCATTTCAAGAATTTTTCAAGTTTCTTTTCAGATCAAAAATGGCAGCTCAGAGAAGATTACCTAAATCAGTAGCCTTCAAGTTTGGTGACTTGATTTTATGACAAACAATCATGTTGCAGCTATCACCAACAAGGAAGGAGTGTCATCTGATTTTCATCCAATCATGGACTTTCTGGTGTATGGACCATTAAGTTATGCATTGACAGCATCTCCACAGATTAATCAAGTAGCTGTTTCACAAGCTTGGAAGAATGCTGAGGTAATTGATTCTACTCAGAGTCAATCAGGTAAGATTGTTCTACATTTAGGACAAGATTCATTTGACATTACTGAATCGGTTGTTAATTCAGTACTTTGCTTACCTGTTACTGATAGTTATGAGAATGTACCATCTGATGATAATATAAGAACTATGTTGTCTGAATTAGGTTATAGTGGACCTCTAGATAACATGAGCCAGTTGAATAGGTCTTTTCTTAGAAAGGAATGGTCTTTTTACTTTGATCAAATTGCTAAATGTTTTACTGGCAAATGTAGTTCTTTTCAGCAAATTACTTCTGTTACATCACATATTGCTTATAGTTTGCTTTATGACAGAGTAATCAACATTGGTCATATTATCTTAAGTCAGATGAGTATTAAACTTGGGTTAAGAGATCAAAACAGGAAAATGGTTTATTATCATAGATTTATGCAATTGTTTATTAACCATTTCGTTCCTGATGTTGAAACTAGATTTGGTAGAGAACATTGTGTTTCTTCTTATGAACAGCAAAAGAGAATTTTCTCTGACATTACAAAGAAGGACAATGAAAAGAATCTAGATGAAATACCTGCAATTCATTATCCACATCATGTTCAGGTAATTCTTAAAACTCATCTTCCTACTCTCTACAATTCTTCTTTCTTTTGTGGTGAAATGGCTCAGGAATCTCAATTGGAGGAGAACCCACCTGTGTCTACCCAAGTAGCCCAAAACATTATAGTCTCTGAAACAATTCAAGAACCAAATTTTGATCCACAGCCTATTGTTTCAAAGAAACCAACCTCTGGTGTTTCTCAAAAGACATCAGTTGTAAGGAAGAGAAGATTTGTTGTGTCAAGTAGTAGTAGTAATTCTAGTGAAGATGATGATGATTTAACTCTTGCTGAGAGAGCAGAATTGAAGGCTGCAATTCAACTTTCTTTGTTAGCACAAAGAGATGAAAAACCTAGTCACAGCCAGGCTGCAGTCTCCCAAAAGGCTGTAGTTCTTAAAAAGGGAAAACAGTTACTAGATACTGTCTCTCAAAAGACTGTGTCTATTGAACAAAGATCTCATCCCAAGATTACTTCTGTGTCTACACCTCTTGAGTCTTCTCAGGATAAATCTTTTGCTCACTATACCAGGAGAACAAGGAGAAAGATTCAATTGTCACCTACACACACAGAGTCTAGTCCAACTAATATCATGCAGGTTTCTACAAATCAAGCTACATCTATGTCAGTATTTGACAAGAGAGATCTGGATATTGATTCTTCATGGGAAACTACATTATCATACAGACTGGCTATGGGACTAATTTCTCTCAAAGTGAAGTTGTCAAGGCCTGTTCTAGACTTTCTGGTTGAAAGAGTACCAAAACTTTTATTTCCAGATGAATATGGACTTCTACATCAAAGACTTGACTTAATGAAGATGTATTTCTATGTATCTGTCAGAAGACAATTAGTCAAGAAATTTGGACTCTCGAAGCATGTTGCACTTCAATCACTTCATGCATATTTATTTGACAAGGATGTAATTATTGAAGATGCTTCAGCTCAAGGTGAAAAACTGGAGGAAGTAGATAGAGGAAAGCAGTCAACAGAAGGTACTATTGCACCAGTTGTGAATAGTAGGAACGATCAGATCACAGTCACTGTAACACAAGAACCATCTAGTCAGAGGAAGGATGACTCAGGAGCTGTGATAGCTGATGTTGAAAGGTCTTCTGTGATGACTGAGAATGCAAGTGAGATACCCTATGATATGGGAGGAATGACTTTGGTTGATTTTTCTGAAGATCAAACAAATTTTGTTCAGTCAGAGTCTATTCACCTTGAGGGTGTGTCTCAGCAAACAACACTTAAAGACGGTGATGTACTAACTATGGTGTCTAATGAAGTATTACTGAAGACATCAGAGTCTAGTAAAGAACCTGAAAGTGGTATACTGGAGCCTGTAGTTTCTGAAAGGAAAGAAGATGATTGTAAGGGTTCAGAGACTATAGCAGCTCACTCCTTGGAGAAAACCTCAAGCCACATGCCATATGAGGAACCCTCTCTCCATGTGAGTTCAGGTATAAAAACTCCTTTTAAACTCTATTTTTCTGTAGGTCATGAGAGCACTTATCTAAATTTGAGTGATACAGTTGAAAAGATGGATTTAGATCCACAATTTGAGCGGCTGGCTCCTGACCAGGCAAAAGGTGAGGTAGAAAGAGTGTTGACTTTAGAAAGTCAAAGTGAGAATGAGGGTATGGATGATCAACTCCATAGTGAGGGAGAGAAACTTAGGAAACCATCATTTGATTTCTGGGATCAGGTTTTTCCTGAATCTTGGTCTGAAAATTTGGGTATGGATGCTGGTACTTATTCATTCATCAAAATGTATCAGAAGAATGACCTAGCACATCACAATGCAAAGCCAGAAGTTAAAGCTCAGAAGCAAAAGGAGAGGCTTGCAGAAATCATTAACAGAAGAGGTGCCAGGATAAAGCAATCTCTTGATACATATGTACCAGATGAAGATCCTAATGATCCTAGTGTTCCTTTGTATGTACTTCCAATATCAGCTAGAATTGAGACATCAACAGTCTCTGATCACTCTAAGGAGGAGTCAGGATTTGAAGATGTTAGTACACAGAATACTGGTGAAGGAGATGATGATCATGTTTCAGTTCCAGAACAGAAAGATGAAGATGTTGATACTTCTAATCAGGTTTTATTACTTGAATATCATACAACTCAAGCAACTTCTTCTACAAGACTTGAAGATACAGTTCTTTCTGATTCTGATACTGAAGATACTAGAAGCACTTCCAACATTGAAGTTCATTCTGATGTTTTGAAAGATATTCAGAATTCTCAAATTGCTATTCAAACAAGACTTCAATCACTTGAAGATAACCAAGTCACAATTATGGAAAATCAAGCAGTTCTTATGAATCTCATTTGTTCTGTTTCTGAATCTCTTGGAATTAATGTTGCTGATGTCAAAAAGGGGGAGATAAAGACAATTCAAAGACAACAACAACACCACCAGACTGAAGATAAAGCTGGGGGAGATAAAGATCAGACAAAGGGAAGTAAAAAGAAGAACTAGGAGTGACAGTGGTGAATCTCAGCTAGGAAGTGGTAAAGGAAGAGCAGCATTAATAGTTAAAATTCTTTCTTCTAAGTACTAGATAAACGTCTACATCTGAGAAGAAGGTACTTAAACTTCATAATTCTACATTTATAAATTCTATTCTGGTTGTATTGTTATATGTTTTGACATCCACAACTTAGATTTATGCTTCAGATTATAAAGCATAAATAGGGGGAGATTGTTAGGAATAATTCATAAGTTGTGATGTTAAGAATAGAATTTACACATTATACTTCTTGTAATCCTGATCTTATAAAGGATTTAGCACTGTATATAGGTTTTTATGTGTAAAACAGTTATCTGTATAGTTTAGTCAGGAATGAACAGTGTATCGGAGACTACATGTCAGGAACAGAGAGCAAATCCTGATGATGGTCCAATACTGATGGTTGATCAGATACTGATGCAGTGTACAGATCCTGATATCAGTCATGTTACTGATGATGTCATTATAGATACTACAGAAACTGGCAAGTGCTATAAAACAGGATCGTTGTTTGAAGAACAAGCAAGAAGACATTATGAAGGAAAGAGTTTTCTATTGAAGGAAACTATCGACTAGAAGGCAGAACATTGTCATGTATAGATTATATCTTTCTGTTATTAGTTGATAGGTAGCATTATAAATACTCTCTCAATATCATTGTAAAAAGTGCGACGAAGTTGTGAGTTCGTGTTCGTAGCTCTGTATAAGGTTTGTATTCGAGAGTTCGAAACAAACAGAGAGATATTTGTATTGTCAGCAGCTGCTAAAGGTATTGTACACCTTTGGTAGAGTTTGTATTTGATCTTATTAATACAAACAAGAGTTTGATTCATTCGTTTATTCTTGTTCATATAATCAAGCAAAAATCAGACACGATTATATAACTTGTATTCAACCCCCCCCCCTTCTACAAGTTATTCGAGTTAACAAATATTATTAATACAGTTATTTTTGAATAATAAAAATAAAAAAAATAGTATTTTTCTTTTGTTTTTAGTTTTCATTTAAAATTATTTATATATGTATATTATTTCTTATTTTGTATATTATTTTTCATGTGTATATAAATAGTTTGTATAGTTTTTCAGTTTAGTCACTATACTTTCAAAACTTACAAACAGGTCCCTATACTTGGATCTTTTGTACCTATTCTGTTTAACACACACATATCATGCTGTTTTAACTTCTAATCTTTGTTGTGTTGTTGTTATTAACAGAATTTCTTATTAAGGAACATTGTTGGTATCAAAATGGTATATGTCAATTCAATTGTTTAGGAACTAACGTTTGATTTTCATGTTCTAACAATTGGAAGACAAGACCTAACAAGTGTTAACAAGTGGTAACAGTTGGTATCTAACATACAGGATCTAAAACATGATAAAATAGTTTTGTTTGTATTGGTTTAAACATTAACATTCATTAATTTGATTAATATTTATTGTTAATTGGATTTTTGTTTATGTTTTTGTTTAGTAAAACCGGCTCAAGATCTATTTAACTTCCTAACTCAAAATCTCTTTTTATAGTTGTGATTGCTTACATTGTAAATCTTTTGAAATCACAACTGTATATCATTCTATCTCTATTGCTCATATTCTGTGATGCAGGTTCATCTAAATGGAGTTTTGTTTTCTCACATGATTAGTCATGAGGTTGTAAACCCAACAACTTTTATCCCAGACTACAGTCAAATTCAAACACCATTCTGACTTACCCCCTAAAAGGAAGTTACCTATCAGACTAAAGGTCACCAGGGAGTAACTGTACATGATGCAGCAAATAAGGATGTGTGGGATATTCAGTTGGAGAGTCACTATCTTATACACTAACCAAAATATTTCATATGCACAAAGTGAGATTGCACACACTAAGGCTGAATTGACGGAAACCTGTAATTCAACCATTTTACGGTTAGGATTATAAGTTAAAGGTTCTTTAATGAACTAAGTGTCTTCCCAGACATTAGAAGGAAATCTTGATCTCAATGCTAAATTTAATAGATCATTGTTTACCTTCCCAGAATTCAAATCTGGAACCTTTAAAAGGGAAATTAGCAACTTGTAGATTATGACTCAGATTCGTCTGACGAGTCCAACGAGGATTTGGGATTTGTGAACTCCTATTGCACCACCACTGACCTCTCTTGAAGGGGCTAGGGTGATTTTTCCTTGCAGGTACACTAATGGATGTTGGAGCTATGAGTGATACGAGTGATACACTAGTGAGTAAGAGTGCAAACACAGAGAGAACTGAGACACTCAACACAAATGAGTGGAGAGAAGAGTGAAACACTTGTGAGGTACACTAAACACTATCACACACTCACAGTGAGGAAGAAAATGAAACTTCCTTTCTAACAAAGAACTCTATAATTGGTACAACTACTTTGTCAACTAGTTGATTGGAGGATTCCTCAACTAAGGGGGAGAAGTAAAGGGGTACAAGAAAAAGGAGAGTAGGTTAGAAAGGGGGAGCATTTACAGACTGTGCTTTGGAAGAAAAGCAAGTTAAGTTACTAAGGGGGAGCCTTAGATGGAAAAGTAAGGGGAGATTCAGTTGAGAAGAAAGGGGAGATATAAGGAGAAGATTACATCACAATACTATTCTATTAGTCTTTCAATGTACTATGTATAAAGGCTAAGTAGAAGAGTAGTAGATTTCCTAGAAGTTGTAGAAATGATATTGATTCACCATTGTCTACATAGTAGGAACAGTTGTTTTTCTTTAGTGAGAAAAGCTGTGTCAAAGAAGGGAAGTGATTCTAAATCAAGAACTGCTGATAATCACCAATGTAAGATATGAAGGATTATCAGGCAGAGATATGAAGAATCAGAAATGAAGATGAGTTATCTATTGAAGATCAGTTCAGTGCTAGAGGAACAATCATCTATCATTTCATCAATTGAGGATTCTGGAATTGTTATATTTAAACCAGAGAAATTTTTTAATGTACTATTTACTAAGCTCTTAAATGCTTAATCTTTTTCTTGTTTAAGTGAGTTAGTTGAGTTATCCTCTAGGTATTTGCTTGTTATTGTCTAACAAACAAATAGGGGGAGATTGAAAGGCATATGATGTAGCCTATTTGTATTTCGAGGATACAACTCAACTTAAACAAGATTGTAATAGTGAATAGTATATAGACTGTCACAAGGAATCTCAGATTGTATTATCTGTCAGAAGAAAAAGATCAAGGTCAATCTACAGACTTGGGGAATTACTGCATTGAAAGAAGCTCAGTCATCTGATCAAGCCTCAGTGAAGTATTCGTTAAAGAAGTGGATTCGTTTAAAGTGACAGAGATTTCAACAGTGACAGAGACAGTACAGAAGATTAAAGAGAGAGATTGGAAAAGAAAAGGAACCAGATTTTAAAGTCAATATATGAAGAACAGTCATTGCGGTTAGTCACTCATGAACCAGGCAGTACATCGAGTGTCAACATTCAACAGTGGTTGTTCATCATTAACTTCAGTGGTTCAAGCTATCAAGACTGGTATGAGAGAAAATCATTGTGCAAGCAACAGAAGTGCTAAATTAATTAACCACAAGGATTTTATTATCAAGTGGACTGGCTACGAGGAAAAAGAATTATCATAAAGAAATTCTAAATGATATATTCTTAATGCTGAAACTCCGGTTAGAATTGTTGTATTTTTTTATGAGCAAAAGGAGTCCGGTTTCACATCCTCAAGAGACCGTAGCTTACACCTGGACGGGTTATGAGAAAATAGAATTATCACAAGAATATTGAAAGTGATATATTCTTAAAGCTGGAACCCCGGTTGGAATTGATATATTTTTTGTTAAGCGAAAAGAGTCCAGTTCCAGACGCTCAGGTAATCGCAGCTTAGAGTTTAAGGATAATTTTATATTAATAAATATTTTATTTATTTAGAAAATTATATTTATAAATATATAATAATATTAGATATTTATTTTTATAATTTCTGGATTAAAATAATTATTTATTAATTAAAGATTATAAGCTGTGCGGGATAAAAAGCATTTCTACGGAGCCCATGTAAAACAAAATAGGCCCCGGATTCAATTTACAACAGATCACTTGGGTTGTTTATTTAGAAAACAATTGAATTGTTTTAAAAGATCAAAGCAAGTGGTCAGATGTGGTGTTGTCGGCCAAAAAGAATTGTAAAACAATAACTGGACTTCAAATAAAAATGAACAGGTAAGTGGCGTGCAGGTTGGTGTCGGCTGAATTTCAGTTTCCTACTCCGCGCGTGACTTTCACGCGCCAAACACAACAGCAACAACAGCGCGCGTATTCTTCACTCTGGCCTCCTGCATCTGGTCTTCGTCATGGCAGCAATTCAATTGTTTACAAAAGAATTAATCACATAGAGTACCGTTGTTATTTAATTCAAATAGACTATCTATTTGATAGTCACACCGGTAGTCTGGATTTTAAGTTGATAGTCATACTGACAGTCTGCAAGAGTAATTGATAGTCTGTATTATTAAATGGATAGTCTACAAGCCATTTAATAGTCTATCAATGATAGTCACACCGGTAGTCTGCAGCTCATCTGGATAGTCTGCAAGTCATTTGATAGTCTCTGGATAGTCTGATTAAGTGTTAGAAAGAGGTAGAAGACATAAAAGAGCAAGGCGGCTCAACAAACAAAAAGAACTACAACATTACATCCAACAACAAACCCAGCAGCCTTCTTCTCTCTCAAAAAGCTCAAGAACACACCAAGAACAAATTAATTTCTGTAAAATCAAGTTCATCTCCTTTGTAATATTTTATCCGGTGGAACTTGATTATTTGTGATTCTTGTACTACTAGCGAATTAAGTTTCCTAGTTCTTATCATGATTTTTATTAACTAAATTAGAAAAGTTCATGTCGAATTTTCTAATTAGTTTTTATCATCTTGATAATTAATCTGTACTGAAATTGTAAAACCCATCAAGTTAATATATTGTTATATTCAACTTGAAAATTTGTTTCAATTAATTCCGCACAAATTTGTCTAAACTAAATTTTACTTAACGGACAAATTTCGAGAAATTGATATAGATTGTATTCAACTCCCCCTTCTACAATCTTATCGGACCTAACAAACTTCACTTTCTTCCCCATTGTTGTTTGTTTCTTCTTCTAAGTTCTTAATTAATCAAACCCTAGGTAATGTAGCCCCCAAAAAATCTAGTATTAAATTTGTGTTTCAATATGAGAGAGGAGAAGTAGTAGTAGCTTATGTGTGCAAGTACGAAAGATTCAGTTATGTGTAAGAGGTTAGGTTGGATTTGATTGAAACATTAATTTAAACAATACTCCCTATGTCCCTCTCATTTCTTTACAGTTACTATTTTGGGGTGTCCCTCTCATTTCTTTACATTTCAAAAATAGTAAGCTTCTTCCACTATTACATCCACTATCTCATATATTTAACAATAAAAAATACTATTACACCCACTACTTTCCTCCACTATCTCAAATTTATAATTAAATATTAATAGGTCCCACCACTTTACCCACTTTCATCTAACTTACTCATTTTTTACACAATTTCTTGGTCTCCGTGTCCATCCCCATGTAAACAACCCTGAGGGACGGATGAAGTACAAGTTCCGGGAGTTTGGTGGGGGTATAAGGTATAATTGTATTTTTTATGCCTGTTTTTTATATGAATTTGTTTATACTATTAACATCTCATGTAATATTGTATGTCTTATAATTTATATTTTATAGGTTGTTGAATGAAGGATTTCTAGGCCATTAATTTTCTACTTTAAGTGATGTTCACTGAACAATATCATTCCTTTGTTATTTTTTAGTAATAGGTTGCACTTTGTCAATTCGTACTTGCTTAGAATAAATATGTAAAACTTTTTATCGTTGAGAATGATGTTGGTCATCTACAAATGACCAGTTTCTGATAATCTACATATGGTCATTCAATTCATGCATATTGTTGGACAGATCATAAATATTTACCATTTCTGCTATGGTTAATAATCTGCTGGAGAAATTTATGCTCCTCTGTTCTGGAAACTTTATTTGTTCTGCTTTAATACATCATTGTGTGCAAGATTCAGCCTTTCCGTAGATCTACTAATTAAAACAATGTCATGATTGATTAGTGGAATCTGTGTTAAGTACCTCAATTTCGAAATGTTTCTGTTGTTATTTTGATGGCATGTTGTACCAAATTCATCTTTCCACAAATTTAGTTTTGGTTCTGTTACACCTCAAACCACTATAGAAGGGAGGTTGAATATAGTGGATACAATCAATCCGAACAACTCAATTGAATCAAATCACTGAATTGTATTACTCATAAAACTGTTTACAATAGTTAAACCTTAAACTCTGATGTCATCAAACGCTGATTTAATCAAACTCTGATGCTAAACTCTGATGTAATCAAACTCTGATGCCATCAAACTCTGATTCTCATTCAGGCTATATTCTGATTCTAAATCTGTCAAGTAAACACTAATATCATCAAATAGATTCAATATCTAACAGGTTCCATTACAGATACCTAAATAGTAATGTAGTAAACCCAAAGTAAGAAATAGTCTGTAAAAATTAATGAATACAAATTAATAAAACAGATAAGCAAAGTTGACAACTTTGTGAAAGTGTATATGAATCTGGTGAGATTTCGCAGCTGGTATAATGACAGAGGCCTGAAGTTTCACTAAAGAACCATTTACATTTTGCAAAACCATATTACAAATATAAGTTCAAATCACAGCAAAAATGCCTCTTTGTTTGTTGGTACATCTATGAGAACTCTTGTTGCAGGTCAAGGACTACATGAATATCAATAATTCTACCAACTACATGTATATATATAGTACAAGGTATACTCTATTATAAAGTGATTAATATGTTTTAATGAGATTCAAGAATAGATTCAATATTCATGTTTAATATCATTTTTTCAGAACTGGTTCCTGGTCACTATCTTTCCAAGCATATTATACATACATGTTCTTGGTGAATCTTCGATAAGAGTTCCGTGTTCATAAAACATGCCAAAAAACTTTTTAAATTCACCAATACGAGAACAATCTAATTTAACATCTCATTGGACTTCAACATCAAAAATACAACCTTCTTTGTTGTCTTCAATGAGATTAAAAAACAACGTGTCTTGAAATTTAATGTCATTTTCCCTCGCGAACTTATTCCATCCAGAAGAGAACCTTAATTTCCCATTTGAATTTACCAATCGAATTGCCCACATTCCAGCATCAATTCTCAGGAGTACCTCTTCACCAACTATCCAAGTCCTTCCAATTGGATTGATATCTCTTGGAATGTACTGAAACAAAGTAAAAATTGACCATGCAATTAGCTATAATAAACAAACTGTAAATTATGCGTCTGTATAGTAAAATTACTATAATAAAAATAGACAACAGTATAACAGCGTCTTGCGGTTGAAATTTACCACTCCATGAGCTGAGCTATTAGTATTTGATACAGTCATTGTCACATAAAATTCTCTTACTGCACTTTCCACTCCTTCTGTATCTCCAACAATATCCATTTGATTGATATTATCATTGCTTCCACCATCCTTATCCAAATCAGAATCAGATTCATACCAAAAGTCTGCATAACAATTAAAAGGTCAGCAATTATATTAATTAATTTCGTCTTCTAATTAAGAAAACAATGTAAATGTAATTAGCTCTAATACGTCGTGTTTTCTTATCATTCCCTTCACCATCCTCATCCGAATCAAAATCAGATTCATACTGGGAGTCTGAATAAGAAATCAAAGGTCAGCCATTATATTTATTAATTTTTACGACTAATTAAGAAAATAATGTATATGTAATTAGTGTTGGACAATCTGTGAAAATAGTACAAATAATAGCAAACGTGTGTGTGAATAACAGAATAATAAACAGAATAAAAGAGGAGACAAGAACATAAAAACCCGAGTCCAGTGCGTGACTGTCTCCTTAAAGCGTAGTTGCCCTCACCGTATGTGCGAGCGAAACGCCTTCCAGGATAAAACGGATTGCAGCGAAGCTAAACAGCGTCACTCTCAGCGAGCTTGAAACCGAGCAAGAATATCACCGAAGGGAAGAAGAAACTGTTTGAGAAGAGGATGTGTTTTTCGAATGAATAATCCTAAGGCTCTACAAGAGTTTATATAGGATAGGAAAACTTGTGCGCTACAAAATTGCCCTAATTAATTAGCTGTGCTAATTAAAAAGTCGGTGGCAATTTTCCTTTATTAATTAATCGCGTTAATTAATTAAGGTAAGGCGGTGGCAAAAAATTCGTTAGAAAAACGGAAATTGATTTTACCACAATTAATTCCAAATTCGAATTAATGGCAAAAAATCTGTTATAAATACCAAAATTAATTCCAAATTCGTTAGTCAGATCTTTAAGCTCAAGCCCAGCGGAAATAATAACTAGCAAAACTAGTCCGGGTTTATTCGGCCCAATTTTCTGCTGCATTCGTGTCCGCAGGTCGCACACGCGGAAAGCCCGAAGGCTTGCGAAGCCACGAATTTTTCCTCGAAATCCCATGATTTCCACCCCCCCTGCGCGCACGTAGGAGATGGAGCAACACTCAACCAACACAAGTGAACACTCCACTTGTGTAATACTATATAAAGCAAAAGACACCCTTTTTCCTTATCAATGTGGGACTTCAAGTTCTACAACAAAATTTCCACTCTTAAGGGACCAACTTTGAGTAATCATAACTCATCCATCCCTTAGTCGTTTTGAATGTTTAAATATGCGTTGGAAAGCCCTCGCGGAGGAGAACACTCTCCAAGCACCACTTGTTGCAAACACGCACACAAGGCACACTCAAATCGGAGCTCAAAATGACTCGACAATGTGGGTCTAAAACCCAATTTTCTAACAATTAGTTCTAATACGTCGTGTTTTCTTACCAATATCTACTATTTCAACATCCCATGTTTTCTCAATCTTCAACTTATCAAATATGGTTAAACCGAATCGGCCTTCGCCACCGTAAGTGAACATTAAAGTATCAAAGTGTTGAATATAGTGTTTCTCAACAATTGGTCGGAGGGCGTAGAGATGATTATTGATAAATGAACATGGGAACACTTTTCCATTTTGCATACCAATTGTAATAAAAACTGGGATACTCTTTCGAAACTTATCCACAAAGTTTTGCGGAACTTCCTGACAATACATATTACTTAGTTATTCTTTATAGGAACTTTGTAATAATAGTGCGTAATTATCAACAATTACTACAAGCATTTGGTTTGTTTAAATTAAAATGCATAACTTACAACTCCTCCATTAAT
The DNA here is from genome assembly GCA_037693485.1 of Kitagawia praeruptora. NCBI lineage: Eukaryota > Viridiplantae > Streptophyta > Magnoliopsida > Apiales > Apiaceae > Kitagawia > Kitagawia praeruptora. The sequence goes on from CM075350.1 coordinate 120,316,470, forward strand.
AAAGATTTCACGGACTTGCACTGACATGAACTTCCACCCCACTCCGTCTATGTTATCTACATCAAAGATATCAATTCAGCCTTAATGGAAATATTATTAAAACATTCCTATTCTTGATGTGTCAATTTTGAGAATAATTACTTTTTTTTACTTTGAGGATAAACAGGAGTTTGAGGAACTTCAGTTATTGAGCCATATTCTATCTCCATCATTCCATCGTTTAAAATGTTAACGAAGAAATTGCCATTACCTTTGTAAAATAGAACCAACATTATGCTTGAGTCGTCTTTAAAATACTCTATAAGCTTATGAATATGAGAAAGTGATTGATCATTCTGTTTGTAATGAGCATCTATCTGACGCCCATTTGGAAGCTACAACCTCACCGTGGAAGGAATTTGTTCTTCATATTCTTCGATAAATTTACCTGGCAATCTCTGTTAACAACTGAAGATATTTTGTATCATTGAGTATATTTTAATGTGGAACCAACTGAATTTATAAATATAATGATATATGTAATTAGCATAAATCATCACTTTAAAATTCAAATCAGTACCAGTCCATCACTATCAATATCAATTCTTCGCAGTTGTTTTAAAATCCTTGGGAAGCTTCTAGACACAGTGTTATTGTCCTGTGATTAATAATCAAATTTAATAGCATAATTACAAATATCCATTTTTCTACAATAAAAATATATATGTAATTCACTCAATAGCGAATCATATACACGAAAGCCTTCCTGAAATGTGACTCTATTTTGTATATTACAAGTACTTCACAAAACAAAGCAACATTATTGTAGACATCCAACAAAACAAAAACAGAGTCACACTATTAAAAATTTATTCATAATGCAATGACAGTTAACAACTCTATATAGTTCAAACAAGATGATGGAACACAACAATGTAGAACAATCAGTGTCTTATAATATTTCCAATATCAATACACCAAAACAAAGCAATTAAATGAGTCCATATTTAATCATATCAAGGATTCTACTGTGTGTATTGGATTTAGAACAAACATTGAGTCCAAATTAGCTTAAATCAGTATCAAACTTGAATAGAGTAAAGCCCAAATCAGGTAATATACATAATAACCGGTATGTACAATTCAACAATTCCATATCATTGATACATATATGTTATTGAACAATACCTATGTTGTACAACACAATTCTCATCATATACAATACATATCCGATTTATATTAGCAATTTGTTAGCAACTATATAATGTACACATCAAAATGCAAGATCGACATACCTTCATTTGATAAAGCTGATTCATTGATCGAAAGAGGTTATTTGAATATCAACTGTATGCTTTACCTCTGGCTTGCTTCCTTTTAATGTTCTCCGGTTTGATCTTTGTACCATAAATTGATTGTTGATACCCTAAATTGGCTGTTGTTATTTTTCTCTCCCGTTCTGCGGCTTGCTTCCTTTGAAGAATATGCAATAGATTTAGGGTCTGTTTGGCAACAACATAAGTCCATAATTTAAGCACTTATTTTTTTAAAAAAATGCATATTTTTATTTTTTTAAAAAAAAAAATTGGATATAAATGTTAAGGATATGTTTCATATTCATTATGTGACAAAAAATAAGGACTTATTTAAAAAAAAAGTACAGTTTCATGTACTTTTCTCCAGAAATAAGTCCTTATTTCTGAAAAATAAGGTTAGCCGAACGGGCACTAAATATGTCCATTTTATTTTTTTATATTAATGTTTGCAACATATTATTAGCACATTATACTTTTTTGTAAATTTGTTTTTTGACAAATTTTATAGTACAGGATATATGTAATTTTAAAAATGTCTAAAAATTTATCCAATTTTTAGATGCATATAGCAATTTAAGACGATCCAATTTTATAACAATTAATATTCTATTAACTCTACAACTTTGGTGTCATCCATTGCACAGTGAACATCCTTAAATTACGAATACCAACATCAATTAAGTAATAAGAATCAAACTAGCGTAAATGCCCGTGCAAGGCACGGGCACTGAACTAATTTCTCGTCTAAAATTGTATATATTAAAATAATTTTGTAATTAAAAATATGATAAACGATAAGATTTCGATCTATCGAATATTTTTATAGTTTTTTTTTGTAATATTGCATACCTTTCTTTTAACCAAATATTTTATAATTTGAATAGATTTCATAAAATTTGGATAAATATTCATACGATAATAATCACATGAATACTTATGATTGTTAAATTATTAATTTAGTTTTCAATTGCGTGAAATGAACTTTATCAAATTGAACATTTGAGTATAAATAAATAATTATTTTAATAAAATTATCCGTTTATAATAGAGACTTATGTAAACTCATTGATTTTGTTGTAAAAAATTGATCGTACATGTAAGACTATATTTTGAGACATATTACAAAATCTCTTAATGTTGAATAAAAGTCATCCTTATGTCTATCTCAATCATTTTTTCTAAACATATACATTTATACACTTTTAAACTTAAATTTTTAGTTTTAGTCTAATATTTATTACACTATATCTCTGTTATAGAAATCGACCGATTTTTGAAAAATCGCCGATAAATCGGCCAAAAATCGATCAAAATTTTGGAACCGATTCGGCCGATTTTGAAAAAATCGCCGATAAATCGCTGATTTTTCAACCAAATCACCCGATAAATCGTAAATCGGTACCTCAACCGAATAGTTCCGATTTCCGAAATCTGTAACACTGCACTATATAGAAGTTCAATAAAAAATTGGGTAAATAGAAATATTTTTTATATTATAATTTTGAATTATTTTTTAACTCAATTTTAAATTTTTCTAAATATTTCAATCGATATAAAATATGACAACCTTAATGACCCGTGCATGTATATGAAATCTAAGATCATTTTTTTTATCTTATATTGATCTAAATATATGTCATAACTCAACCGTTATATATTATATTATATATTATATTGATCAACATATTATATAAAAATTCATATGTACCATACTTTATAGTTGAGTTATAATCTAATTTATCATTTTAAATATTGTACTTTTGTAATAATTATGATTAAAAAAATTAATTATTTTTAGAGTTAATTATATTATTATTATTTTATATATAACATAGATCATATTTTTAGAGTTTTCTTCTTTTTAACATAATTTTAATTATTTTTTCGTATATATTTAAATATTTATGTTTTTAGACCAATCATATATTTAAATCGTTGAAAGTCTAAATAGTTGGTCGATCAAAACCCTCTATGACTCACATATTTAAAATTTTATATACATAAAAGTTGTGTGATGCAATTATTAATTATGCATGGTTTGATAACTAAAATTTACATATTTCTTAAAACCAAATCTTATTTTTTATTTAAATAATTGAACATCTACATGGAGACGTATGTAAATAAATCTTTTTCCTTTTTGGACTCGGTTACATTATTTATAATATTTTTTTTCTATATCAATTATTTAAAATGGTAAAAGAGAATTGTAGAGTATGCTCAGTCGATTAAAACATATTTTATAATTTTATCTATCCAATATTTTAAAAATAATATGAACCAACATTTCATTTACTAAAAGAAGAATGAGACAAAAAGAGAAGACAAAATTGGTTAAGAAATGAGTTTGAGAGTAGAAGGTTAGTGATTCGAATCCTAACATAAGCATAATTTTATTATTTTTTACATAATTATTAAATGATGATATTTTTAATATTTTTAAAAATAGGGGTAAAACCGTAACTTTACACCCATTAAATTGGCAATCTTTGCCCTTGTGTTGAAGTTTAATATATAGTAATAGAGTAATAGATAATAAAAGGATAGCATTTTTGCAATTTTTTAATTTACTGGGATAAAATAAAAATTTCACAGTTATTTTATTGACACTTTTCACCTTGTGTTGTCTAACTGCAGAAAAATCTAAAAAAAAATAGTTATATAAATAATACAATCTAATATTTTTATTTAACTCAAAAATTAAAACAAAAATGGAAAGTAAATAAAATAAGAGGAGAATGTGTGGTTTATCTATTAAGACTTTTGAATAACACAAATTTATATATTTTTTGTATAAATAATAAAACAGTGGCATTTTTGAAATTTTTTTAACAATAAAGGGTAAAATTGTAACTTCACAGTCATTAAATGTAATATCCCATAATTTTTAGAATAATAATAATCAAAGAATAATAGAATAAAAAGGATTAAAATTAGATTTAAAAATAGGATTTAAAATTGGATTGGAATAATGGGCTTAAACACATGGATCAGATTTGAATACGGATTATTAGTAGGTCTGGAAATAGGATTGTAAAACGTTATAAATACATGATATTCTTCTTCCTCATCTTTTATAACAAAATTCGTAGGGTTTTTTACACACAAATCAGCAGTCTTGTAAAATTCGTAGAAAATTCATCATAAGTCAGAATTCGTTGATTATGGACTTTTCAGAAAGGTCTTTTCGTGCTCTACAACTTTCATTCTTTGCGTTTTTCAATAAAACATCGTTTAGAGGGTCCAAAAGTCAAAATACAGATCTAGTCAGAAGTGATTACATGTTTTCGATTCTTATTTTTCCGTGTCGAGGTAAGTTTCTAATTGATTCTTGCTAGTGTTTTCCAAATTATGTGTTATGTGTATGTATTTGTTATTAAAACTTGGGCTAAGTGATTATATTTTGAAGTTATATGTATTATTGTATATAATAGTCTTGGTACTCTGATTTATGCCATGGTTTGCGAAAATAAGAATAAGAATAAGGACCGAGTCACCGGGTTGTAGTGGCAGTTTTTCTGAAAATTTAGCACCGTTATCACCAGGTTGTAGTGGTCGTGGTATGAATCATGGGTTTCAAGTTATTGTTGTTATGTGCTATAGAATTGTATCGAATAAGAATAAGTGCATCGTAAGTGATTGTTTCGTATATCGTTATTACATCGTATTGAATATTATACTATCTTGTATTATATGTGTTACTTGGCCTAACTAGTTAGATCGATTGGTTATTTGCTGGGCTGTTTAGCTCATTCTTTTAATTTTCAGGTTCAATGTAAGATCGAGTGAATAGCATTGGAGTTTGAAAAACTTAGGTTCGGAGTAGATTAGCTTTTAGATTGTCATTCTTAGTTGCGCTTTTGTAATAGTCACCATTGTAATAGATTTTTGATGATTAAATTGTATTTTGGTTCAGTTTTTGATTTAGAATTAATAGTCCGAAAAATCGGGCTGTTTCATTAAAATGGCAAACTTTGCCATTGTGTTCTCCTTTAATATATAGTAATAGATATTCATAATCATAAAAAGAAATATCAATTAAGATTATCAACATCCTTACAAAGCATCCTTGGTTTTTTTCCAAACCAATCAGTAATCAACATAAATTGTTTTACTAAAAAGAAATTTAAATTCTTCTTCAAAAAAAATTAATGAACATAGTTTGAAAAACTATGCTTCAAAGAAACATCCAACTTTATGGGTTTTTAAATACTAGATTTATAATGAGATTTTTACATAATTAATTGTTATTTTCTCATATATAACGGTATTATAATAATTAACTATATTTTACAAGTTATCTATCTATACTATACTATTATAAGCAAAACATGGTAGATTTGGTTTGGTACTCTTTTTTTGGTCACTCTTTTTTGGTACTCTTTTTTTGGTCACTCTTTGGTTTGGTTAAATCTCTATTATTAATAAAATTCAAAAAAACTATACTATTATAAGCAAAAAACATGGTATATTTGGTTTGGTACTCTTTTTTTGGTCAAACATTTATATCATCTTAAAGTAATATTTATATACGTATTAATACGATAATATTTATATACATGAGATTTCTAAAGTAATATTTTAATAATAAAAAATATATACAATTTAAAATTTTAATAATAAAATATAATTAAAAAATTTACAAGCAACCGTGCATAGCACGGGTTATAGGCTAGTATTTATTAATAAAAAAACGTAAAAAATTAAAATATGACAACGGACGTAGCGCGAGCAGCAAATAAAGAGATGGTTGCAAATTGGTATAACAATAAAATTTTATTTTCTTCTATGTCATAAAAATTAATTAATTTCAATAATAATGGCATTTTTGTAAATGCATACAATCTTCTGTAATTACAATAATGTCCTTCTATATTTGTATGTAATTTTTTTTAATCTCAGGAAAAGTTACCTGAGGTTACCTCAGGAACCTTAATCTCTTGGCTATAGAGAAAAAGGTTCCTGAGATTACCTCAGGAACTTTACTTGAGACACTAGTGTATTTTCATATAAAATACTAATGGCATTTTTGTAAATGCATACAATCTTCTGTAATTACAATAATTTCCTTCTATATTTGTATGTAATTTTTTTTAATCTCAGGAAAAGTTACATGAGGTTACCTCAAGAACCTTAATCTCTTGGCTATATATACTAGCTTTATCCCCGTGCGATGCACGGGTAACTTTATTACTATTTTAAAAAATTAGTTTTATAGCATTTTGAATAATTTATTTTTACTTTTAATAATAATAATAATACATTTGTTATATGGTTTGTAAGTATACATTTATTTTTTTTCTTGTAAATGGTTTTTCTATAATTTATATTTCAAAGTAGGCAAAAATATTTTTTAGTATTTCATAATTACTTTTGATTTTTTTATTTTATAAGATTACATATGATATACTTGAAAAATATAGGTACTATATTCATGTAATAATTTATTATTTTTTTTTCTTTTTGAATATATAATTTAACGGTTATCTTAAAAATTTTAGATAGTTTGTTATAGTATTTTTATAGGTTTTAAAGGCATTTTTTTTAAACTTTTTTGGAAATATGTGTGGTATTAAGTTTTTTTTATTTGTTTGAATATTGATTATTTTTTCATATTAGTTTTATATTTTTCACATGTGTGGTGTTTATTATGTGTTTTTGTTTAGATAAATCTGGGATTTTTATGTTGTACTATATTTAGATATTAATATAAATTTATTTTGTGGGTGTTTAGATTGTTTTCTAATTTAAAATATGTTTATTTATTCATTTGTGATCACTTTTTTTTAAATTAAATTTTTTCTTTGCAAAGTAAGAATTTGTTTATTTGTTGATTTGTCCGTACATTTTTTTAATTTAAATTTTAGAAACATATTTATTGTCAAACCTAAAAAGAGAAACTTTAATGATTTTTATAAAAATAGTTTTTTCTTAAATCACTTTTATTTGGTAAAAGATTTTTTTTGTAAATTATATTTTAAATTTTAGGCTTACATATATATATTTTAAAATTTCATATTTTTTGGGAAGTTTTTTCTATTTTATTAGAATATATATAATATACTTTATAAATGTGGAAATTTATTGGTTTAACTAATTTTTATATATGTATATGTGATTATGTAATTGTGAACACACATGCAATTGTACCTTTTTTAAAGAAAATTTGTACTATCTTTTTATGTTTTTGTGTTAATATATATTTATTTTAAGTGCATTATATTAAATTTTATTTTTGATTTTAATTTTCTACATTTAGATCTTTTTTTTGAATTGGCGTTTTTTTGTAGATTTTATTTTGTTGAAGAATTTTTGTACTTATTATATTTAGATTCTCTATTAATTATTTTATTTTGGATTTTCGGATTGTTTTTAATTTATTTACAATTTTAGTACCGAATCTAGAATCTTTACAAAATAATAAAATGCTAATTTATTGATTTGTGTTGACTTTTGTTAGTATAAATTTTAAAACATGTTTGTTGTAAAATCTAAAAGTTAATTTTTTTATGACTTTTTTAACAAAATAGGTTTCATTGAAAATCTTTTTTGTGGTAAGGCTTTTTTTAGTTATATTTTAAACTTTAGTATAAATTATTTTTGTATTAATTTTAGTAAACAATAATTTTTTTTAACTTTAATTTTTTCTAGTTTTATCATATGTTATTTATTTTAGTGCATCATTGGTAGCATAGTTTTAACTTTTTGGTTAGCGGAGGATAATGAACTTATAATGAACTTACCTTTATACCCTGACGACCAGACCACCTAAACTCCCTTACGCCAATTATATATAGGATATAATATACATAGGAGTAATAGAAGATTGGGTCCGAGGTACATCTGAATTTTATAAAACCCAAAACCCGTTTATCAATCCCTAAAAGCTAAAACTATCACCACCAATTTTTAAGCCTCGGCGGCGTCACCAATTTTTAAGCTTCTAATCTCAACGTAAACAAAGCTTTCCATCGTCGCTTCTTTTTTACAGTTCAAGGCACCGGAGGTCTTGTCCTTTTGAAGCTCAATGATAGAGAATGACATACATAGCTTTAGGACAACATTATGGGTATTAGACAATAGTATTAGTAGTAGTATGAGTATCTAGGGTATGAGTATTTAGTAGTCTGATCTATTGTCATTGCAAGTTAATCTATCAATATATTCATATTTCTCTGCTCTATTGTCATTTTGATATTCGGTTTCTATCAGTCTTCTGCCTACAAATTTCACCATTTTTGCATAAGATATAATCATCATCAACTCAAGACTAGTACCCAAAAATCCAACTATTTTATGACACTAAGCTGGTTCAGTGGTGGTTTTGTTATAGCTATTATTATTGTTGTTGTTATCTTTTAATTATCTTATGGTTCCTTAATTTGTTTTTAGTTCTTTTCCTGACCACATATTATGGGAACCTAGCCTCAAAGTTGATTGCTGTTTCAGTTAGGAATTCTAACTAAAGTTGTATGCGAATGTGGCAGGTAAGAAGTAGCTATGCCTATGGCTGCCTCCAAAGAGAGTAGTTCCTTGTTCCCAATTTTCATTCTCACAATAATGGCACTGCCTCTAGTGCCATACACACTAGTTAAGTTATGCACCGCTGCTTCCAGAAAGAGTAAGAGCATCAATTGTAGGTGCTCCGAATGCTTCCGTTCTCGGAAGTATCACAAATCTATTTTTAAGCGGGTGAGTTTTTTCTTTATGGAAATTTTTATCTCTTCCTGGTATTTATTACCTCTTGAGATTATTATTGTTTTTGTGTGTATAATGATATTGGTTACTATGTTTCCCTCAATTTTTTTCAGATTTCAAACTTCTCATCTTGGAGTAACTTGACACTGATACTTCTTTGGTTCATCATAATATTCTTGGTATATTACATAAAAAATACGGTAAGTATTCAGATCTTCAAGTATTGATTATTTATGAAGATTTTTTGGAATGCACTTCTTCTACCAATCCCTACATTGCCATGATCACATTTCTATTTTATTTTTTCATACGCTCTTCATGTCTTGTCAATTGGGACTTTATATATTGGTTTGTTAGATCAACTTATGCTTTATAATGTTGTTTATGTTTTTCTTTAATTTCTTTTTGCTAATTAAAATCAGATTCAAGTTGTTGATCCATTCACTATACTTGGACTGGAACCTGGAGCTTCAGATATGAAAATAAATAAGAGGAAACTCGCTTTTGTATGTGATCCTTGTAAAAATCTAGATCCAGGTTGAAGGTGTTTTAATTTTTAATTATTTGTTTACTTTTGTTTCATTTCTGAATTTCTTTTATCTGTAGAAAAATCAACCATATGGTTGATGGCCTGTGCGTAATGAAACTTGTTTTCTGATTTTTACTTCCACAGAGGCCCACATGGAGCAAATAACAAAGGCTTATCTAGCGTCTGTTGAGAATTATGAAAGCAGACAGGTGACGAACCATGGGTTTTAAAAAGCAACCTTAACATTTTTCTTTTGATGTGCTTGGTTCTTCTCTCTATCAGCAATGATTATTCTTTTGAAACTGAATCATTAGACAATCTCTTTAGGGGTTGCATAGGGGCGTAGCTCTTCCTCAGTATCTCCTGGACATTGATGGGGAATCTAGTGGAATAATTCTACTCTGGATGGTCATTGAGTTCATTATCTTGCCTTTGGTGGTTGCCATTATTTATCTTTCAAGTTCATCAAAGTATACAGTAAATTATGTCATGCATCAAACTCTTTCAACATACAATTCCTTAATGAAATCTTCTTTTGCTCCCAGGTAGTTGTTTTATTCCGTATCTCTAGTAATTTTCATTTTACCAAGTAAATCATATTCAGCTATCTGCTTTTTATAAGTTCTCCATCTTTTGCAATAGTCTATATATACCCACCCCTTCTCTCATTGCTTGCTGGCTATGTCAGAAGAGCATGTACACTAAACTTGTGTGTAGTCACTGAATCTTGTTGATCTTATGTAGTGCATCATCGTAGAGTGACCTGACTCTCAAAGTTCAAGGTCTTCCTTTGAGTTAAAAACTTAGCTATTTAATCAGAGCTTTGGAGTTATTATAGTGTAACAAAATGTGAATCCTCTTCTTTTCTATATGACTTGCGTGATTGTATTTATGCTAACCTAAGTATGCTTTAAATGTTGGCCTGATTGACTTTCATGAACTCATTTGAAAGTTTCTTTGGCCTGTCTTCGTGTTTGACAATGAAGTGAATGGTGCAGCTAGTATAGATATTTTTCGTTGATTTATAATTGTGAACCCAGATTTTAGCATATGGTTTACTGAATCCTTGCACGTTTTGAAGGCACATAAAGTGGAAATGTATAGTTTGTTTAACATGGGTCATTTCAATATAATAGTTATTCAGCTCTTCCCTTCTTTTTCTTTCCCTTAAATAGTAAACTTGGCATCATAGTTGTTAAAGGCGCGGCTCAAGGTATTGAGCCTTGCTTTCTAAATCCCAGGCGATGTGTCAAAGGCGCGCGTCTTGTGCGCCCCGCCTGGGATTTTGAGCCTATGTCCAGGCACACCTTAGGAGAATTTAGGTTTTTGTTCTTTCTTTTTTTACTGTTTTGTTTGATATTAGTGGTTGATTAATCTCAACTACTCATCTAACTTAAATAAACGTCATCTCAACCCTTGTTCTAATTTAAGAAAAAAATTGAACATTAAGATAAGAGTATAAGTTATGACATATTGAAAGACTAGAGAGGGAATAAAATCAGCTATGTTATGAACAGCAAGAGCCCAAACAAAAAGTACGTACGAGAGAAGTAGAAGAAATTGCGGGCACCTTGGTCCGGGGCTCCAGGACCCACCCCTTTGTGCCTTACTGCGCCTTTAAGAACTATGCTTGGCATTGTCTGATATTCAACTTCCTTTTTTGGTCTAATGTTCAACTTTCTTTTCTTTATCCATCTGCAGCAAGGTTGTGGAGGTCTTCTCTAAGGCTGCTGAATATATGGAAATTCCAGTTCGGAGGACTGATGATGAACCTCTTCAGAAGCTGTTTATGTCAGTTATAAGTGAGTTGAATCCAGACCTTGAGAATATTGAGCAAGGACAGGCTAAGTTTTGGAAGCAGCATCCTGCTGTTGTTAAGGTAGTTATTTAACCAATTAGTGGTTTTCTTGAAAAATCAGAACACACTGTTATGATCATAGATGTATTTCATAGACTTAATTCTCTGCCATTTTTTTCTTCAGACACAGTTGTTAATTCAAGCTCAATTAACTCGTGGATCAGCATCCTTGTCGCCGGCTTTGCAAGGTGATTTGAGATGTGTGCTAGAACTTGCACCTTGTCTCCTTGAAGAATTAATGAAGGTATGTATATCATGTTACTTTTCAACTATTCTTTTAGCCTTAGTTATTTAATTTGCCATGAATATCTTTTTTGGGTTTTGATGAATTAGTTCATACCATATCCCAATCCATGTGATTTTTGTGGTGCATAACGAATTTTTCACAAAGTACAAGGAGTTGTTTTAAGAGATCTTGGCACAATTGTTAAAATGCTACTTTTTTGAGTTTTGGAAACTCTTTTTGAAGATATAAGAGTTTACATGACGAGTTTTATCTGAACAAGTGTCCTTGTTATTCTCTCTTCCCCCCACCCCACACCCAAAGATAATTTTTGTTTTTGGTAGATCTTTGAAGAGAACTCAATTTTTGTTAGTTTTTTATCCAGTAGTATTAATGCACTTGGTAACAATTATTCTCTGCATGTTTCTATTGGGACCGACATAGTTCAGGCCTCAGGGTAAATGTCGGGTGGTTATGGGTGATTTAAACATTCACACAGGAAAAAAGGTTGTCAAAAACTCTTGCATGAATGGACTGATATGGTTATGTAGGTGCGCATAAGAAAAAATTACAATCCTAATATATAGGTGGATGCATGTAAATGATGATCTGGGGAATCATTGTTCTGTCAGCTTCTGTTACCATCTATTATTGAGCAGTCAAGTTGTTATTTGTAACTTTGCTCTAAGTCATGACACATCTATATACTGCTGTTTGAGCATTCATTTCTCCATAGCACTAATAGTAGTTACTCTGTTTACAGATGACGGTCATACCACACACTGCTCAAGGCCATGGAAGATTGAGAGCCGCAATTGATGTTGTTGAGCTCACTCAGTGCATAATCCAGGTGGTGGTTTAGTGTTGGGAGTTTTCAGTTATAAATAATAATTACAATCAAATAATTTCATATGTATTGGTTCAGATACTGTGGCATTGTATAGGATGCATTTTTTTATGTTCAAAGGTGCATTTTTTTATTCGTAATGTGTAAATTTTTGTATATGCTTGTCTTTAGGAAAAATTAAACTTGTAGAAGTACCCTCTCTCCGACTCCAAGTTCCCTCCTCATCTAGCAAGATTTTCCATTCCTCCCTTTTTTTCCTTTCAAATCTATGTTGTGTCTTTTAAGCTATGCTAGTATTTAGATTGTATAAATTACCTTTTAAATTTGAATTTGCATGTGAGGCCTTTATAGTACTAGTGCCTCTGTGCCATTTTTCTCCGGGTTTCATGTTCTCCACTTGCTCCATTTTTGTGTTTGTGTGTAGCACAGCTGTCTTTTGTACCATAATGTTTCCGTATCTTATGTTGCAATATGTTTCTGTCATAGAACTGTTGGTTTGAGAACTTGATATCTTGGAAAGCTTGATCACTTGGTTGTTTGCTGATTATTGTGACATTAAAAATGAAAATTTATTTTGTATTGCTTTTAACTTTTTAAAAATGTTCCACTTTCCTAACCCTTAATGTTAAACATGCGTGCAAACAGTTTATTATACTTTATCGGCTTCTGTTAATCCTCAACAGTAGATACTGTTCATCATGTTTGGGTTTATTAATGAGATGCAGGCCGTTCCTCTGAGTGCAAGGGATTGTACCCTTTCAGCAGAAGGGATTGCACCCTTTTGGCAGCTGCCACATTTCAGTGAGTCTCTTGCCAAGAAGATCGCACACAAGGTGATTAGGAAAAAAATCCTATGCTAAGATTTTATGTTTGTAATATCCCTCTTGCTGCATATAAATGGATTTAACGAAATGTGGAGATCAATATCCAAATGATTTCCTTGAAAATAATGAGATAATTTAACATGTGGAGCATAATAAATCCTTCATTTTATTTCTCAAGTACCTAAATTGGATTGTTGTAAATATGTTTTTGCAAACTTCCATCCCTTTCCATCCCTCATGGGCAATGAATGATGTAATTTGGACACATAAATATTCAATTTGGTTCATATGCATGCATTAAGCTTTGTTCATAAATGCAGGTGGGGAATTTTCAGAATTTCTGCGATATGACTCAGCAAGAATGGTCTGAGCTGTTTGGGCAGGTTGCTGGACTCTCATCGTCTGAAATAGAAGATATTGAAATGGTATTGGAAATGATGCCTTCTTTAACAGTTGAAGTTAATTGTGAAACTGAAGGTGAAGAGGATATAGAAGAGGGTGATATTGTTACAATTCAAGCTTGGTTAACTCTGAAACGTGCTAATGGTTTTGTTGGTGCACTTCCGCATTGTCCTTTTTTCCCATTTTATAAGGAAGAGAATTTTTGGTTTTTACTTGCGGATCCTGTATCAAATAATGTGTGGTTTTCCCAGAAGGTATCTTTCATGGATGAAGCTGAGGCCATAACTGCTGCTTCTGAGGTAATTGAGGGCTATGGGGCAAGGGTTAAGAAGACAAGTGCAGCTGTCCAGGAAGCAGTTGAGAGGATACGGAATGGGTCGAGACTTGTGATGGGCAAGTTCCCAGCAATGGCTGAGGGTAACTACAATTTGACTTGTTACTGCTTGTGTGACTCTTGGATAGGTTGTGATAAAAAGACCAACTTGGTGGTTAAAATTCTGAAACGAACTCGAGACGGGGTCACTGAAGAGGGGAGCAATTAGAGAGATGGGGTTGAGGAGGAAGAGAATGAAGAAGAGGAATACAATGAGTATGCGAGGCAGCATAGTGAAAGATCAAATGACAAGTTAAACAAGGCTCAAGTTCGGGAGGTGTTGGTCGGGGGTAACAAAGGGACGAGATATTGCAGAAATATTTAGTGATAGTATTAGAATATTTCATTTGAGATACTAATATTGCAAAGTGGATTCTTTAAAAGAAAGTATTGAAGCATATATAGACTTTTAATGAATTTATTTAATCCCCAAGTGAAATGAAGGTGTTCATTTGGTATATATACTAGCATTTTACCCGTGCTACGCACCCAAGGTACAATTCTAACAAATATTAAATAATTACCGAAAATATATATAAGTATCAAAAAATAAAATTTTTACATTTAATTATTTAAATTGTAATGTTGAACTCTATTATTTCATCATTTTTTTATCTACTAATTTAGTTTGCTAAATTGATGTATTTAAATATTTAATATCTATATTACATAATTTAAGAAATAAAGTAATATAAAAGAATTACATACACAAACTTCGATCCAATCCGGATTTTTTTTGGGTTTGGACTGGACATGACGGAAAATCGGATTTTTTTTATTTGAAGGATTGGAGACCGGATCGCTTATATACGATCCGGTCTTGGACTGATAGACCCGGTCCAGTCTTATTTACCTGTCTAGATCGAAAGATCGAAATGGTGTGTAGTCCTAACTGCACTACACATAAATTACTTCTAGTTACTTGATTTCTTGTTCAGTTTTTACTTTGTTAATTTCATAAAAAAGTCTCGTTGAAATTCAAAAAAAATCTCAAAAGCATCAAAAGTTTGTTTATAATTTTTTTCTCGCAATAGATAAATTGTATTAAGGATAATAATAATAATAATAAGAAATAAGAAACTGATTGAAGGAGTGATATAATAAATATTAAGTCATAAGTTTAGAAGCATTTAAACCCATGACAAATGAATATTTACATTTAAAGTCAAGTAAAATGGAAATTTCATCGTATTGAAGTATCTCGTTGCCAATGACCTTAACACACTATTAATCGAGCAATCTTATTAGATATAGATGTAACTTCCTAATTTAATGTATTTGTAAAACCGTAAAGATCTTATAAGACATACATATAGTTAGTTAATTTTCTATCATAATATGTCAGATATCAACATGTTTGTTATGTCACTAATAGAGACTATAACAATAGATTTTAATTAAATAAAAAAGTTATATATATTATTCAGTAATCTCTAAATTATTTCTAAGAAAAAATTGTGCTTGACCATAAAGGTCAGAAAAATGTTACAAATATTGTTAACGACACGGGTCAAATGACCATACTTATAATATATTTTCTTACTATTTCGAATGTGAATGCGACAACAAAAGTTTGTACCCATACACGTACAATAAAGTACTTTTTTTAGAGTACATATCCCATCAATAACATATCGTTGTTTGCCTTGTTTGCGTATGTTCTGGTGACCTACCAATAAAGTAAAGTCAAAATTTTAATTTCCAAAACATTAAAAATAAAATTCACCTTATATTCTCAGATAGGCAATAACAATCATTAACTATGGCATGAAATTCATTCATATTTAGGATCCACCAACAATTATGTAAATTCATAAAATATAAGAAAAGACTAAAATTGAACATCTTTTAAGGGAGTAAGCATTGGTAAAGTTTATTCTCTTAGCATGTTATATAATTTCGTGACTTGAGCTTATTGAGTACCTATGTTAAAGTTGACTACCAAAATACAAAAATGATTTTGAAGAATATAGATAGGTGGTTTTTATAACTACTCTGACAACAAAAAAATTGTGGCATATTAATATGTATTCGACACACGAACAAATATATTAATATATGTATTATTAAGTGGAGAAAAGTTATATGCTTCAATCTGAAACATGCATGTGTGTGTGGATAAGTGTGTAGGTATTTTTGTTAGTAAGAAAATCAAAAGTAGATACATAAAGTGATTAACTCTTAAAAAAAAACAACATCATTCACAAACATTAACTTTTCTCAATCTAACAATTTAAATTGCCAAATAAAAACACTTCGTAGATATATAACTACGGTAGTCATACTTAGTTTGAGGAAGGAATAAGGATGTTCAACGGGGTGTGATACAATCTCAAAAAAGTAGATAGACTGATTTTTTGTAGTAGATTTTTCTGTTAGTCACACAACAGACCATAAACAAAATTTACAGTGACATAATTTCAACTTATTTTAATTGTCAAGTTAACGCATGTATTTCATATACATCAATTCGATTAGCTTGTAAAAGATGGAAGTGAAAAAGGTTAGAAGCGGAGAAAAATATGAGTTATAAAAAATATAAATTTTATAAATTTTAAAATAATAAATTAATTAAATATATCTTTGAAATTAATATTTTATTTACACTTGTATGACATCAAATTTATATATATTTAACTAATTGTACATCTAATTTAATATTATATATATTACGAATTTACTAAGTAATTGTCTTTACATTCCTGATTTTCATTTAATTAATGGTAAACCACAAATTAAATTAAGGACAGATATTTAAAATTCTAATAATGAAAAAAAATGGTTGGTTATAACTAAAAGATATATAAACATATGTAATCTAATGTTATATGGATTTATAGAAAATATTATTTACGGGAAGTAGTAATTTTTAAAATTAAAAACCATGTGATATACAAATTTATTAAATTAAGATATTATTATATTTAAATTTAATTTAACCGTAATTAGTAAATTAGAATAAGCATGATAAATAATAAAAATTTTATACATGATTGATTGATTGAAAATTTTGAAGTGAATTCTGATTGTCTCTAAAATAATTTTTATTTTTTGATTGGTTATTTATTCACCAACCAATAATAATACTCTTCTAGCGTATATTTAATATTTTAAATAATTAAAATATATGTAGCGTTGACTTATATACATTTATTAATTAATTTTATTAACAAATTATGAATAAATGAAATTTTGAGCTTTTAAAAAAATTGAGTATTTCAAGGTATGGAAATTATCCAAATTATTTAAAATCTGATTTCAAAGCCGATGTTTTTCATATTTCTAGTTGAGTTATATTATAATTATTTAAAATCGGTTATAATTGTACAATAGATATTATGAAAATCAATTTATAATGTCTGATAATATGATTGTGATTGACTTTATATTAGAAAAGTTATTGATTAATGAATGAGTAGTTATGAAATTTAATTTAAAATATATAATAGTATATCGTGATTGATTTCAAATTAAAATAGTGATTTTTCAGTAATTTTTTATTTGAAAATATGTATTTATGGATATGCAAATATTAAAAAATATGTATTTGTGGATATGTTTAATAAAATCATTATTATATTTAATTTAGAAGTGTTAGCTAACCATGGTTAATGAGGTAGGGTGAGATTGTAAATAAGGAAAACTCTTAATATAATATGATTGGTCTAAAATTTAGGAATTAGCTCTGATTGGTTCTAAAATAATTCATAGTTTTCTGATTGGTTAACTGAACATTGGTAGACTCAGGTATTATAATAAAGGATAAGAGTATTAACATACTGGAGCTTGTAAATTAATTATGAAAAATATTGGTTTTTTATCAGTAGCTATTTATATCTGGGTAGAAAGTGTGTTTCCAACATCAGTATTGATAATGTTGCGTGGTTGTCTGTTCCTATATATATATATTTTGTAAATACTTATTTATGAAAATGTAATTGGAATATTAACTATTTTGACACTCGGCCCATTAAATAATTAAAAAATAAGGAATTTAAAAGATTGAAGCAAACTTCTATGCATATAAAAAATGTGGAATACTAAATTGAGAAAAATGTAATTAAACAATTTACTTTCAATTATGTGGTGCACGTTTATTTAGGTTCTAAAAAATCAACATTAATATTTAGTTGTGACAAAGTTGGTAGTAGACATGGTCAAAACCGGCCCGGAATCGAACCGTGTCAAAACCGACCCGGAACCGACGGTTTATATCCTGTTAAGGTTCAGGTTCCGGTTCAAGATTTTCAAGAACTGGAACCGGCGGTTCACGAACCGTGACCATGTCTATATGTAATATTGTATATTACAAAAAATATATAAATAATCTACAGACGGATATAATTAATAATAATTACATGTTCATTTTATTTTTTATATAATTTGAATTTTTGACCTTTATAAATATTATTGTAATAAATTATATTGTTTGTTGTATTCTTGTAAGTTGTAAAACATATAAAATTTATTGTAATATATTTA